>CM043114.1:16670332-16817989 GCA_023701765.1 Hylyphantes graminicola | reverse complement strand
AATAGGTTGTAGGGTCAATATATGAAATTTTTATTTTACGGATAATGTCGTTATCCTTTTGCATGTGGCGGCATAACCCCAGAGTGATGTGGCGGCATTACCCCAGTAAGACAAAATGGCATAGACGGCTTGTTTAAAGAAAGGTAGTTAGCCTAGCGTCCAAACTAACGACGTGATAAAATAGCCCAATAATTACTCCTTTATATGATATATAACTGATTTATCTAACCTAGAGATAACAGTCACTTATCGCTTAATTTCAGAAGGCTCGAGATTAGATGAAAATCACTTAAAACCGGATTTTTTAAATAACTTTACACCAACTCACCGCACAGCCGTTAGCGTTTATGCTACAAATTACTTTGTTTCCTGCTACAGGTCAGTGCTCACAGCCCCCCACCCACACACACCGCTGGCGAGATACAAGGGGTGGCGGCATTACCCGAGGTGGCGGTATTCCCCTTCTCTCCCCTATAAACCATTTATTTGTATTTTGTAATTCTTTAAGTAAAAATATTCTATGAATTTTTCGGATATTTTAATAGTTTAAAATAAAATGGGTTTTATTAATAATAAGAGCAACAGATATATGTACCCCAATTAAATGTACATTCGTATAATAATTATACAGAATAAAAAAAAACTTATTTTTTTATATCCAATTTTAATTTTTGGAGAACGTTGCTTCTAAACATAATCCTCTATCTCAGTTTAAATAAAATTTTAATAAGACAACATGAAACAAAATGACATTTTAAATCTGACTTTTTCCAGAATCAGTATACTTCATTTTCTACTACATAAAAAACTAAATCTCATCGTTTTCCAATGTAAAATCTTCTGCATTTCAATTTATATACATTTTTTTTTACAAAAAAAGTTTATTTTTTGTCAAGTTAAGCTGTGCTCTTCCCAACAGATTCAAAATGTCAGAATGTTATCTCAAATGCTGCAATCGAAAAAAATCCCTTAATCCTTTTTAGTAAAGTTAATTAAGTCTCTGATGTTAAATGAAGTTGTCTTTGTCATTTAGCACTCCGCTTTAATTTACAGAGGATCTTTTTCAGCGCTAATTAGTTTAAAATAGTAGAGGGCTAATGCGCATTGCAGTGTATTGCACTTTTAAATAGTAGAATATTGTAAAGTGCAGTTGAAAGCGCCTTCTAAACAACATTTGGATGATTTCGCATTTTTTTTTAGACATAAGTTCTACGCTCTTCGAAGTTAAGTCTTAATTATGCTAAGTGTTATTTTTTGTGGATAATGAAAAATGTTATAAGCTTATTTTTTTAAGGTAAAAATGGGTTATTGACTTATTTTCAACAGTGTTTTGCGCAATTACATTAATTTATATTATTAAATTGTTAAAAACACTGAAATTCCATTGAATTTTCCGCATTGAAAACTCGGTTTTAATTTCTATATTACGCAATAAATAATGACAGTGTACATAAATATACTACATATGAGTCTTAAATGTTCATGATTATAACGGTTATTTTATTTATGAAATCTTATTTAGTAACTTAAGATATTCGGGATAGAGTTGATCACTTTTAGAATTATTATCTCAAACACCAAAACATTTCAACAAGTATGGTATGGTAGGTACATATATATTCCTGCTTGTGTGCTTGTTCAGAGAAACGCTTATAAGCTTTCGTCAAGTGGGACAGACACGCAGAAAGAGTATTAACAAGAACTAGATACACACAAAGAAATTACAACACAGACACATCGACAAATAACAACTTTTATTAACGGTCACAAACATCCATGCCGGACCGGGATTCGAACCCGACCCCGGCAGCTCCAAAGGCTATCATCCTAACGTTTGCGCCACCGGGGCGGCCCACTCGTCTTTACGGACAGACATTCCCACAGTTAAAAGTAATCATGTAATTTTACAGCACGGATGATGTAAACTTGCGTATGGTATAACATTTATTGTACACATTTAACGAGCACGTTTCTCTATCAATGTACTAGGGCACTTCCTTGATCATATGGATTCATTGTACCAGAAAAAAAATGGAAGAATTTAAGATGATTATTATTAATTAAAAACTATAGGATGACAAAAGAAGTGCGATACTCGAAAATTTGCCCTTTTGTAGGTAAATTTGCCCTAGTGAAAATTTGAACTGTGTCTAGGTTCCATCTCTAACAAGGCGGGCGTTTTTAACCACTATGTAACGTAGCATAAAACTAACTACTAAAAGAATTTTTTTTAATTAAAAAAAAATTGCGAACTCTACTAACGTATTGACCCTCGTTCAACTTCATTTTTCATAGAAATAAATTGCTGATACCTGTAATCAAAGGCTGAAAACTGATATTTGGATCTTCTTCTATCGGACCAGCTCAATTTCGAAACTAACTAACGTGTTAATTGTGTGTGGGGAGTTTTTAAAAAATGTTCCCAAATGGAGATGCCAGTTCGCAAGAGGTTATATGTTACTCAGCTATCAGTGATTGGATATGGATAGCCACTCGTCATCTGAATATAGGTGCTATAGCACCAATCTTCAAGTGACCCTTAAGTTGCGAAAAATATTATTTTGTTATTAACTAACATTTCAAGTGATTGAAAAAAATTGCCTCGAAAGATGATGCAATTTTATGGAAATATTTAACAGAGCAACTACCATGAAATTCAAATTGTTTAGTAAGATATTACAACCTTAAATAACAAACAGCAACTACAAATCTCATAATACTTACTTCAATCTAAATGTTTATTCCACCCAAAATAGGATTTTCATTCTAAAATCCGTTGTACATCCTAAACGAAAACATGGTACAATCGTACTTAAAAATGTAACTGAAAACCTGCGGCCCAAACTGTATTGTGGTTCTCTCAGTGGGTGGTTCAAAACTCCCCGTAAAAGGTTAACTCCGTGGTTGACCCTATAGCACCTCGCAAAAGGTTACAAAGGGGAATCAGTGGAATTTATCATACTTTGCGTACAAAACCAGATTACTGAATTGGTTTGAGAAAATTGCAACTAACAATTGAGAAAATGAAAGGCAGATGAAAATCATAGTCCTGAAAAATTTAAGAAAAACAAATAAAGTTACATGGAAAGGCGAATTTTAAGAAATTTTATTTAATTTCATAAATAAAGCGTCCAAAATTATTAACGATTGGAATAAAACATGGAGGATAATGGAAATAAATACACTGTTAATTACTCATGGTTTCAAGAAAATTTAATTAATAGAAAATTTAATGATACAATTATTAAGTTTATTAATTTAAATATTTTATGCTTCAATTTTTCTAATCTAAATTTTTTCTATTATTTTAACAATATCTTTAACCTTTTAGATAAATTCATATTGTCGGAAAAGTAAATCACAGCTAAAATTGAAATGTTTTACAGAAACCAAAGAAAATAATATTTAGTCGCTTAATTTGTTTGTCCATAGATATTTTACTTTTTGATGTATATTTTTCGAGGGTTTATATTAAAATTATGCAAATACATCGGTTAAACATTCATAAACCAAAAAACGAATTATATACATTATTTTTTTCCACTTTGAAATAGCATTTTTTTTGTTTCATGTTTCAGTTACAGAATCAGTAATCATTCAACAATATACACTCTTAAAACAAAAGAGTGAAATCCACTCCAGTTGGAGAAGTGCATTTTCGACACTGGAAAGGAATGAATATTAACTCAGACTGAGTTAAAATCACTCGTTTGGAGTGATCCTGTCGGAGGTTTAACACACAAAGGATCCACTCCAAAAGGAGAACTGTATTTTCCAGACTGGAGGAGTGAAAATTAATCAGACTGAGAAAAATCACTCGTTTGTTTTAAGAGTGTAGGTGACAAATGGAGTTAGATATAGTTTTCCAAGTTAACTTAGTAAACTAAATATCTGTGTGTGTGCTTAAAAAAATCATGTTGATACTATTAAAGGTAGTCGTGTTTCACATTATTATATATGTTTATAACAAATGCATTAGGGCATCTTACAGTTTTGGCATACCAACCACTAGTAACGTGTTTGGAGAGACCAGGGTGGTCAATAGTTACACGAAAATGGGTGTCAAAACCTGTTGTGTGAATTATTAGCTGTTTTTGACAAGCTGGTTTTTGTACCGATTTTGTGAGAGATTTTTTTTAGGTTCAATTCTTATGAGGCTAAATGTAAAAAGGGCAGTTGAAGATGAGTATGCTTTTAAAATGTTATATGGTATATACGGATACACATTTGTAATGTCGTAGGTGTCGGATTTGAGGGTTCAAATGGAAATTTTGTAGAATGAAATATGATTGTGAAGCAATATTTTACGTATGATTTAATTTAAGTGTTAACGAAATTTTTATGCCGTTACATCAAGGTGCAAATAGAAAGTAAGATTGCAAAGTAAGATTGATAGATTGCTATATGACGTAATTTAAATGTTAGCGAAATTTTTATGATGTTACATCAAGGTGCAAAAAAAGTAAGATTGCAAACTAAGATTGTCAGATTGCTATATGGTGTAATTTAAGAGTTAGCGAAATTTTTATACCGTTACATCAATTTGCAAATACAAGATAAGAATGCAAACTAAGATTGCTAGATTGCTATATGATGTAATATGATTGCTATTGAGTTTTATTGCCAGAATTAGCATTGAATAAATTGTGATAGGTAGTAGGAGTAAGTTGTTGGGGTTAGAGTGAAAAGCTGTATAAGAATAGTGTATAGTTCCTGAGGAAAAAAAAATGCATATATTTTTAGATCTACATTATTGATTGTTTCCGATAAAAAATATTTTAATGTATGATTGGTTGTTTCCGATAAAAAATATTTTAATGGAGTAATTTTGAAAATATTTAATTAGTATACATTTTACGTATTACTTCACTGAGTATCCTACATCTTTATGTACTAGTTTTAAAAAGTTTTTTAAGGTCATAGCGTTTCACAACTTCTAAAAATATTTCCTTATCAATAATTAAGTAAATTCCCTTAACTAAGGAATATCATAGTTTGCTGATTTATGAGGTTTAGACTATGATAACGTATTACGAGAAGAAAATAAGGCATATAAGCTAATCTACTTTTTATGCATTCCATGTGTAACACTACTAGTTAAAAACATAGCTTTTTCTTAGCGACTAATCTAACTAATCCAAGAAGTGTAACTTGTCGATATTCATAATCATATCTCAAAAACTTTGGCTCATTTTATAAATGGTTTTATCTAGGAATTATTCAGAGTGAATGAAAAATATTGGGTTATAAATATAGCTCAACAAACTTTAAGTAAATCACAAGAAAAGAAAAATAAAGAAAGAAAGAAAATCCTACTCTTTTCCAAATTAACAAACTTAACACAACACCAATTTTTATCTTGTTTAATGTGATTATAAATACAAAAATATTTTACTTCCTTTATTTTATTCGTAAAAACTTAAAATCAATCGATATGTATATTGACATAAATTAAACTAAGTCCAAAGATCAAAACGCATTGCAACCATACAACTTACCCTAAACCCCTCTATATTATTATTATACATTATACATTTAAATAATTCATTTCCCCCGAAAAGCTTTAAAGAAACCATTTAACATAAGCCTTACTTTAAAAAAGGACGATGTCCATTTCTAAAACAAACAACATAGTCCCTTTTTCTTCCAACTTTGAAAGCAGTTGAATAAATAATCGCACTTAAAAATATCCGAGTACCTTAACTGGATTACAAAGAGCTAGAAAATAGCTTTAGAAAAAATACCAGCCCCCTCTGTAAAGAAGATTCTGTTATCATATTAGTTGAGGCATTTCAGGCATAAGTGAATAATGCTTTTTTTAAGCTTAAATGTTAAACCAATTTACTTTTTTTGTTCCTTCAATTGTTATGCAAATTTTACGGTGATGACAATAGAATTTAATTAAAAGTTTTTTTACAGTTGCTTTTTTGCGTCGTCAGTTTCTTTAAAATTCCTCATTTTTAATTAATACCCTGTTTTTTTTTGGTCGCCTCAAAGGGACAGATGAAAATGCAATATGAATAATGCTGTGAAGATTTTAATTTTAACTTAAGAGCTGGTTATTAACAAATATTTACCTTAGAATTTTCAGGAAGTCATAATAGTTTTAAAAAATTATTTTTATTCTTAAATGTTTTTAATTATTATTTTGAAGAGTCCGTTTGTAATTTAAATGATGAGAATTACGCCTCGTTAAACGTTTATTAAATGCTCGAATAATAATTGTTGCAATGCGTGTTTCTATAGTTAAATTAATATTGATAAAATACTTCAAAAATTAATTGTATAAATTCTTCTTATACGGTGGCTAACCTTATTTTATGTTCGTTAATAACAAAATTATTTGGATGAGAAAGCATTAAGTAGCATTATTGTTTTAATTGTATTACAAATTTAAACAGTGATGGTGATGCTGGGGAGGGTCGAGAAAATAAAATTATCGAGGGCTGTGGGGCGCCCTGTGGTCAGTGTCTTGATCTACGGATCGGAAGGTCACGCGATCGAGTCCTGGTCGCCGAAAACCCACCGAGTATTTGCGGAGTACGTGCTCGTTAAATATGTTGGGTCCGAAAGTCCTGTGGGCTGTCATTGCGCAGTTTCCCACGGGTACAGGTTTCTGGAGACTATTTCCCTCCCCTTCAGGTACATGTCTAAATTGTGGATGTGGCACGCGGTAGATGGCAACATCTGTCACGTATATGTGTGCATGTGAGTGTGAATTTATGTGTGTGTGTTGTGACTGACTTGACGAAGGTTTATAAGCGGCTCTCTGAGCTAGCACACAAGCCTGAAAATACATCTGTATGCCAACCAACCAAAATTGTCGAATGAAAGTTAACTTTGTAACGTATAAACTTGTTATTTTTAGGAATTTTTCTTTATATATGGAGAGCAAGAATTTGTATCTTATCAAAACAAATTTTTCAATTAAATTTATGAGTAGTCATAAGACAAAACTAAAACTAAACAAAACAACTGTTGTAATATTGGTGATGCTAGAACCAATTTTCAGCTTGGGCCAATTATTTTTTTAAACATTATTTACAGATGTATAAATGTTATCGATTAATTCTTTACTTGACGTTGCAGAGTATAATTATGATTATTCCAAAGTATTTACTGCTTAAGTTTAAGAAAGTCATGTATTAAAAAATAGAAAATTTGTTCAAATTCTCCAGTGCATCCGGATACTAGAATTATAGACATGTTTAATGTCAACCAAACATTAATGTTTAACGTATCCCAAAACAAACCAAAAACATGGATACATGAAGGGCTTAAGTTTTACCTTAAGTAGCCGGATCAGAGGACATGATGATAAATTGAATAAATCGGGCTTTAGAAGGAAAGTAAGAAAACATTCTTTTTACAATATAGTGGTCAATGAGTGGAATGCGTTACCAGATAATGTTGTGCATTCGAAAAGAGCAGAAGATTTAAATCTTGATAGTCATTGGAAACTGGTAAAGTATTTGATTTATTTTGGATCAACCTAGCAGGGCCTCTGGCCTCTTGTTAGTCGAAAATTTTTGTTCGAACTATAGTACGCAGTTTTTTAAATTTACTTAATGCTCACTGAAATTCCTATATGAAACACAAGTAGATTTGTAACAACAGAAACTCCCATCCATATAACCACTTCTACACACGATTTATACACCGTAGAAAAAAAAATCTGCAAAAACAGAATTTTGTTGTAATTTAAATTTCTGAAAGGTAAAATTTAATGTTTTCATTTGCTTTTAAAGCACGATGGATATAACTGAATATGGAATGGTTTTCGAACAGGCGGGCTCACCTCTCCACTAAATACTTACATCCCATATTGAAAAATTATTTCGTCTTGGAAAAAAATAAAACGGACTAAAAACTTTGAAATTTTTTGATGAAAGATGATATAGTCATATTCCGTTACCTATTCGTGAATTAGAGCACACCAATAGATCAAAAGGTTCAAAGGTCATAATACAGTTCAATGATCAATAAAAATATATTCAAATCAAAACTATAAGAATTAAATGAATACTAGGACCCCATCTAACAAAACTCAGAAAAAGGAAGTTACAGAAATGTGGACACTACACATACAATATACTCTCGACGGACCACACAATTCCACGCTTCATCTAAACATTCTATTGGGTTTTCTTTCTTCGGGACAGATTCAAAGGAAGAAACCCGGTCCCTATGATGAATCGAACTTAAGTCTGTCTCCTGGGGTGAACGGTTTTGGTTCTTTAAAAAGAAAGAGTTGTAAGCAGTTTAAGTTTTTTTTATCTATTTTCTTTCTTTGTTGAAGATCCATAACCTCCTGAGACCTGGCATCCAGTTTAAATTAATGATTTGTTACACGATACGATTTATTTAGCCTCAAGCCATTGAAATTATTCGATAAAAGAAGACTGAAAAATATTTTTGTATACTTTTTATTACACTTAAGAGTCGTTTATTTATTTATTTTTTTAAATAAAGTTGTTCGACTGAAGGTCAACATATTTGTGGAGTATTTGCTAAAATAAAAGTTACAACGAAACTTCTTATTTTTACACAGTTTGAATGAAATCTTACTTAGAAAAAAAATATTATACAGCTTGTTTTTGCATCACAATACCACCAAAATATACATACTTTAAGACCTCAAATTTCATAAAATTAAAGTCGCCCTCCAAAAATATTTTCAAAAATTATTATAATGATTTTCAAAACAATTTTTTTAATATTTATTTGTATGAAAAATATGTTTATAAGAAGAATAAAAATGCTTCTTTTTGATGGGATTTTAAAATATATGTTATATTAATAGCTGATCTATATATGCTATTAGTTGCGTTATCCTTTTTCCACGTAAAAAAACGCTTTATTAAAGTTTTTGTTAAGGCAAGACTACTTGTACAATCAGTTTAAAAACGTAAAAAAATCATTCTAGGGTAGTTACAAATTAAGAGAAAAATATCCGGTTATTTTTGCATTACGTATAAACTGAAAATTATCAAACTATATTAATGATAGCTTTGATTGCTTGAGTTAGAGATCTAAATTTTAAATATGTATTTAAAAAATGAAAATATTGATAACTATACGACATGATTTTTCCAGTCAAATTCAAAAATTTAAAAGTAAGGGCAAAAATAAATATTATAACTGTCTTCACAAAACACGTACAAAAATAAAAATCCGTTATTTTCCCAATTTCATACAAGCGGGTCTCGTTTGATAAATGAAAAAAAAAAAGCGAAATGTAGGGAAAGGGGGGGGGGGTGACGGAGTGTTTGGAAGAAGTGCCCCTTTGTGTCGTCTGCTGCAGAACTTTTGGGGCAACAATAGGGAGATTCCGGTGAACCGTACACTCTTTCCCCAGGTTCGATTCCCCCCTTCTGCCTATGTGTATTTTTTTTTTTGGATTATCAATGTTGTAAACAGGGCGTGAAAATAAAACTTATCAGTTGGGGATGTTTCTTATCTGTTTGTTTACTTTCTGTTTGCTTGTAGGTTGTATATTGGAATTTCGTTTTACAATGTGTCCTTCTTCGCAAAATTGAAAGTATTTTTTATGATAAGTTTTAAGGTTAAGGTGCTGTTAGTGTACTGTGTACATACACTAAATTATGCCGAGGACTAGGAAGTCCCATCCAATTGCACTGTAAAACATCTGTCTTTACAGATTTGATGTGTCAGAAGACTACCGTTTATATTACAGAGAAAATATGTTTCTTTTAGATGAGCAATTCATAATTTAACTCACAAAATTTTATTAAAAGACGGATTGTAGAAAATCTTCCACGTCCCGGTATGAAATCGAACCCCCGATAAATTCCGTGTCAGGCAGAGATACTGACCACAGAAATACAGATGAATATTTTACTGCCGTATTCGGGTTCGAACCACCTGACCTTTTGTTCTTCAATCCACAGCTTTTCTAACTGAGCTTGTTCGACACATAGAGCAACAACTAACATTTATAAAATGAAGTTTGGTTGCAGTGTTGAACTAAAGGGTTCATTTTGTAAAATTAAAAAAAAAATTAATAATAATACAGAGTGTGTGTCCATCTCCGATAGCATTGTCTCAGAACTGAGCAAACGACGAGTAATTGTCCATGTCGAGTAACTAGTTCGACGATGGCCCCCGTTTCTAAGCAAGGACTCTCATTTACTAACCTTGAAGGGAATGATCACTGAGTCGCTATTACCAGTTATCCGATTGTATTTTAAGAACAAGTCGACAATATCGGATTCATTTAAGCTTACCACAACGTCACCGCACCATGGTACTATTTATTTAGTGTGTGGTGCGTGTGCGTGGGCTTTATCATCGAATTTTGTATACCCTGGGGAAATCGATGTATTAAAGAGATATGCAGTAACCAAACCATAGAGTTCTATAGAAGGGGAGAGACTAAACCAATCAACCACTCCATGGACCATCACGGAGACAATATAGGGTGGCATGTGGGGCCCGATGGCAGAGCGGTTTGGATCGCAGGTCATAACTCTAGCAGTCCGTGTGCTGTAACGGGTGTGGGTATAATTCCCGCCTCTGCCCTGGGTGTAATTCCGTTCTCAGCATCAAAATTATAAATTAACTAGCACTTTTGTCACTCTATTCGGTCTCCGTAGTGACCCATGGCTGCCTATGTCAGCTCTGTAAGAGTCGCTCCTCTACCCTACTATAGAACTCTTTGGTAGTAACATGTGGTTATCACTTTCTCATAATCTGCAACAATGTTACACATTCATACGAAATCAATATTCCCATGAATTTCCCCTAGATAGTAATTCAAGATGAACATTAATGTTCATTTAAAACACATTTGAGCGACATTTTACGCCACCTTAACACACTACCCCTCACCACACAATAACCAAACACCCTGCTTATATACGTGAAACGCAATTCAAATTACGTGATACAACTTCCAAATGAACAGACAATCCCAATTGCGCACAAAACCGCGCTTAGTACCGACGCTTTCCGTTTGAGGCGCTCCATCTTCCTTGGGCTTTGTTAAAGCGCGGCGGGCCGCATCACCAATCTAAACAGGGAACTAATCATCCTTGAATCCTGATACACGATCAGGTAAACATCTGTTTCCTTCTGGAAACAATGCGCTTTGATGTTCGGACAGATGGGGATCGGTCTGACAGATATGGGGGATTGCTGTCTAAAGACATCGTTGAATAGGGAGGTTTTCCCGTCTAATTCCGCTACGATTAGTTCGTTAATTCGCTGATCTTTGTAGTTTGGATATCAGTTATTGTGCTCAGCAGATCGTTCTTTAAGCATTGTATAGACAACATTTAGATTTTTGAGCCTAAAATATACAATTAAATATTTATACAAAAAATAACACGAATTACAATTTTACAAACAGTCGAATTTTATAACATTGGATTTCTGTTTGGTTTTATATCGCTGCGTTATGCAACACTTTTTTATCCATTAATTCCGTACTTTTGCTGATCTTTGTGGTTTGGATATTAGTTATTGTGCTCAGCAGATCGTTCTTTAAGCATTGTATAGACAACATTTAGATTTATGAGGCTAAAATATACAATAAAATATTTATATAAAAATAAATAAAAACACACGAATTAATAGTCGAATTTTATAACACTATATTTTTGTTTGGTTTCACACCGCTGCGTTATGCAACACTTTTTTATCCATTAAATCCGGGGGGATTTGGTGATCCTGAAGTTAGGATACCAGTTATTGTGCTCAACAAATCGTTCTTTAAGCATTGTATAGACAACATGTAGTTTTTTAAGGCTAAAATATACAATAAAATATTTGTATAAAAATTAAAAAAAGCTCACGAATTAAAATTTAATAATGAGTTCGGTTTTATAACAGATTTTTGTTTGGTTTTATATCGCTGCGTTATGTAGCACTTTTTTTTATCCATTAAATCCGTACTTTTGCTGATTTTGTGGTTTGAATATCATTTATTGTGCTCAGCGGATTGTTCTTGAAACACTGTATAAACTAATTGTACACTTTTATATTTTGGAGGTGAAACCTACAATAATGTATTTATATAAAGTTAAAAGCTCACACTAATTACAACTTTACAAATGGTCGTGTTTTAAAGCATTCGATTTTCATTTTAAATTATACCGTCAAGTTTATCAAAAGTTTATTATCCATTAAACTTTGTTATCCACGCCCGTGTATATTTCGGCAGTTATTTTGGCGATGCCTAGAACCTAGGACCTTCTCCACTCAAGGTGCACCCCTTAACCGACTTGGCTCCCCAGCCCCCTTTCATATTTTGGAGACACATAGCTTTATAAGTCAGCAGTACAAATAGCACAATAGTTTATTAACCGAATCTTGTTTCAATTTTGTTCAAGATAATTAATCAATAAAGTTATAATCTGTAATGTATTAACTTCTTTAACCTAATTTTAACAAAATAAATAAATTGGTAAATTATAATGTGCAAACTAATCGAATCTTATTTTTTTCTTTTATTATTTTTAATCGGAAAATATAATTTTTAATATAATCAATTTACATACAAGCATTATCATATGTGATGGTTTATTTGTACGATTTAAAATACCACATAATATAATCTAAACTTTTTAACATGTACAAGCATTAACTAGGAAGAAACATCATTAAACTAATTTGACTTTCTTCAGGTAAAATCAGAAAAATTTGGAATCCTACTTTTACAACATCACTTAACTCAACATGCCAGATCTATTTCATAAAAGTCATATAAGAGGGGGAAAAAAAGTCGAATAGTTACGGAAGATAAGCCCTTTTATTAATTGCACCCAAATCCAATTCTTTCTTTGGGAAAAGTTAAGATTAAGTAAGATTAATGACAGTAGTGCGTTTTTTATTTGAATAGCTAAACATAAAAATGAATCAAGTCATCGGAAAGATTCCCTTACACGACTCTTTTTTCACGAAATTATTTAGTAAACAACCTTATAGGGAAACTTTCCAATGCACTTTGCCCTAGTTAACATTTACTTAGGCATCTGCCATGGAAATAATTTCTTGACCATAATTAGCTTTTGTATATTCAGAAGGATTGCACTGGCTTTAGACATTATTTATTAAAGCTAAAAGTCCTAAGGTATTACCATTTAAAACAAAAGCTGAATGCGTTACGGACGAATTTAATTATTTTATGAGGACAGGGACATAAATTTAATTAGAGTTTGCGAGGATTTAAAAACAAAAGCGAGCATAAAGCAGTTATATTTAAATGGCAAATGATTTAATTTTTATTGTTATCGCTATACAGCATTTAAAAAAACTTAAACGAAATTATTCAAATGTCTTTAATATTATATATTATTTTATTGACAGTCATTAAAATTGGATTTTATCATTGAATACATTTCTAACGTTTAAAAATTTATTCTTCAAAGAGGTACAGATATTTTGTGACTCGTTTGGGGATGTAAGTTTTATTATTTTTGTTTATAAGTAATTATTTTTGAGTGACATTGCGTACATTTTAAAAGTTTCAATCTATTATTAAACATAATTTTTGAAGTAATAACTATTTAATAATCATTAAAAAACAGCATATTACATTTATTTAAGAAGGTTTGACAGCCGATTCAACGTGCATATGACAACCATTATATTTAATAAATATTGTGCGGTGAAGTAAATTATTTATACTACCGGTACATATTCACAGTGTGGCAGACAGTCGCATATAATAAAAGGTATTCTCTATTATTTAACAGAATCTGTGAAGTAATAACCATTTAATAATCATTAAAAAACCGCATATTACATTTATTCAAAGAGGTTTGACTGCCTATCCAAGCTGCATATGACAACTATTATATGATATATTTAACAAATACTGTGCGGCAAAGTAAATTATTTATACTACCGGTAGTAATTCACATCTGGCATTGTCTGGAAGACAGACCAATCTCCAAAAACATTTTTTTCCGAATCAGTCTAACTTTTAGGGAGTATTGTTAAATGAGTGGAAAACGCATGATAAAATAAATGAAATGTTGAAAAAAAAATTGAGACAAATGATGCTGTAAGTAAGTATCATAGTTTAAAATACATAAAAGAACACACGAATCAACGGGTGAAGTGTCAGAATTATAAACGCTAAACCCACTGTATTGGTGTTTGTGACAGCCCATTTTCGAATTGTATTTTATGTAATATAAGCTAATGGTTATTTTATGTAATATAATAAAAATGGTTTTTTATTGGGCTGAGTAAAAACATTCAATCACTCCTCCAGTCTGGAAAATGCACTTCTCCTTTTGGAGTGGATCCTTTGTGTGTTAAACCTCCGACAGGATCACTCCAAACGAATGATTTTAGCTCAGTCTGTTAATATTCATTCCTTTCCAGTGTCGAAAATGCACTTCTCCATCTGGAGTGGATTTCACTCCTTTGTTTTAAGAGTGTGCAGTTAGTTTAATGTATAACTTGTATTTTAGCCTTTGTTTTATGAGTCATTCATCATTGCTACTTGAACCCTTTCAAATTATAAAGCTCAAAGCTCAAAACAAAGCTTTAATTTTTAAGTCCAGTTGTAAAAGCGCAGTAATAGTTTAGTTTTAGTTTAGATTAAATTACTGTCGCACTAGAGCTACACGAGGGCTATTTTCGACGGGCTTCGTATTTTAGAACCACAGTGAAGTGACGAGCCGACATCTAAGTAGGCACCCAATGCAACCGTCAAAGGCGACATCGTACTTTGGACTTTGAAGGATATTTAACGTGCACTCCCTACACCGGGGTTTCTGGCTGCACAAGCTGTTTATAGGTCGGTAGATATTTTGGCGATGTCCAGACCCGAACCTGAGACCTTCCGGATGCAACGCGAATGCCTAACCGACTGGGCTCTCCAGCCCCCGCAGAAATAGATATATCATATTCATGATGGTAATTAAATCTTATTTCCTGACGTAGTGGAAATATACACTCTTAAAACAAACGAGCGATTTTAACTCAGTCTGAGTTAATTTTCACTCATTGCAGTGTCGAAAATGCATGCACTTCCCCTCTAGGAGCGGATTTCACTCCTTTGTTTAGTTAAACCTACGACGGGATCACTCCAAACGAGTGATTTTAACTCCGTCTGAGTTTACTTTAACTCAGTGTGAGTTGATTTTAACTTCTTTCCAGTGTCGAAAATGCACTTCTCCTATGGGAGTTTATTTCACTCTTTTGTTTTAAGAGTGTATATTTTTCAATCGCGTAATCGTGTATAGTTGATTTTTTAAACTCTAGAGCTTTCTGGTTAAAATCGCATAAAAATAATGGACTTTTGTTATAACAAATACAGGTTACAAATACCGTCTCAATGTAAAATCCATATTATTTTTGTGACACATGCATTTCTGTGACAAATCTATTAACATGATGACTTTTGCTGATCATTCATCTCAGTAATTCATTTATTGAATGTCCATTCCTGGTGCTGCGACGTCAATTTCATATGATGAATTGTAATAAACCCAATTTTCCCAGTATTGGCGGTATTTATATTATTAACTTTATTTCGAAGAAATTAAACTGGGTTAACCCTTTCTTGCTGTGAGTCAATTAATACTACATCTACCTACAAGACGATAAAATATAGCAACATGGTTGATGTATTGCGAAGACTATCGTGTATATTCCAGATCGTTTTATATCAATGTTTTACAAAAATCTTGCTCTCTCTTGTCTCTCCACTAACAAAATAACTTTTATGTCCAGTATTTTGATCTGCTGAAAACCTTATAAGTACCATCAGTTTAATTAAAGACATCCGATACAGAACAATCACTAAATACGAAAATTAAAAAAAACTAAAATTATATATGTTTGCAATAAATAAATAAATAAATAAATAAATAAATGAATAAATTAATGAATGAATGAATGAATGAATGAATGAATGAATAAATAAATGAATAAATGAATAAATAAATAAATAAATAAATAAATAAATGAATAAAACAGATTATATTTGAAAAAAATGAGTAAACATTTCAGTTTTTAAAAGTATTATTAATACCCTAATGAATAACATAACCCTTCTAAATTTTCACATACTCAAAACTAATTCATTCCTGTTAATAAATGGAATTTTTAACTTATAAATATTGATTAGTCTTTACGTAAATTTAGTATAATTATATAGTATAATAAATAAATTAATTGCAATAATATTATTAGTATAATTATATAGTATAATAAATAAATTACAATAATTTTATTAGTATAATTATAAATTTAGTATGTAACTATTATACTTTTCAATTTTATATACTTTTCAATTTTAACTGCAACAAAAATTAATAGTAAATTACTGATCATTACTTTACTTAAGTCTCCAAAGAGTATCTCTCAGGTAATTTTGCCATCTTTAAAATAAAAATGAACTCAGGTTCTTTTATTAATTTGTTTTATCAGTTTTAATGCTTGTAACCAGTACTAATTTAAACTCAAATTTATACAGTAGCATATTTATAATAAAGCAGGGAATTTGACTGAATACACACAATTATATTATGTGTGTTTGGTGCAGTTGCATAACTGAATAGTTATAATGTAGTAGTCGCAAGTAATATACAAATCATAACTGAAATGTAGGTTCCAGCCAGTTCATTGGTGACTTCACCAAACTGAATTTACTATTATCAAAAGTCGTCAATGACTATATCGTAGTTATATTTTACCGAATATGGGTTTTAAAACTGAGCCATTCATATGATTTATATTAGACGAACAATGATGGGAAGATTAATTAAATTTGAAATTTAATACATATTTCATTGCACTGGGTGATACTTTGATTTCTATGCAGAGAGATACTTCTACACGGGTAAGTAAAATATCGAAATTTAATAAATGCATTCCGAAAATTCTATATAACTTTGCATATTATTTTAATGATAGTATGGTATGGTATGGTGTGTACATATTATTAATACAGATAATTAATATGAAATTTATATTATCTTTTTCTTTTAAAGTTTAAGAATTAAGTGAAAACCATTTGTGAAAGAAAAGTAAAGCCCTGATGCGCATTTATAATAAGAAAATATTGTTTTTTAATAATCGTTAACTAAACGTCATTGCTTTTTATCAGATTCCGTACCAAGAAAAATTATTTACGATACAACTAAATTTGTATCACCATGGTAACATATTCAATTCGATTGTAACAAGTCAAGACAGAATGCAATTGCAACATGTGTTAGCATCACTCAATGTATAACGAGATAATATTTTCGAAAAATATCCATTTATGTTTAAAAATACGATAGTTTCATTTGGGATCCTCCTTCTTACAGTCAAACACAAAGAAAAGATTTTGGTTTATAACTAATTCAATAGACCATAGCCTTGGTTGACTAAGTTCTGGTTATTATAACGATATGAAATAATTTATTTTATCCAAGATATATGTTTCCGAAGCACTTTATAATGGTAGTAGTCAATAAGTAAATTATAAGTAATTTTATTGTCGATATACCTTTTTCATGTTGGAGCGATCAAACGCAATATAAACGGCATGTACTTTTTTCGAATAAACAAGTGATGCTTTTCTATAATAAAATAAATGTTCCTCTATTAAAAACATCATCAAATGGAGAAAACAATCATTACCATCATATTTTTAGACATGGGATTTGATTTATTGTGACTTCTCCAATTGTAATCACAAAATAAAATATTTTATATTAAGCTCAACGTGCTTGCTCTTAGTGAAACGTATATATTCTTTTGCCTCAATATTAGTTTAAGGTTAGCTATTTTACTAGTTCTCTACTAAGGTTAGCTATTTTACTAAAATTTAGGTAATTTACTAGTGCTAAGATTGATAACTTCTTAAGATAATCTTCAAGACCAATTAAAATGAGAAGTTTATATCTTTACAACTTTTTGGGAACAAAGGTAAAGAAAATTGAAAAGTTTACATTTGTGAAGCTCTTTCAACCGCTCTTTGTTATATTTTTTGGTTTATCCGTCGACGTTTTCCCTCGAAGCAGAACTATCTTGAAATGTGTTGCGAGGAAACTAATTATTATTGTCGCTGTTCTTTACCACGGGTTGACCATGGTAGCCATAATAAACTCTTTGTGGAAGAATAGTTACACGCGGAGGGACTTTCGCGAAACCTGGTACTTATTCGCCCAAAGTTTGATGACTATAGAAGCGTTTTTGCTTTTTAGAAAGAGAGGCTTAATTCATAAAGCTACACAGATGATGGATCTGCATTTGAAACCCCTTAAAGAACTCATGATGGAAGGCAGAGTGGTTCGATTCAGAATTATACTCATCCTGTGGTGCGTTGCAGTTGTACTGAAACTCTTTACGATTTCCTTCATGTTTTGGCTGAAAAGGTACAGCACGTTTGTAAAAATGCAGAAATCGACGGGACAGTCGGTCTTTTTAGGCATGCTCACCTTTTGCATGACTTACTTTCCGAATATGGGCTTTGCTTTGATAGAATGCTTCGTGCTGTACTACTGCTCCCTTTGCTGGGTCCTGAAACGAGCGTTCAAAGTCTACATCGACCTCCTCAAGACTAACCTAGAAGGCAGACGCGTCCTGAGCTACCATTCCCGGATCACCAAAGCGGTGTCGTGCGTCGATGACGTCAACTCGCAACACCTGTTCTGGATCTTCTCACTGTTCTTGGTGGTTTTCTTCGCCCAGACGTACATCTTGATGCACGACACTGTTCACACAAACGAAGTTATCCTCACCGCCTGGAGCGCGCTGCTGTTCTTCTTGGCGGTCATGTCTGCCGCGTCCGTCGGGGAGTCTGCCGAATCGTTGAAGAAGTACGTGTCCGAAAACGATTCGAAATTTGAAGAGAACCTGTTCTACCGAATGAACCTGAAAATGGCTGCCACGGATAATCAGCTCACTGTTTGGAGGATGTATATTCTGAAAAAAGTAACGCTTATCAATGTTGTTGGCGCATTTATTACGTATGCAGTCATTTTGCTTTGAAAATGAATGCTCTGCCAGCTTTTTAATTATTTATCAGGAGTTTAATTAAAATTTTAAGGACAACAATAATATCTAAATATGAGATCTGAGGTCAAATAAAAATATCCCAGCACCATTGATGAACTTTCTTTTCGTTAATCGTGGTTTTCTTCGCCCAGACATACATCTTGATGCACGACACCGTTCACATAAACGAAGTTATCCTCACTGCCTGGAGCGCGCTGCTGTTCTTCTTGGCGGTCATGTCTGCCGCGTCCGTCGGTGAAGCTGCCGAATCGTTGAAGAGGTACGTGTCCGAAAACGATTCGAAATTTGAAGAGAACTTGTTCTTCCGAATGAACCTGAAAATGGCTGCCACGGATAATCAGCTCACTGTTTGGAGGATGTTTATCTTGAAAAAAGTAACGCTTATCAATGTTATTGGCGCATTTATAACATATGCAGTCATTTTGCTTTGAAAATGAATACTTGGCCAGCTTTGATAATATGTGTCAGGATTTTAATTAACATTTTATTAAGGACCGCAATAATATCTGAATGCGAGTCTGCCCAGACATACATCTTGATGCACGACACCGTTCACATAAACGAAGTTATCCTCACCGCCTGGAGCGCGCTGCTGTTCTTCTTGGCGGTCATGTCTGCCGCGTCCGTCGGGGAGTCTGCCGAATCGTTGAGGAAGTACTTGTCCGAAAATGATTCGAGATTTGAAGAGAACTTGTTCTACCGAATGAACCTGAAAATGGCTGCCACGGATAATCAGCTCACCGTTTGGAGGATGTTTATCTTGAAAAAAGTAACGCTTATCAATGTTGTTGGCGCATTTATAACGTATTTTGCTTTGAAAATGAATACTCGGCCAGCTTTAAAATTATTTGTCAGGATTTTAATTAAAATTTTATAATGGACCGCAATAATATCTGAATGTGAGATCTGAGGTTAAATAAAAATATCCCAGCACCATTTCTGAACTTTTCCTTCGTTAATCGCAGTTTTCTTCGCCAAGACATACACCTTGATGCACGACACCGTTCACACAAACGAAGTTATCCTCACCGCCTGGAGCGCGCTGCTGTTCTTCTTGACGGTCATGTCTGCCGCGTCCGTCGGTGAAGCTGCCGAATCGTTGAAGAAGTACGTGTCCGAAAACGATTCGAAATTTGAAGAGAACTTGTTCTACCGAATGAACCTGAAAATGGCTGCCACGGATAATCAGCTCACTGTTTGGAGGATGTTTATCTTGAAAAAAGTAACGCTTATCAATGTTATTGGCGCATTTATAACATATGCTGTCATTTTGCTTTGAAAATGAATACTCGGCCAGCTTTAAAAGTATTTGTCAGGATTTTAAATAAAATTTTATTAAGAACCGCAATAATATCTGAATGCGACATCTGAGGTCAAATAAAAATATCCCAGCACCATTTCTGAACTTTCTCTTCTTTAATGGTGGTTTTCTTCGTCCAAACTTACATCTTGATGCACAACACAATATACATGACCGAAGTTATCCTCACAGTCTGCACTGTTAAAAAAAATTCCTTAAATTAACGGAAAAACTACTGGCAGCAAGTTGCCGGGATTTTTCCGTTAATTTCAGGATCTTCCGTTTTGGAATTTTTTCGTTATTTTCAGGAATTTCCATTTCGGAATTTTTCCGTTAATTTCAGGGTCTTCCATTTTGGAATTTCTCCGTTAATTTCAGGATCTTAAATTTCGGAATTTCTCAGTTAATTTCAGGATCTTCCATTTCGGAATTTCTCCGTTAATTTCAGGATTTACCGTTTTAGAAATTTTCTGTTAATTTCATGAATTTCTAATTTGCATTTCTCTCGGAATTCAGAAAACTTACATAGTATATTTTCTAGTTAATTCCAAGACATTTTTGCTTTTTTTCTAGTCAATTTTATTTCTATATACTATTTAACCATCAATCAGTCTAAATATATCCATTTATATATGGTGTTATAAATATTAGCATAGGGAAATTTAACAGGAGAAACAGGGATATTAAACATGCATCCTGTTTGTTATATAAAACGTAAGCAAATAATGTCTTCATACTTTAACCTTAAATATATTCAAAACTAATACATATTTTTTTTCATTCATACTAAGTCATATTTTTTATAATGTATATATTTAGTATTGTTATGTGGCTAAATGGTATTGTACTTTACAGTTAGCATATCCAGGGCAAAATCATGGGTAGGGGATAATGAGTTGGGTCTCTTAAGGGTTGAACGCGCCTTAACAAAGAGACTCTTTAAGACAGTAACCCTTGTAGTCAAAAACAATAAATTTTTAAGTGTCTGCATTTGTACTATACATACATGAATTTGTATACTCTGATTGTAAAAAAACAACACAATTTTTTAGTATGTGGGAACGAGAGTTATTATCCCCTCCTGGATACACCAATGATACAATTTAACAAATGAATAACAAAAGAATTACAGAATATAATCATGTTTTATTTTTCTTTCATAATTGAAAAAGACTGTTATAGTTTTTCAAATCCTAAACTAATTTTAAAATGAGTGCAGGAACTACAGATTTAGTTTTCTTCTTTTTCTGAACTTTCGACCTTCTTTGGAGATTTATGATAAACAAGCACCTAAAAAAATAATATATATTAATCCAATTTTAAATGAATAGATCTAAGGGGGGAGAAACAAAACAGAAGTGTTCTTGAATAATGTACGGTGTGGTTATAAAATAACGCTCCCTATTTGGAGTGGTCTGTAGCTTGAATGAATAATCCAAATGCAACAAAAATTGAGACACTTACTAATCAAGAGGGTGGGGGGGAAAGAATGGTATCATAAAAAAGACAAAATCGTAAAAAATAATCATAAAAAATAATCATCATAAAAAAAACTCGTCTTTTGACCAGAATCTAAATTACGAAACGTCGTCAATATGGCCAATTACAGCCAACACAGCTAATTACGCCTCGTAATTTAGAACCCTGGTCAAGGGACGAGTTTCTTTTTTACGAAAAAGAATGGAATTATAACACAGAAACTCGTCTCTTGACCAAGGTTATAATTACGAGGAGTAGCCAATTACAACTAATTAAGGCTAACACATCCAATCACGTCTCGTAATTTAGAACCCTGGTCAAGTGACGAGTTTGTTTTTTATGCCCATTCTTTTCCCCCCTTCTTGATTAGTAAGTGTGTCAAAGTTTTTTGTATTTGGATTACTCATTCAAGCTACAGACCACTCCGAATAGGGAGCGTTATTTTATAACTACCCTGTATATCATATAATTAAAAAATACAATTTTATAATAGTATTTAGCATAAAATAATAATTTTAATGTAATTTAATAGTATTTATAGTAATGAAATACAATCTTATAATTAGTATTCTAGTAAGAGCTAATAACTATTGCTTTTGAATATCACTGACAGTGGACGGTGAGTAGAAAATGAGATATCACTTAGCAGCTATATCTAAATAAACACTAAAATAGCGTTCGGCGGACACTTGCAATTCCTAAATTTTAAATTCGTTAGAAAATTTGCATTTAATTGGACATTGTGTTTTTCTTAGTGCAGACTTTTCAAAACAAAGAGCATTGACAATAGTGTATGCAACTTCTGAATCGAATCAAAGCATATGATCTGCATACATCCGTAATCACTAATTGATTCATTAAAATCAACAAAAGAGTATTATTTTTTAAAGAGAAAGTTTACGTTATGAAAACTTGCAGAAAAAATAGTTTTTGAAATAAACCATGCTGATATCGATATAGTAACCGTGCTTTTGAATCGAGTTTAGGTTAGGTTTTGGATTTCGTCGCACTAGAGCTACACGAGGGCAATTGCTTTTCAATCGAATTTAAATGCAATAATTTCAAATAATTTTATTAGTTTTTTTTTAATAATGTGCACTTGTTTGTTGGTGAACATCGTTTATTTCATATATTTGACAGCTTTTTTAAACATTTAAATAAAATTTACTTAGTTAATCGTGTTGGTAAGCAACGGAATTAATTTCAGGAATCACCCCACGGTCAATTATAGACCTATAGAGTTTACAGAAACAAATAAGAAAGAGACAAGAACTGGATTCTATATATATAGAAAAGAAAGATAGAAAATATAATCTTTAAATAAAATCTTAATTTTATTAAAAGAAATGAACATACCTATACATTTATCCGTCTTGATTCAGATGTGGTCAAAACAAACAAACAAAAAACATGGTGGCTGAGTCGGTCGGCGGATGTGTCGAGGCTAAAGGCTGTTGGGTGCGAGGTTATATGGAAAAACTCTGTTAATACGGATCTTAAGTGAAATTCTGCACGCAGAAATACGGTGTTTTTCCGTTTTCGCTCGTCAAGCGTTCAAGGAAAACGGAAACAAGCTGTTTATTTCAGACAAACCGTCCGTTTGTTAAAGAAACGGAATATTTCCGTAAATTCCCGAAAATAATCACAGATATATGCACGTAAAATTCAGGTTTTTTTTAACAGTGTGGAGCGCGTTGCTGTTCCTCATGGTGGTCATGTCTGACGCGTCAGTCAGACAGTCTGCCAATTCGTTGAAGGAGTACATGTCCGAAAACGATTCGAACTTCTAAAACAACATGTTTTAACGAATTAACTTAAAAATGGCTGCCTCGGATAATCAGCTCACCACTTGGAAGATGTTTATCTCAAAAAAGTAACATCTATTAATGTTGCTGGCGCTTTTATAACAAATGCAGTCATTTTGCTTTGAAAATGAATGTTTACCTTTGTTCAAAAGTATTTTTTCCACTGCTTCAACTTAAATAAATGATTTAAATCGTACTTGAAAAGAAAGAAATATCCAATGGAACATTTTAAAAGGACATACCAATAATATGTCAGAAGTTCTGTTTCTAGTTTAGGGCAGGTTTGACACTTTGCGGGATGCAGGTGTTTGGACCCCTCATCTGACCAGCAGGTTTTCTAACGACACAATACTTTTTTTTAAATATGAGTTTATAATTATATTAAATTAAAAAAAAATTACGTATGTATGATTCATTTAAAATACTCCACTAATGATATCTATTTTTTTTAAATGTTCAAGAAAATATATTTCCTGTTTTAATTTTAAATCTTAATATCAAGAAGCGAACAAATTTTTACCCGTAAGCCAATTTGTTTATCCCTCCGAGGGTAAAAATTGTCCGTCTTTTTTTTAATTCAATTTTATTAAGGTACAAAATAATACCTGCAAACGAGAACTGAGGTAGAATAAAAATACCACAACTCCATCTCTGAGTTGTCTCGTAGTTCCTTTTGATTTTCGTCTCAGAGACAGACATCTTAATGCTTGATATCGCGGATCTATATAAAGTTACTAATTTAATTATTACTTTTAAGCTTTAGTTATGCCAAAATATTACGAAGATTGTGACACTATTTTTAACAATATTAATTAGTTATTAAATACCCGGATGTTATTATTATTATTTTTTCAAAATTTAATTTATTTTGTTGTTATGACGATTTTCATACATGATGAAAAAAATGATTATATGATAAATTATTCGAAGTTTAATGATAGTGTGATCTACCGAATTATTTTTTAAATGTCAGTTCGACTGGCCCAATCATTGTTTGAAATGGTTCTCTTGAAAAAGCTAATGCTCATTAACATTAATGAAGCTTTTATTATTTACACGGCCATTATGTTTAGGAAATAAATACGCATTCTTTTTTCATAAGTATTTTATCTCATTTTAGATTAAATTTACCAATTTTTAAATCATCGTTTGCAAATAAAAAAAGTCACTGGACTTAACTAATAGTTTACTCTAAAAGAATGCATATATTTGTTGATTATTTATTGGTTATGTATTTTGTGATTGGCAATCGAAATGTATTTTGTGATTGGCAATCGAATGTATACAAAATAAAAATTTAATGTAAACTGTTTTTGCATGTCTGTTATTTTTGTTATTTATTTTCATGTTATACAGTGCATTTTGCAAATGATATACACAATTTATAACAAAGTTATTTTACTTTAAAATACTCATATCACTGAAAAAATATTAATATATTAAAAATAAAATTTGTTCACTTACACTTCCCAAGCACCAACGGAAACTTTTACCGTTTGCACAATCAAATAAATGTATGAATAGTTACGTTATTATATATTCAAATTGCAATACATACAACAAGTTTTATCTATTTTAATACTTATACCATATCAGTCATTTATTTAACTAATTTAAACTCAAAATGCACACTGTACCTACTTAGCATACTAATAATAAATCAGGGAGTACGACTAAACACACTAGATTATAGTATATTTGATTTATCTCGAGTAAGCACGACGTAACTAGTTTAATTAAATCTGAAATGTAGTACAATTCCCAGCTACTGCGACATGCTATATTTCTTCACGGATAGGTAAGTAGAAGAAGCTTACTTCAACTTAATTAAATATATTTCATAAATTCGAATTAACTAGGAATAATGTTCTAATGATTTCACTACTGAATTTTTAGCATTTTCAGGCTATAAGTAGATAAACTTGTTTGCCATAAGTACTTAATATTCAAAATGCAAACGTTAGTTATGAGGAGTATATGTAAGATCTGCTGTCACTACAAGCTTAGTGTGAGATGAATAGAATCAATGATAACAAAATTACGTGTCCTGAATTCTATATTACATTTGTTTAAAGTTATTATGGGAATGAAGTGGCGCATGTTAAGTTGGCAGTGTGAAATAAATTTTTAGCTCCTTTCGTTTAATGAAATAAAAGTGATTTTTATTTCATTAAACTAAGATCTTAATTTTATTTTATTGAGTAAAGTTCAGAGTAAAGTTATTTTATTGAAGGGTGCAAAATAAACTAATTATTGAGAATTAATCTATGGTAAAACTCTGTGTTGAAGTATTATCTTGAGTGGCAACATAAATGCTAAATGAAAGTAAAATGATTATAGATCATTGATTGGTGAATCAAAATCACATGAGAGCAAAGCACGAAATGGAACATCGATCAATGGAAGAACAGGAATAAAATACGGAAGGAAATACATCTCCTGAAACAACTTTATTATAAGTGGTTGAATACGCAGTTGAAGTATTAAGTGAAAAATAATTATTTTTATGATCCGCTGGTGTGGTGCTTAACATGTGGCGATGACTCAATTGTTAGTATTTTGGTTAAAATTAAATATTCTAATGTATCAAAGGTGGATGAAGGCAGATTACTATCTTAGGAAAACTTAATGATTTATCTCTTGACATTGTTGATTTCTATCTTCTTAAACCAATGAAAGATTGAACAGCATTTTAAACATATTTTTAGTGCCGAAAACTAATACAAATTTCAGTAAATTTGGAAAAAATACTTCTTCTAAAACAGCAATGACAAGGATATCAACCGGATCAAGTGCCAAAAATAAAATGATAAAAATTGGTAAAACCAATATAAAAAAGTTATTTATTAGGCAATGTATGTGATACATCTAGATATCAATATAAGTCATAAATATAATAAAAACTTTAATAACAAGTATTCTTAATAGTAAGTTTTTAATGGTATTTTAGTACCGTTAACTTATAAAAATATGAATTAATAAAAAAAGAAACTACTTCTCATTGGACATTAATTACATGGATATCAATGTGTCAAATGCCAAAAATAAAATCCATCGTAAAATTGATAACACCCGGTATAAAATTGAAATGGATATGATACATCTAGCGCCAATAGGTAAATATGCAATAAAATTTTAATAACAAACATTATAAATAATAAGTTTTAATAATATTTTAGTGCCGTAAACTTATAAAAAAGTGAATTAATAAAAAAATAACTTACTTCTCATTGAACATTAATTACATGGATACCAATGTGTCAAACGCCAGAAATAAAATTCATCGTTAAATTGATAACACCCGTATAAAAATTGAAATGGATATGATACATCTAGTGTCAATATAAATCAATTACAATCTCAATCCATTTTAATCAGTGTCAAAACTCGAAGGTGTCATCTCGATTTTCACTTACAAACATTAACAGCAATAGAATTTCACGTGTTCATTAATATTTCTCACACACCCTAGAAATAAATGAGCCTATATTTTAAAAATATCACCCGATTCATCTGCCCCACCCCCCTTTTCCTATGAAAGATCTTCGCAGCGATATCATTCTGTACAGGAATGGACTCCCCCCTTCCGATTCTGTGCCCTCCCAACTTATTTATTAAACATGAGGAATTCACGTTATTTTAGGGAAACCAGTTTATGTCATAACAGCTAAAAAAAATACTTGCATAATTTACCCATTTTCTATTCTGGCTGCATTAACACATATCGAATCACACCTACTGCCAGTCATCCTATAAATCGGATATCTACTGAAAAAGAGTAGAAAATCCAACTCGTAACGGGTGGGCCCGAGTACACTGGGACAGACGTGCTCGTTAAATCTGTGGAGTCCAAAGTCAAGACGGCGTCAGCGTGCGATGTCGCTCGAAGTTCCGTTGGGTGCCCGCTCAGGTGTCGACCGCATCACTTGACCAGGGTTCTAAATTACGAGGCGTTATTGGCTGTGTTTAATTTCCTAATTGAGGCTAGAAATAGGCAGCCAGAAACGATTACACTACACTTCATTAACGCATCCGGCGCAGAAAGCATCTTCGCGATATTTTCACACACGTATCAAATCAAGAAAGATGGATGTAAAACCACAATTTTTGGCAACGAGAACCAACGTTGAATCCATTCTCAAGTGTATGATAACGTTTGAATATGGATGAAAAAATGGATAGAGGAAGAATACCCTCAGGTTTGATATTATATAAACATGTGAAGAGTACAGGGGAAGAACCGCTTCATATCGTAGAAGGCTTTCCTTAATAGCCTCTGGGGATGATAGCGAGAAATCGCATAAACTGGTGTAAAGAAACCGGTTACTCGCTTTGTTTTTCTTTCGCGGCAAGAAATCAGATGAGCGGCTGATTCACGCCAGAGATCAGATGAGACAAGTCACGCGTTTGTACCGTGAATGAAGGACCGAAAGAAAAAACCGGTTTCCGTTCGCCAATGTCCGCCAAGCAGACAGAATTGCGGAAAGACTCTAAAGAAATCAAGAGGTTCTTCCCACTTCCTCTTCATTTGTTACTGTTAAAAGCACACAATATATTGAATTTGATAAATATTCATGGGGGCTAATTAACAATAACTAATAACATAAAATATGCCGATTCTAAATAAATTAATTACAAATATTTTTCGGTTGTATTGATATATTTAGATAGCTTTAAAAACCTTTTACGATTTTTTTTTTTAATTGAGTTACACTGTATAGTAGTAAGAAAAGGTTTCAACGAGAAGGCCCATTCAAAAATACCCCGGTGCTGCATACCACATCTCCATAGACCATACAATTTTAACAAGCTATTTAAAAGAACATACTAGAAATACATCTTTGTTGTTGTACTTCGCATCCTGCTTTCTTACCTGAGAAGTAATTAATAGTTCTTCAGGGGCCGACGCAGGTCAAAAATTGATTTAGCAAAGGAGAAAAACTTTTAGTCCGGCTCGTCCGTGGCTAATCAGATTACTGCGGAAATGGTTGTCACATTCCTTTAGCGTGAGTTTGCTGCTTGCGGTTCCTGTCTTCCTTAGATACTGTTAGGATTAGGGGGGGTTTTGTGGTAATGCTGGGTGGTTTATCAAATTTTTGTTTTACCCAGAAGGTTATTTAAGGGATTTGATTTTTTTTTTCATAAAAGAAATGTTTTGACAGGACTTTTTTATTTTTTTAAAAATATAAGGAAGTAGAAAGAAATATAGGATGCTTCGGTTATTTTTCATTAGTATTGTTTCGAATTATTTTTTAAATAACTTGACGAAAGCCTATAAGCGGTTCTCGGAACAAGAACACAAGCTGGAATATATATATGTACCTACCTACCAATTTTTTTTATAAGAGGTCCTGTCCCTGGTGGCTTAGTGGTAGTGCTTCGCATTGCCACGTCACAGGCCCGAGGATCGAATCCCGGATTGGGCGATTTTGACCCAGCCTTCCATCCCTTGAGTGGGTCAATAAACAGGGTACTAAGCATGCTTGTTAACTAAGCACGGGAGGTTCCACGCAAGGCTGACTACCTTACCGGGACATATGCCTAGCACCTCACAACCCGAGGTCACGAATGCTGAAATGGGCACGGCAGGCCTTGGCCCTGTTGCGCCGGGGAGTTTAGTTTGTTTTACGTATTTTTTATAAATTGGATGAATTAAATGATTCGCAGTTCCCTATTAATTTTGAATTAGGAACCTGAAATTAAATAAAATAGTTTATGTAACAGAAATGTACGTTTCAAGATCATTTTTCTTTTTCAAATAATTTTTACCAGGTATATATACTGGTACAGACAATTTTGAAATTCAGGTAGCGAAATACAAACATCTTGAAATTTCCATTTTTCTCTCCACTGGAAAACATATAATTGTTTTTATATTTAATGGAATTTCCTAAACGATCCCATGACTTCAGTTACTCAATTTAAATGTTGTGTAATTTTTTATAATCCTTATTAAAATTTGAATGTTTTATTTTTATTACTTGCGGAAGAGAGGTTTGCTTAATATTAGAGAAAATGACCCTAAATTATAAGTTACTGGATCTATATGAAAAGCTGATATTGTACTTATAGTCAGTATTAAGTCTTATATTTTAAGTACTTCATAAATTATTTTAAAATTTGATTTGGTTGCATTAGTTTTATTAATTTTAAAATTTTTAAGAGAGTGAGAAAACAATTCTTTTGCAATACCGAAGATGATTATCTCGAGGCTCATAGTAAATACCTCCACTAGTTATTATTTAACACAAGACTTACTCATTTTAAAATCTCTACTTACCAAAACTACTAAATGTCTAGCTTACTCCTAACCTTGAATGTTTTCTAATGTAAAATACAAAGTTTATTATTTTCATAACTTAAATGCGTGTTATGACATTTTTTTAAACACTGAACGAAATAATTCTAATTGTAGGCACATTCAGAAATTTTCTACAAGAATATCAATCAATTGAAAGATTTGTTTATGATTTATCTCGCAGCTGATATCATCAATAAACATAATAAATATAATGGGCTTCAATATTGAGGCAGATACTTTTTTTTCCCATTTTAGTCCAACCTGAGTACTTACCATTTATATGAACCCATTGTTTAATGTTGTCTAAACAATTTTCAACTAAACGTATCATCTTTGATAACGCAACTCTTTTCATCTTGAATAACAAAGCGTCACAAGGAACTTTATCAAAAGCCTTTTATAAACGGCTGTAAATAATGTCAGCCGTATATTGCCTATATCGATCTCATCTTTAACAATATACTAAAATTTTAAAAGGTTGTTAAAACATGACTTACCCTTTCTAAAGCCTTATTGATTATCTGAAAGCAAAATATTGCTTTTCAAAGAATATCATGATTGGCATTTTAAGTAATGATGCTAATACTACTCCTGAAACAGATGCAATACCCTATGTAAACTACTACTACTACATATACAGGGTGGTTATAAAATAACGCTCGCTATTTAGAGTGGTCTGTAGCTTGAATGAATAATCCAAATGCATCAAAAATTTAGACACTTACTAATCAAAAAGGGGGGAAAAGGATAGAATCATAAAAAATATAGTATCCTGAAAAATAATCATAAAAAAGAATAATCACAAAAAACAAAATCGTCTCTTTACCGGGGTTCTAAATTACGAGGCTTCGTCAATTATGACCAATTACGGCCAACGCAGATAATTACGCCTCGTAATTTAGAACCCTGGTCAAGAGACGAGTTTATTTTTTCCAAAAAGAATTTAATCATAAAAATGAAACTCGTATCTTGACCAAGGTTCTAAATTACGAGGCATAGCCAATTATGGCTAGTTATGGCGAACACATCGAATCGTAATTTAGAACCCTGGTCAAGTAACGAGTTTGTTATTAATGATTCCATTTTTTCCCCCTCCCCCTTCTTGATTAGTAAGTGTCTCAATTTTTGATGCATTTGGATTATTCATTCAAGCTATACAGACCACTCCGAATAGTGAGCGTTATTTTATAACCACCCTGTACTTTTCAAGAACATCGCGATTGGCATTTTCAGTAATGATTCTAAAACTTATCCTGAAACAGATGAAATTCCCAATGGTATGAAAATACCCGGACTACTTTTGGGTCATTCATTGTCCATTGTCGCATTCAAATTATCTCAATTTGCAATCTTCCAGCACCTGACCAGAACAAAATAATAAAAAAAAAAGTTGTCAAGTAGTACAGGGAGAGGTAGGTAAAAGTGGCCCCGGTCCAGAGATAGGAATACGTTGAAATGCTTGGCGAGAAAAACTCTTGAGGCCGTCTGAAACCTGCTTTTGCATTGGTTGGATCGGATGAGCTTCATATTAGAGCTACTCATAGACTAGTGGTGAGTTCAGATCTTAGTTCGTATTGTATAACGACGTCCCATAATGCAAATTGTGAGTCTTGCAATCAATTAAAAATGTTTTGTATTGACCAAAACAAAAAGCTTCTATTCTCTAGGATAAATAACGAGTGAAATAATCACTAGTGGGAACTTTTCTTGATCTGCTCTACAAACCTTGTTTATATTTCATTTCAACTAGCTTCTCAAACCATAGCGTAGTTGCCGGCAAATAAGTCGCCAAGCCTTTGTTTGGGCATAATATTGAAGTGATAAATAGCTTCAGTTAGCAAACCTGTTTTTTTGTATTGGTTTTTGACTTGGCAACATTTCTTTCGTATTCTTACCTTTCACGTTGGGGCCACTTTTATGTGCCCTCACCCTGTATAATAAAACATTTATTTAAATTATTTGTGGCCTTGTCTTTCCCTTATTTAACTCAACATTGATAGTTTTTTTCTACCTCGTTGGGTACCAACACACAAAACCACATTATCACTTTTTAAACCAGAGTTTCTCTTGCCATATCAACTTATCAACCACATCATTTATCCTTGCTCTCGGCTTGTAACATTTCTTACTGAATACCAAATTCACAAAACCACGCAACATAGAGTCCGCAAGGAATATTCTGTAAATATTATGAATGAAAATTATGTAATGTAACATTATGCAGCATATCATTATATAGTGTACTAGCAGTATGGTTCCGCCTTACTGGGAACCCGTTAACTTCGCATTGCTTCCTTTTAGAGGCATGCTTACTTGTGAAAATTCACTCAAAATCAAAACAAAATTAAATTCTTGTGTCCCATGCGCACTTAAAAAAGCAAACACTAATAGAGGATTAAGCAGCCTTAGGGCGAGCGTATATCACAACTAAACTGAATCAATCAAACTAATAGAGGATGGCGTCAAGCCCCCGTTTCGGCCCGGTCCATGTATTTTCAAGCCCTGTTATGGTCCCGCAATCCCACGTGGATGATGTTTTTTTAAACTAATTATATTAATTAAAAATCACAATCAAATATAAAAAAGCTACGCCTCAGGTGCACACGTAGAGGTATTAAAAGGAATCTATATTAAAAATTTCGAATTTTTTAGAGCAGTCCAAGTAGGTCTTTTGCGATCCACAGACATACACACAGACAGACAGACTGTTTCTTTTATTATTATAGATGACTTATGACTTTCTTGTGGTGGGGGGCAAGATCGCCAAGCACTGCGACTTTTAAGTCTATTGTACTAAGCCCCAGAAATGATTATATAGTGTAACATAACATTATGTAGTGTAACATTACGAAATGCAACATTATGTAATGTTCTTGGGAGCTCCTCATCTGTAACCACGTCAACTTCAAGCTCAATATTACCCAGTATTATTATTATTATTTTTTTTTTTTTTTTAGAATGGGGCTGCAATATTGGCAGTCAAGCCTTTGCAGACTCGGCATATTCCCCAGAACTGAGAGCCATTCTTTTTGTGGCACCATCTAGGCGACTCTCACTACCAATTTTGACGCCCAGATTACAATGAATCCGAGCTCTCTGTGGATGTTAAAGTATGCCGAGATTTAATTTTGCCGAGAGAATCCAAGCCAAATGGACCCTCCAGGGATCTTTTACATGCCACATAATCATATGACATGCGCGCCCAGGATTTTGCCATCCAGAAAATCCGACGACTCAGCCGGGGCTCGAACCCGCAATCTTGGGCTTATGAGGCGGACGCGTTAGACCTCTCAGCCACTGAGCCGCTTTACCCAGTATTATGTTTTGAATATTTTTACGAACGGAATTTTATATGATATATGTATGTCTCTATAATCCCATTTTTTATATCGCTTCAAATACGTTTTGTAAAATTATTTGTTCAAAATTTTAAAAAAATCGAACCGATTTCAATTTTGCAATTTTTGAACCAATTTCAATAATTATTATCCCCATCAATACGCTAACAGTTGTGTAAAATGACAAATGACAGTGATTGCGCCCTCTAGAAGGGAGAGTGTAGGCTTTATAGCCCATTACCAGGCTCACCAGAAGAGACAGTCACAAGAGACACACAGAGAAGGACGACACAAACACATATACAAATAACAACATTTATTGACAAGCACAAACATCCATGCCTTTACCGGTATTCGAACCCGAGCCCATCAGCTCCAATGGCTAGTCCACTAACCATTGCGCCAGCGAACTGGCTAACAGTTGTGTAACTCTTACATGTAGACTCTACGCCTTGATTCCTATCAGCTTCATTAAACCCATGCACGCATGCACTCGCTCATATTTTCACAAGCGTTACATGCAATATATATACATACGCCCTTGACACCAGTTTCATTCATAACTTTCACTACCCATATGATATAAAATGTTAATCACAACCCTAAAATAAAGCAAAAAACTAGAATCTAAGAAACGCAAAATAACACAAATTTGCACACAATCAATGTAAGTCAAAAACAAACGAATATATTTATATTTAGTTTTTCAAAAACAACCTTACATAAAAACAAATTAAAAACAAACAAAAAAAAAACGAAGCCTTTTCGATGTTAGTTTCAAAACCACCATTAGAATGTATTGAAACAAATGTCCTCTTTATATTTTTATTTTGAAAAAAATTCTGCTCCCTAATACAGTATTTCCAATATAAATTCTTGCATTAGAGTAAAATTCAAACAAATATAATATGTCTTTCCCAAAAAAATATTTTAAAACTCCATTGTTAAAGTTTTACTTCTAAAAGGATATACTTACCGAATATCAAATTTAAGAAATCCCCACAAAAATATCAAATAATCTTACTCTTGTAAAAAAATCCAGTCGAAAGACAGACCATTATAGTTATTAGAAGAGACGATCCCTTCTATGTTACTAAATGATCAAGAGAGGAAGATAGTATTTAAGAATGTTTTTCTTGATCAACCGAATCATAGTTCCGATTTTTGATAGTTTTTCTAACAAAAAAGGTATAAAAAAGTTATGATCTTAAATCGAGGTATTGAGTTACGGATGTAATTTTTTTTAACGCTTCATAATGGAGAATTATTTCTTCTTAGAAAAAGAAATCAGTTATATATTTTGGAATTCAAAAGATTTTATCAATAATTTCCTGTAATTGTAATGATAAAGTGGGGATCGGTTTGGGTCGTTTTTTATAATTAACTAATTAACTAGCTTTATAAACCCGGAGTTGCAAGGGTGTACCCATAATAATGGTGGTTGTTTTTTATGAAAACAATAATTTATACCTATTGATCCCTTCTCTACACTGAGAAAAAAATTCTGTAAACATACAGAATTTTTTTTAGTAATGTTACAGAAATAACCAATTTTACAAAAAAAGTTTTTGTAATTCTGAACAGAAATCTTCATTTCTGCAGTTACAAATTTTTTTCTAGTATTTGCAATTTGTTTCAGCCAATCATGTTCTTCTACATGAAATGTCGCGCGCATCGCCACTAAAGTTTGGTTAGGTTAGGTTTGAATTGTCGTCGCACTAGAGCTACACGAACTAAAGTCTGACCTCGATCGTGATTCAAGACCAATCGCTATTTTAAATTTATAACTTAGTTGATTGTTTCAAATGAATTTCACTTCTCATTTCCTGACTATCTGTGTGCCGACATGGTACAGTTGGGAGAGCGTTCGATCGGGCATCTAAAGGTTCCTGGTTCGGTCCCGGGTTTCGGCAGTCTGCTATTCCTCGGTAGTGTAGTGGTCAGTACCCCCATCTCTCACGCGGGAGACCGGGGTTTGATACCACAACGGGAAAGCAGACATTTTGTTTTTTTCTTTACAATTGCACGGAAAATGCAGTATCCATAAAATTTTCTTGTATAGTTACAGAAACATTACGTGTGTGGGATACATAAAATAGTCCTGTAAATCTACATGATGTAAACATGTAATGTTAACAAAAATATATTATGTATTCTTACAGCATTATTTTTAGTAATTATATATTTACTAGAAATTTTCTAGGAAAAGTTTTTAACAAAATTTTTTTTTGTAATTGTTACAGATTTTTTTTCACAGTGTACTGGTCAGCACGCCATTGGTATATTATAATTGCCTTCCATTCTAATATCAGCATTAATTTTTTTTAAAAAAATCCAATTCTACCCAGGCCCTTCTAGAAGTTAGAGGGCTTTCACATCGACCCTGTTAAAGGCCTAAAAATAGTGTTGAAATAAGAATATTCTTTAAATAGTGACTCCCATAGAAAAAGCTTTGAACTTATATAAAATACCAGAATTAGTACATCATTATTTATAGTGATGCTCTTGGCCATCTTTTAAAAACCTTTCACATCAGCACATACAGCAAAATAAAAATCTGAGTTAATGATTCCAGATATTGATCAGAGCTCTTTGATCATGTTGCGTAAATATTATTAAAATGTTTTGACAAAGCTTTAACTTTCGATTATTTGTTTAATTAAATTTTACAGTTATTACAATAAAAAAAAATACATACTTTTAACCCTCTATTGCATGATTTTTTTTTCATCCCGAAATAATATATATGCATCTTTATCTCATACATTATGTGAAAAATACTGAAAAAAATATTTGCATTAGATTTGACATAATTTCAATTTTTAAAAATGTTTCCATGTGACAAAAAGCAACTACAAAATTCCAATGATGACTAGGAAACTACTAAATATACTTCAAAATTATCCTTTTTAACCATAATTTAATTTTCAAAACAATTTATTTGTATTTTGTACTAATATTATTATACTTTGAATACTGCCAAAAACGTAATTTCACTACAGTTAACAACCTCAATCTTAATTTTGAATACACTTTTAGAGCACATCTCAGCAGAGTTGTTGGATTTTCTGGATGGGAAAATGGTCGGCACGCGTGTCATATGATTATATTGCAGGTAAAAGATCAATTGAATACCCATTTGGTTCGGGTTTTATAGACGAAGTATAAATTTCGGCATACTTTTATATCCACAGAGAGCTCAACTCTAAATAATCTGATAGTCAAAATTGGTAGCGAGAATCAAATAGATGGTGCCACAAAAAGTGGCTCTCATTCCTGAGGGATACGCCGAGTCGGCGAAAATTAAGTCACCTATGAAGCAGCCTCATTGTTGAAAAAATAGTCTATTAAGTCTTTGACAAACTTGGTTGCTCGATTTTGTTTAATGCTTATTACACTTTTGTCATCCTAATGTAATATTTTGTTTGATTCAGAGAATCAACAAGCTGATATTTGAATTATTTTTATACTAAGAATTATCGAGAAAGTCTGATCATTAGCTTTTCGGAAATCAAAAGATAACGATTTGGCTTTTTCCATTTTCCTAATTTGTCCAATACAGCTTCAATTAGATAAATAAGATTGTCAAACGAGACCCATAATAAGTAAATATATTTGCACATTCATTTAACGTATTCCTCGAAATTCAACAGCAATTTCCCCTTTTGAGTTTAGTAATTTATTTTTAGTTTGTGTAGGGTTGAGGCTCCCTTAATTGCTTGGGACTGTCATTAGATATTTTAGCTTTGCTTGTGAACTTTTAAGGACAAATACAAGGTTTCAAGGCAAATTGAAGAAGGTTGTCAAATCTGAAACTACCGATTTAAATAGATTAAAATTTAGTTAATTGTAATAAGATTGTCCATTATAAATTAATACAATATTATATTTTGTATGAAAATAGAAAATTATTATTTTTTAAAGTATAGTTTTTATCAATTAAAATAACCCAGTTAGCTTTAATCGTTAGTTTAAAAGCTTTTATTTTAAAATTTCAGACTTGTTGGTTTAAATTTTACTCATTTTTCAGAAACATACCTTTTTATTCATATAAATATATTTATTAAGTATAAATTATATACGATTAAAACGTAATGCTCTTAATTTGCCAAAGTTGCAAAAAGAAATGTTTTGCCCACATAAATTTTATTATATTGATTTATATTGTCAAAGAGACGGACTTACATTATGCACATTTATGGTATGGTATGGTACATATATATTCCAGCTTGTGTGCTTGTTCAGAGAACCGTTATAAGCTTTCATCAAGTGGGACAGACACAGAAAGAATATTAACAGTCACAAAGAAAGGTATAACACATAGACAAATAACAACATTCATTGACGGTCACGAACATCCATGCCTGACCGGGATTCCGAACCCGACCCAAGCTGCTCCAAAGGCTAGCTTCCTAACGCTTTTCTCCACCGGGGCGGATTATGCACATGTATAGTATATTCAAGTATTTTTTTAAATTATACATCAGTTCCTTGACTGTGATGCTAAATTTTCACACCCTTCGCCTATAGCCCTCTAGTAGCTTTATTGAGACGGTATAATTCAAACTATCTATCTGCGATATTATGGTTGTTTGCACTTTTGAAACCTGTACTAAGAAAAACATTTTCCTTGATTAATCTACGCCTGTTGAACATTTAAAAATGCAATAAGTATGCACCATATAACTTTTACGACGTGCAGAAGACGTGAAAACATAACCTGACGTGAACGAATTTTAGAAAAAAAAGACGTTTGCTTGGGTATATTTGAATAATTTAACACGTCAACTGGTCGTAGATCTAATTTACCCACTCATCCACATCTGCCAAGTGTCATCCGAACACTGTCATTCCAAATCCAAATCGTTAATCAATTTTATCTCCACCAACAACAGACAAACGACACCACCCTATTATTCACAAAACCCAATAAATTACGAGCATAATCCGAGCACATTAGAGGCAAAATAACCTACTACGCAAACTTTAACCCATCCAAACAACTCTTGTTGAGTGGGACCACAGTCGGTAATTACTGCCACCTATTTCGCCATTGTCCCCCAAGGGATATTTGGATGAAGATGATTAATTTCGTCCAAGGCACGCTTCGTAATTAGGGTATAATGTCCGGACATTGTAGGTGGTTAATATCCATGGATGACCGTATCAAAGTGGACATTTGCCACCGCTGCTACTGAAGAGCGTTGTCAATCTATCGAGTGATGTCGCAGCGGATAAGTTTGTGCTGTCTCATCTAGAGTTTGGTGATGATGTTTGGGTGATTAGTGATGTGCTTTGTTTTGGTATTTGAACTTTGAATGTGACTGATGGATCGTTGCTGAAAGTTCTTGAATTGCATTAATGATAAATATTCATGGGTCTTCAGATATATGATTGTTGTTTGTTGAACACATTTTATGATTTTGTTTGAATATTTCTAAACTATATTTCTACGCTGTGTAATTCTTGTTTATGCTTTTTAGGAACCTGGTGTACCTGGCAAAATATGTAAATTGAAAACCGAAATTAATTTTCGTACTAAAAAATTGATAATTTAATTTCATTTATAAAGGCATTATACGTGTTTAATACAAACGGATGAATGTATCAAAGTGGACATTTGATACCGCTGCTACTGAAGAGCGGGGTCAATCTATCGAGGGGATGTCGCTGCGGATAAGTTTGTACTGTCTCATCTGGAGTTTGGTGTTGATGTTCCGGTGATTTGTGATGTGCTTTGCTTTGGTATTTGAACTTTAAATGCGACTGATGGATCGTTGCTGAAGTTCTTGAATTGCATTAATGATAAATATTCATGGATCTTCAGATACACGATTGTTGTTTGTTGAACAAATTTTATGATTTTGTTTGAATATTTCTAAAATATATTTCAACGGTGTTTAATTCTTGTTTATGCTTTATAGGAAACTGGTGTACCTGGCAAAATATGGCCATTGAAAACCGAAATTAATTTTCATACTAAAAAAATTATATTTTAATTTCATTTATAAAGACATTGTACGTGGTTAATACAAACGGATGAATGTATCAAAGTGGACATTTGCCACCGCTGCTACTGAAGAGCATTGCCAATCTATCGAGTGATGTTGCCTCGGATAAGTTTGTGCTGGTCGCATCTTTAGTTTGGTGATGATGTTTCGGTGAATGGTGATGTGCTTTGTTTTGGTATTTGAACTTTTAATGGGACTGATGGATCATTGCTGAAAGTTCTAGAATTGCATTAATCAGGAATATTCTTGAGATATACGGTTGTTGTTTACTGAACAAAATTTATTATTTTATTTGAATATATTTTTAATCAAAATACACAACGTTGTTTTTAATTTTAAAAAAAACTAATGACTGCATGGAAGTGTTCATTTAAAGCGCTTTTTACTTATGTCAATATTTCGAGTGATGCCATAAGTTTGTGCTTTCCCATATGGAGATGACGATGACGTTTTAGATTGTTGTTATAAGAAATATGATTGCACAAAATATAATTATTGTTTTGTTATGAAGTAAATAAGTATTGTTTAAATAACCGCATTTACGAACTTTTTCGAAAATTATTTTAAATACAATGCACATAGTTCTTGTTTGTGATTTTAGGAAATTGGTGTTTATGGCAAAAATATGGCCAAGTGATAAGACCGAAAGTGAGTGTAAATAAGACCGAGGTGAATTGCCAAACTGAAGAAATATTCTATTATTTCCATATATAAAGACCTTGTAGTGGTGGTTCATATCCATGGATGACCGTTTCAAAGTGGACATTTGCAACCCTTGATACTGAAGAGCGTTGTCAATCTATCGAGTGATGTTACGGGGGATAAATTTATTGAAACATTATTTTGTTTGAAACATTATTTTGGTGTTAGTAGCAGAACTGTATAATTGTCTTCAAACCAGTAGAAGTTTAGATTCAAAATACATTGCTAGAAACTTTTTAGTTACTAATACCAATCACTAGAATCAAAATACTGCACATCTCTTATACAAATATTCTGCGATACAAATATCTACCATCCATTTAACAGGACCATTTGAAAAAGGTTCGATCGGACGATCGTTTTATGCATTTATACTATGTTATGTAAATATCACCTTAATCTTACCCCCAGGTCCCTTCAATCTTTCTTTTGGGGGCAATCACTGCCATAAAGCGCGATTGTTTCGAACAAAAAAAAAGATAGAAAACGGAAAGTTTGCAAGACAAACATGAAGTTGTTTGTAACCTGTTTTTAGCACTATTTTTTTTAGCTATCTCAAAAATTGAAAGAAATCAACACCAATTTGAAGGTTTCTTTGTTGCGATTTTTTTTTTTTTAGATTTAGAACAAACAAGATTTTTAAAAAAAATTTGCTATATAAAATTAACTATTAAGAAAAACGAAACATGGTCTATTTTTTAATAAGCATTGTTTAAGTAAACTAATAATTACACATAGTTACCGAACGTGTTTCTAAAATATTTTCATGTCGTAATTGTTTGTGAAACACATGTTATATCAAGCAGTAAAAAGTCTACAAATATAAGACTTTTGGAACTATAAATTTAAATAATATTATTTTTTTAAAAATAAATTTGTGATAAATACTCATATGAGTCAATGTTTTAAATACAATTATAAAAAGTATTTGAAACAATATTATTATTACCAACCGTATTAAGCAATGATATTTTAATATATTTCTTTATTATGGTCTAAATAATGCAGTTTAGAAACATTTTTTTTTTGTTTTTGTTTTTTAGTTTTCAATATTATTAATCATCAAGCTCACACAAGTTATCAAGGATAACAACAACACAAATGGAAGTGAAAAAAATTTATTGAATTATACAGAAATTAACTACAACTGGAGACAACACTTCTAGACAAAGATTCAAAACGTTACCATCAAAATACAAAGACAAATGTCGAAAAAAAAGGACGTTTGATAGCGACGTTTTGGGAGCGATTTCGCGTGGCCTAATGGAGCGGTGCGAATGCGCCGTCCATTCGTATAAAATGTAAATTTTAAACTCCAATAAACGTGAGGGACCTTCCTTTAAAGGGAAACAGTGATGTTTTATTCTATCAATTTCTGTCTTTGTGACAAAAAAAGAAAGGCGAATGAGGACGAGTACTTAGGGTTGGATTATTGTAAGGACGCTGGGCCGGATTTCTAAAAAGGCTAAGTAGGCTGTAGCCTAGAGCGGCAAATTTTAAGAACAATTAAAGCGGTATTCGACATATAAAAAATGTTACAAAGATACGAATATTTTTATGAAAGTATCCACGTAATTTAGATTAATGAGTAAACCGTAAACGTATATATAGTACTTATATTTCGTAGCATGCATGGTCACTGAGAGGGCAAGTCCATCCCTCCCCCCGGATTTCAAAGTTAAAAGAAAATATAACAGTTTTTTTAAATGCTTATTTCACTTTCGATTTAGTGTGTAAAGGTACATAAATGATTCTAATATGTGTATCTATTTTTAACAGCGCATACCACCCAATTTTGCAACTATAACCAGCTACCTTTACCCGAAGTGGGAGAAAAATTTGACTTGGGCAGCAAATCATAGCCTACAGGCTGCAAATCTTTAAATCCGGCACTTGTAAGGAGTAACTTTAATCAATGAGCATGTTTCGGCACTCTCTGTTGGGTGCATCGTTCTTTTTAACATGCTTTTGTGGGTGCTTGCATAACTGAATGCGTTTTGTCTCCCACGTTCTAAACCGGCCACATCCTATAGAATGATACTTGTTGGAAAATAAAATGTAATTAAAATCGACTTAATTACGTGGTTCCTCTATTACAATGGGGCAGATGTGGAGTCATAAGAACCGATGGCGTTAGCGTACGATGATGTTCGAAGTCCAGTTCAAAGAGTTCTATATAGTAGGGTATAGGAACGACTCGTACTGAGCTGCCATCGGCAGCCATGGCTCACTACGAAGCCCGAATGGAGTGGCAAAAGTCCGAGTTAATTTATAATTTTCATACTGAGAAAGGAAGTACACCCAGGGCTAAGGCAGGAATCGATCCCATGGACTGCTAGCGTTATGGCCTGCTATCCGAACCACTCGGCTATCGGGCCCCACCTTCCACCCTATATTTTCCCCGTTGGTCCATGGTGTGGCTGGTAGGTTCAGTCTCTACCCTACTATAGAACTCGTTGGTCCAGTTGGGTTCTTGCACACCTTGTCACTTGACCACGGTTCTAAATTATGAAGCATGATTTGGCCATCTCCAAACTGCTTGGAGTCAAGAAATAGATAAGACAGCCGGAAACCTTCAACCTAACCTTACCGTTAGCCGATCAGGCGGCCTAGTGGTTAAGACATTGACCTTTGGAGCTGCTGGCCCACGTTAAAATTTATGCTATTTCTGCTTTGCTAACTAGCATAAAAGATGCTACTGCTAGCATAGAAAAATAGCATGATATGCTTCAAAATATTTGCTAGTTTAGCATGAAGCACTAGCATGAGATGGCCAAAATTCGAACACATTTTATGCTTGTTAGCATAAACAAAAAAGCAACACATGCTATTAACTGTTGCTTATTTAGCATAACTTTATATCATCACATGCTAAAAAAGTATGCTAAATAAGCAAGAGATGCTACTGCTATCATAAGAAACTAGCCTGAGATGCTTAAAATGTTTGCTAGTTTAGCATGAAAAACTAGCATGAAATGATTAAAATTCGAACACAATTTATGCTTATTAGCATAAACAAAATAGCATCACATGATATTTTCTGTTGCTTATTTAGCATAACTTTATAGCATCACATGCTAAAATGTTATGCTAAATAAGCAACAGAAATAGCATGCGATGCTATTTTGTTAGCATGTGATGTTTGGTACACAACTTTGAAGTGGGATGGCGCCACTATTAGTCAGAATGGTATTATTGGTATATGTTGCTGATACTTGAACGGCAGGCACAGGACAGATCTCACGATCTCCGGGTCCACGAGGAAGGGCGTTAGACATCTCAGCCACGAAAGCTCATGCAGTGGAAGCGTATAATTTAAGTGGTCAAAAGGATGTTAAATGAGTTTTTTTTGTTTTTGAGATGAAGAAATTTTAATTTTGCGTTTTTTTTTTGTTTGCAGGTTTCAAATTCTTTTTAGAATTAAATTTTCTTAAGATAGATATTTTTTAGATATTACTTTATTTATTAACTCAAATAGAAATGCGTCAAATTTCAAAGTAACATTTAGTAACTTACGTTATAAAATTGTTTTATGATTTATAATATTTATTCAAAATTTTATTTTATTTAAAAAATGTTTTATGATTTATAATATTATTCAAAAATCTATTTTATTTGATCTATTTTCAAAAATTAACCATGCCTGAAAAATTTAAAAATTATTTTCGAAGTAACTAAAAGTAATCATTTATCACGCAGTTACAATATTTAGCTTTGCCCGCAATTAAGAATGTGGATTACCAGTTTGAACTGGATTTTTTTCGGAAATATAGTTTTCGAAATTATTTGACGCGATTTGTAGTTTCAATTTTTTCAGTTTCTTGAAGATTGCGATATCGATTCGCCATAATTTTCCGATGAAAGTTACGCAGATCCAATTCTCACCTTTGACCGTTATCGAATCGATGAATTTTAGCAATAGAATTTCGTTCACCAATTGCGGATGTCTGTTGAACGTTCGAATTACGGATGCGATATCACCGGTGAGTTTTCATTAATTCCGATCAACGATCGGTCGAGCAAATTTCGAAAAACATTGCTACTAAGCCTCGAATCCCCGTTACTTTATATATAAAAAAAGCAAAAAATAGCTTGTCCTGGTAACTACCACAGCACGCTTTTGAGAAGCATGCAATGTTATTTAGCATCATATGCTAGTTTCATAGCATAAGATGCTTTTTCTGTATGGTAGTTGTATAGCATTTTATGCTAAAAAGCATAAAAAAAGCAAAAATAGCTTGTCAAGGTAACCACCTCAGTATGCTTTTGAGAAGCTTGCAGTGCTATTTAGCATTATATGCTAGTTTTGTAGCATAAGATGGTTTTTTTTTATCTTTATGGTAGTTGTAAACACTTTATGCTAGCAGAAAAAAGCAAAAAATAGCTTGTCATTGTAACTACCACAGCATGCTTTTGAGAAGCATGCAATGCTATTTAGTATCATATGCTAGTTTCATAGCATAAGATGCTTTTATCTTTATGGTAGCTGTAAGCACTTTATGCTAGTTAGCAGAAAAAAGCAAAACATAGCTTGTCATGGTAACTACCACAGAATGTTTTTGAGAAGCATGCAATGCCATTTAGAATCATATGCTAGTTTTATAGCATGAAATGCTATTTTCTGTATGCTACTTTTATAAGCATGATATGCTAAGTAGCATAAGGAAGCATACTGTAGCAAAAACATGGCATAAACATAGCAAACATAGCAAAAAAAGCATAATTTTTATGCTAGTACTAGCATAAATTTTGACTTTGGGGGGCCGGGTTCGAATCCCGTTGATGCATGGATGTTTGTGTTTGTCGAGTTTATGCTCGTTAAATTTGTTGGGTCCGAAAGTCCTGTGGGCGGTCATTGCGCAGTTTCCCATGGGTATATCAGGTCTTCCCTGGAAAAAATTTTCCTCCCCTTCAGGGACATGTCTAAATTGTGGAGGTGGCAACAGATGGCAGCATCTGTCATTTGTGTATGTGTGTATCTTGTGTTTTCCTACTTGACGATGGTTTATAAGCGGGTCCTTGCGATCAAGCACACAAACCTGAAAATATATGTGTACCAACCAACCAACCCTACCGCGGGCCGCGATAGCCTGGTCGGTAAGGTCTTGAACTGGCATCTCTAAGCTTGCGATATCGAGTCTCGCTTGCCTTACGAAGACCCCGGTGTAATCTAATGTTGACCGTCGCTAATGGTTAAATCCGACGCGGTCACAAAGTGCTCCAAGTTCCCTTACCAAATCAATACCTCTGAGGGTGACAAGTCGATTCTGGGGATCGTCTAGTTGACCTCTGTCTCTAAAAATTAGATGGATCCACTTATGGATGTATGTTGTTTCTGTCTTACTGGACGATGGTTTACAACTGGTCTCTTACCAAGGCCGCCTCGGTGGCTGAATGGTTAGTGTACTAGCCTTTGGAGCTGCTGAGGTCGGGTTCGAATCCCGGTCAGGCATGGGTGTTTGTGACAGTCAATAAATGTTGTTATTTGTCTATGTGTTATTCATTTCTTTGTGACTGTAAAATTTCTTTCTGTGTCTGTCCCACTGGACGAAAGCTTATAAGCGGTTCTCCGAACAAGCACACAAGCTGGAATATATATGACATACATTGACTGATTGGTCATCGAAGAATGAGAAATAATAATCCAATAGATGTTATGCACTTTCTAATCAGACTCCAACATGTAAGGTTGTGTGCTCTTTTGGAGATCCGAGCTACGGCTCTGGACTGTCCCGTGAAATCTTTACAATAAAACATTTTTGGACGTCCATTCCTTTATTTCTAAATGAATTAAATAATAAGTATGCTTTAATGTGAAAGTAGATGTTAATTTACGTCATATATGTATCATACCATACCATACCATACCATACCATACTCTTACCAAGCACACAAACCTGAAAATATATGTCTACCATCCAACCTTACCGTTATGCAAACAAATCACCTCAACAACGATCCCTGTGTTGCCACCGTCGACTACGTAATTCGGGATTCCGGTGCACTTAACCGCATTTGCAGGAAACACGATCGGAATGCATCCTAAACAAGAAAAGAAAAAGATAAATAAAGAAAATAATTGAAAGGTAATTACAGACCTACGACGGGAAAGAAAAAAAATTCTACTGTCCTGAGTGTTTTCGAAAGGGAATTCCGAAAGAATTGATTACCTTGCCTAATCACGCATGCGCGCCGGACCAAGAATGTGATAAGTGCTTTTTGTTAGAAGGGAATTATTTTGTCCTATACCAGGTTTGTCGCAAAAAAATATTTAATTAACCTTTAAAAGGATCTTTGTTTCTATAAAATTTAATGCGTTGAATTACATTTTATAAAAACAAAGATTATTAACCCGCATAATTTTTATTACATTATAAATTTAATAATTTATGTAGTGACCGAATGACTGGTTTTTAATAAACTTTCAAAACAGCTAATTTCTTTTCTTAACTACTTTATTTCGAACAACAAACTTTACCTTTAAAAGGCACAAATTCCATCAAACTAAGCATTTTCCATTTTCTACTACAACCAGACTGCCACCATCACACACAAGCTTATATACACTCATCTGCACGTACTTAATTAATTATAAATTATTTCTTTATCTGAGCATGACCCTTAGAATTTATTAAAATGTTTACATGTAACCAAGAGGAGCAATTTTTAACCCTCTAACTAAAAATATAATTTTTAAAAATTAAAGATATTAAAGTTTCGTTTAAAAATTTTAATTTAAAGCTCAGACAATGAAAATAAATTTACACTTTAGTAAATTTGCTTATCTCTGAGAAAGTTAATTTCCTTCAACGATTTCGGTTTTCGGTTTCAAAAAGTATTTTTAACTCATTGACGTAGTCCTTCTTAAAATTATATGTGATACTTATTAAATATTTACATTCAATAAAATAATGAGTTAAACTAAAACGAAACGAATGTTTCTTAAGTATTATGAAACAAGTACAATCTCATTTAAATAATCCATAAAATGTATCTAAATAATGTATTAATCCCATAAAACAATCCTATTAAAAGCGATTTCATAAAAACCCAAAACAATAACGCTTATCGCACAACCGCTTTCTGGTTGGGTATAATTTTCACGTCTTCACGAATTTAACTTAACACCTTGCAAATTATCCGCCGAAATAAATTTACAACCTTGCACCCTATTACATATTAGCCTCTAAACATATTCCCCATCAAAACTTCCCAACCTAAATTGCCTCTGGGCTTTTCTTACCTCTGAAGCAGTAAAAAAACTCGCTAAGATTAACACAGTGGTTCCCCACAATGTGCCAGTACCATAATTGAAAAATGGCCCATGTGATATGTTGCAGCATTAGATATTAGCCATTTATTTAGTAAGTAGAAAGTATAATCCCCTTACCACAATAGGTGTCGGCAAACTCAAAAAGGATCTGTCAACGCTCATTTAGTTTCGGTTGTGTTGGTGAATTTTGGCCTTATTTCTGATTTATTTAATCGCGGTTTTACCGATTCAATCCCGGTACAGGTTTCGATTAAAACAATTAAATTTGGTTATTTGGATGATAAAGATGCTTTATTTCATAATTTATTCATTAACGGAGATTGCCAAGAAAAATTCCTTTGCAAATTAAGCTTTCTGATACCTAGATAAGCAAAATACTAGAGATAAAAGATTCTGTAGAACAAATAGTTTTGCGAAAAGCGTGTTTAAAAATCTTGAAGTAACCGTTTTTATTTGGTAAGGATGTTGTTAAGGGTATTCATAAATAGTTCTTTAATAGGTTTAGGAATCTTAGGAGTCTTAAAACTGTGCACATAATGTACTACGAAGCATAGTTTTCAATTTCATATAATTTTTTTAACAACTCAACATATAAGTTTATTATTTTATACGTTATTCTATAAGACTTATTTATTATAAAACAAATTTAAATATTTATGAAACTTAAGCCAAAAATAAATGATAACAAATATAAAACTATTTGTGAAATTTGAAGACATTTGGATTAGGCTTGCGCTCAACATTTTGAGGTCACAATTAAAGAAATAAGCAAGAAAATGACTTTATATTGTATAAATATGTACAAAGACTTATACCTAATTTCTAAGGTCAATTTTAATTAGAAATTATTTTAATAACGTTTTTTAATTAATACAAATTCAAGAATTTTGATTTCAAAAATTTATATGAATAAGTATTGTTTTATTTTTCTTTTAAACAGGTATAGGTCTTTGTTTGTACATTTTTGTACAATATAAAGTCATTTTCTTGGTCATTTCTTCAATTTTGACCTCAAAATGTTGCGCGCAAGCCTAATGCAAATGGCTTTTTGCTCTTGCTTGTGGCTTTTTGCTCTTGAAGTATGGCAATGATTAAAATTGATTTTTCTTAAGTCTAACAATATTTTTTAGTATGGAGACATAAATAAAATATGCCCTGTAAGTGAATTGTTTCTTCTTGGATACAAATGAAAGTCTCAAGTTATTAACCCATTTTTTTGCATAATGTTGCCATTTGGCAACAAGTAACACAATCCACTTTATTCTATTAAGTTAGAGCTCCCCCTCGACAAATTTTTGTTATTTCATCTATTACATTAAATTTTGAAGTTAAAGTTACTAATAATCCTCATAGATGACAGTAGTAAAAGTGTATTCAAAATTAAAGAGTGAGATTATTAACTGTTGTGAAATTACGTTTTTGGCATCATTCAAAGTATAGTGATATTAGTACTAAATACAAATAAATTGTTTTGAAAAATTAGTTATAGTTAAAGAGGGTTATTTTGAAATATATTATTAGTTTTCTAGTCATTATTATCAAAATTGGAATTTTGTAGCTGATTTTTGTCACATGGAATTTTTTTAAAAAATGAAATTATTTAAATTCTAATGCAGTTGAATTTTTTTCAGTATTTTTCCCATAATGTATGAGAATTAAAGATACACATATATTGTTTCGAGATAAAAAAAATCAAGCATTAGAGGGTTGAATCATTGCATTTTTCTTTCAGATGCCAGCTTAATTAAATTATTTTTTCAATTAACTAATCTTTTACCGCAAAACTGGTACACCACGCTTCCAATATTGCCCAGAACAACTTAAATAGGATTGACACATACGCTTCTAACTTTTTTTTTTTTACTTCTGTAGAACATCCTTCTATTCTGAATGCCAGCCCTCAGGGATAAATCTATGATTACCACAGAAAGGTAATTCTAAAAGAAGGAGGAGGGGGGCTAAAAAAATTGGTGAAGTTTCGCACCCAATTATAAACCAATTATCGCGCGGGATCCCTTCATGGTAAAATCATGGAATAGGTAGGTTTTGGGGCAAAATGGCGCTGTTGGATTGACTTGTCAATGGCGAGTTTGTATGAAGATACAACACTCAATTGGCCATTGTTGTTTAACAACTGTATTTGGCGAATGTTGTCTGAAAGGAATTGTTAGCGATTGTATTTGTGTATTGAGGTAAAATGACGTGTCAGTAAAGTTATGAAGGCAAAGCATTATCTTATGTATTAAAAATAATTTATCGATAATTTTATTTAAACATATGATTTTTTATTGTATTGTTTTAATAATGCGAGTTTGTATGTAGATACGAGTATAACACTCAATTAGCCTTCGTTGTAGAAAAACTGTATTTGGCAATTGTTATGTGAAGACAGTTGTTATAGATTGTATTTAGATGGTAAAATGACGTGTATAAGTAATTTTATAAAGACAAAGATGGTCTTATATTTTAAAAATAATTTATCAATAATTTCATTTAAAATTACGAGTTTTTTCGATTGTTTTAATAATGCGAGTTTGTATGAAGATATAGCACTCAATTGGCCTTTGTTGTTGAAAATCTGTATTTGGCAAATGTTGTGTGGGGGCTGTTGTCAGCTATTGTATTTTTTAAGTATTGAGGCATATAGATGTGTCAGTTTTGACGAAAAATAAGGTATTTTAATGTATAAATTTATTTATTTTATTGACTGGAAGAGTAGTGTATTCACATCAAAGTAGGATTACTGTGAACAAAAATCCATATGTGCTTAAATTTGATGTTTAGTTAGTAATTTTGTCGGCAGACGTAAGGTTCGTAATGGTCTTTCTAATATAAACATCAATGTTACACTTTAAAAATTGTAATAGTAAGTGAAATAAATAAAAACCCTACCTAATGTATAAATAGTTTTATTTTGCAATGGATGGCAGCCAGGAACGAAAATATTTCCATCGATGTCTTTTTGTTAGGTTTACAAAGTATTGTTAGTTTTTCAATATTTGTAAAAGAGAAAATACGCAAAAGAAAACAGCCAATATTTCAACCTATGGGTGTATGTTTATTTAAAGCAAATATCAACTGAATGTTTCAAAAATTGAAACGTTCAAGATTATCAAATTATTAATGAATGATGAGTTGTTATACAAATATTTAAATTATTACGTTGGATAAATACAAATTCTTAAATTTTACTTCACAAAATAATCATGGTTTAAATGGTCTTCTTAGAATTTAACTGATACAACTGGAGAAATTTGATATGGATCTAAATAATTCCATTTTAAAAGATATAAAAAAAAACCTATAGAAAAGAGTAATATTTGTCCACTCTTATGAAAATAGCATTTGTTTGTATAGAAACCTAGCACAATATTTTCTTTTCATTAAATATTTTCTTTTGTGTATTTCTTCTAATTATTATATTTTATTTCTTATTATTATATATTTCTTCTTATTATTATATATTTCTTCTTCTTCTTATTATTATTATATATTTCTTCTTCTTATTATTATTATATATTTCTTATTATTATTGTATATTTTTTATTATTAATATATTATTTCTTATTATTATATCATCTTATATACTTTCTCTTATTATTAATATCAGTTGTGAAATTACTTTTCTTAGCATTTCAATACATTTGCCTTATATTAAAATTCTGCATTTCTAACCAGATATTTCCTTGCAGATATTATATTTTGCACTCAAGTGTTAAAAAAGCAATCACATAACTTACTTCACTGCTCCCGATATCTTTCAGAACCGAACTAACTCAATTTATTATGTATGATAGGCGGCTCAGTGATAATATTTAATTCAATTCCGTGAATTTTGAATTAACAATAATGACTCCACATGATACTCTAATGATCACTTGGAACCATTATTCATTGCGATGCGCTTGATTGAAAATAATAAAAAATCACACTTCCCTTAGTAAGTGATATTCAAAAGTCAGATCATTAAAAATTTTGAGGGAAAATATCTTGGTTTAAGTAATAGTTTTATATTTATTATTGGTTACTTATATCGAAAAACGATGGTTGGCAAGAAATCTAATTTATATATATGGCTCTTAAGATTCGTCACAAACTATCCAAAAGGTTAGAACTGAAAGGTAAATTACAATATAAATAAAATAATTCCTTCTTTCATCAATTTCATTTTATAAGCAATCTCCGAAAAGGAAACTCAAGAATCAATGAAGTGTGCACATACTACAATGCATTTCCAATAGTTTCAATATAGACTAACTCAAGTGATATTGTAACCAGCTTGTGATTGCAAATAAACATTTCTGAAAGTAGTTTTCTTTTGTCTAAAACCTTACCAACCAGGCTTTTCCGGCCAATAGTGATTGGTTGGTAGTTAGGTTGGTATACCTATATTTTCAGGCTTGTATGCCAATAGTGATTCTCCAAAGAGAGTGGAATTATGAGTAGAGGGGTCTATCAGTTCAAATGGTTTGAAGCAGGGCTGTCAGGTTTTTCAAGCTACTGCGCTTACTGAGGTATCCCAAGATGAATCGCTTTAGCGGATTTTTGAGCTACTGCACATGACAACTGGCACTGAGGTATCCCAAGATGCATCGCTCTAGCCTGCTTCTTTTGTGCGTTACTGCGCACATACATGGGCCGCTCTATTCTCCTTCATAATTCTATGTGATTATTTGTATGTTTACATATATTTGGTTAAATATTTCTGTTATTGATTGCTATAGCTTCCAAGCAGCTTTAACACAACCAAATAACGCCACTTTACATAGAATCATGGTCAAGTGACGAGGTCGACAACTGAGGTATTACCCAACTGAACTTTGAGCGACTTTAAACTAACAACATCAGGACTTCGAACTACACAGATCTAACTAGCAAGTCTACGCCCTTGTACTCGGGCAACTTCCTAACAAAGTCGATTTTTTTTGCCAACGAATATCAGCCTGTAGGATAGTTTAAACGCGAGACCCTCTGTATGGGATGAAGATATTCTGACGACTGGGCTACGGAGCATCCTTCATGCTATATTCCCGCACTTTTTTACCATAAAAACTACTGATGCTAATAACTAATGACAATACTTACAACCTTGTTAAACCCACCTGCGAAAAGGATACCCTAGAAACAAATAATCGAAATATCAGCGAGCAATTCTTCTCTTCTTCGTTACCTACGGGAGATACATATTCATACATCCTTCATGAAATGTTCACCAATCTAATAATTTAAAGAAACTTATTGAGATTTTAACCATGGATCTTGCTGATGCCAATAACTAATGACCGTAGTTACAACCTTGTTAAACCCATATGTGCCAAGGATACCAAGGAATTTTATGCAAGCTTACCTATACGGAGCATCCTTCATGCATGTTCACTTCTAAGGCCTCTTTCCTTCACTTAAGTCCACTTCACCCATGTTACCTATACACTCTAAAAAATGAATTCTCAAAAACGACGAGATTTTCTTTAATTTTGACGATTCATTTCCTGGCAAATGCTCCAAGTTTTCGTTTCCTCAAAGTGAGGAAATTTGAATCGTCATTTTTATGAGGATTTGAATGTCGTCTAATCTAAAGAAATATTTCGTCATTTTTGAGCATGTGAGTACAACAATGAGATTCAGTTTCCTCAAAATCAAGATACAGAATCGTCAAATCACGATCGTAAAAGTGAGGATTCGCGTTTACTCAAAGTCACGTCATAGTTTGACGAAACAATGCTCAAAATTAACGAAATGAGGCTTGAGGATTCATGAATCGTCAAAAATGAAAGTGTTATTTCTGAGAGTGTACGCGGGATACGTATGCATCCTTCATGTATGTTCACCGATCTTATGATTTTAGTGAAATTTACCCCCACTTTAACCATGAATATTACTGATGCTAATAACTAATGACAATGCTTACAACCTTGTTAAACCCATCTGCGCCAAGGATACCCTAGGAACACACAATCAAAATATCAGCGAGCAATTCTTCCCTTCGTCTTCGTTACCTAAGGGGTATACGTATTCATACATCCTTCATGCAATGTTCACCAATCTAATGATTTTTAAGAAACTTATTACCATTTAAACCATGGATCTTACTCATGCTAATAACCTTATAGTTACAATCTTGTTAAACCCATGTGTGAATGGATACCAATGAATTTTGTGCAAGCTTACCTACGGCGGATACGGAGCATCTTTCATGTATGTTCACTTCTTATGCCACCTTTCTTCACTTAAGTTCACTTCACCCATGTTACCTATACACGGGATGCGTATGCATGTTCACCAATCTTATGATTTTAGTGAAATTTACCCCTACTTTAACCATGAATCTTACTGATGCTAATAGTTAATGACAATACTTACAACCTTGTTAAACCCATCTGCCAAAAGGATACCCTACACAATCGAAATATCAGCGAGCAATTCTTCTCGGGGTCCCATCCCTCCCAAGAAGCAATCTCTGTCGGATCTAAGTCTCGAAAATAATGGAGAATAACACATTTCTCCGCAGATAAGAAAGAGATTGAGAATTATTCCCCCTTTTGAGCGCCTTTTTCAGGATTTCTCTCGGCCCCGCCGTACATTTTTCTTGGCAAAGATTTCTATTTTTTTGTATTGTGGCTGTTATTATATACTTCTTGGTTTAAAGTGCAGAAGCTTCTTCTTTATCTCCGAGATCACCCAGACGTTTCTGTTGAAATATGTGGACTGGAGTGTGAGGGTTTTGAATGAATTGAAAAAAGGAGAACGGAATATTGTGCAAATGTGCTTGTCAATATGTGTCTGATTTATTTCATTGTATGCAGATTTCAATTTTATGCATGCTTACCTCGATGAAAGTATTGTTTAAGGGATTTGTTTTGTAAAATAGGGGATGTGGCATTTGTTTTCATTATATGTAAAGAAATAATAATTACTTTATCTGAAAGTGAAAGGATTTTGGAAAATCTTTCAACATTTGCAGTCAATTCTTAGTAAATTGCTACATAATTGTTAGAGAATGACACGGGGTAATTATTGGACAAGAAATCAAACATGTACCATATCTCTCATATATATGTGATTTTTAAACCAGTATTTTTTTCCGTAATGACTATTAGATATAGCTGCCGGTTAGCATTGTTGAAATTCAATATTTCTTCAAAAGTTTTTTTTTTTTTTTCAAATAAAAATGTGTCCAAAAATTACCTCGCCAACTAGGGTAATTATTGGAAGGTATTTTTCAATCACTTCCGCCTGCTCAGTATTTAGACTAGCTACAAGGGGCATAGTGTGGATGATCGTGTACAGGTATTAAGCAGATTCTAAGCATTTTACAGTAAACCTTTCTTTTACAATGACAATAATAATAATGAATACTTTACTATACCCTCAGAATTTTTCAAATTAATAACTTCGAAACTTATATCGCTTAACTTTAATAAAATTATGTAAATACAGTATTTGTTAGAAACTGAAAAAATAGCAGAATTTTCCATTATTTGTTTAGTTTGAGTGCATTGTTGTTGTTGTTGTTGCCGATCCCCAAAGTCCAGCGGAGCTAGACTAGGTCCATGAAGCCAAACACCCCGAGAAAGTCCAGGACCAGCAATGGGCTCTCCAGGAGATCTTGATAATTGAGCCCCAGGCACTCCAAGATGTGGGATGGTGAAGCCTGCGCAGAGGAGCACTTGGTGCATGTGTCAAAAGTTCTCAAACCATCTGAAAACGTCATAGTTCTGAGGTGCCCACTGAGGAAACGGGTGATTGCAGTCTGACCCGGCCTGTCACATTTAAGCGCCAAGGAGCCGCCAGGTCGATGGCATCGATACCATTGATGCACTGGGGGGGTGGACCATTTCGTTTTTTCCCGCGACTTAGCTCTTGAGTAAGCCTCTGAGTAGGTAAGAGGCTCAAGTGGAACCAATACTTCACTAGCTCCCGCTTTGGCCAGCGCATCTGCCATTTCGTTCCCTTCGAGATCGACATGAGAGGGAATCCACTGTATGTGGATTTGATGATCTATGGACAGTTCTTTTAGCTTTTTGAGGATAGAAACTCCCACTTTGTCTCTTACACCGGACCAATTAGCCAAGTGCTGGACAGAACTCTTGCTATCAGTTAGGATCCATATTTGAGTGCATTAAATAACATTAAGTGAGAAGAGAGGCACACCAATAAATATGGACATTTTATTTTAAATTGTAACACAGATCGAATTTTCCAAAAACAGGTAACTAAAATAAATTTGGGTTACCAAAATTAAAAGATTCATTTGTTAACTTTGCACATGTATTTGCATCTACTAAGTTGGTTTGTAGTAAACGCTTTTGAAATTAATTATGAGCTCCATATTCCATGTTTTCTAATGAAAACTAGACATTCATAAAATTTTAAAGAATATTGCGATTGATGATATAGTATATCGTTGAAACTAATTCCAAGTTGATATTTGTTGACAATTCAGGAAACAATTTTGTCAAACCCACGTATATCTTTGTTGATTCTAGGATAAAAGGAAATGTAGAAAATAATAATATTACCAATGAATGACGACATTTATAGGCTTTTACTCTAGAGGTAGGCGAGAAACATTCGAGACATAGAGAGACCTTAGGCAATATAGAAACAGTAAAATTATATTTGAATAATATAATTTTTTTGTGTAAATGCTTTATTATGTTTAGTATTGTCAAGACTCAAAATAATTCTATTATTAACTTTATTAAATGTATTTCCGGAGCAAATCTATATTTATTATGATGTTGATAAGCAAAAGGTGCAGTTTTTTATGATAACCAGCTAGCTCTATAGTGCATAGTGATGACGTTTGGCAACATGCAATTTAAAAAACTTTAAAACTATTGTTGATGTTTGCCAAATTTAGCAATTTATCATCTAGTGGAAGTCATATTGATGGTTTAGAACAAAAAAGATATCGTATAAAAAAATGTACGCTGTATGCAATTAAAAAATACAGTTTCTCAAAATGTAATGCATCATGCTGTCATTTGGTGCTGTCGTTTGGCGACATGTACTTTGACCCACTTTAAAAATATTGTTGACGTTTGCCAAAAAAGTTCGCTTATAAAGAAAAAAAATGTGCTCTGTATGCAATTATAAAAATACAATTTCTCAAAATTTAATGCCTCATCTGCAATGCCAAATCAAAAGCATTGACGATGGTTTGAAAATAATTAAATCTTTAAGTTCCGGTGCAAGAATAATCTTTAAAAAATATTATCCGCATTCTTTACCGTAAAAGATAGAAATATATATTATTTTGGGTGTAAAAATAGAAAAAGAATCACAAAAGTTCTAAATTCTCCAATTTATTTTGTTGGATGGTCAAAGTTATTGTGAAACTTACACACTGTAAAATAATTCAGGAACGTTACTGGGAAATAATGGGCAGCTGAGCTGCCCAATTTTTTCCAGTAATGTTCCTGGAATATACCAGTAACTTTCCCCAAAAATATAGAAACAATACCACTTAGAGCCAGTAACTTCTCTGGCAAATACCTGGAACCTTTCTGGAAAATAACTGGAACTTTTCTTGAAAATACCAGGAACCTTCCTAAAAAATACCTGGAACCGTTCTGGAAACTGAGCGGTCACCCAACGGAACTTCGAGCGACATCGTACGCTGACGCCACCGGGACTTTGGACTCCGCAGATTTAACAAGCACGCCTGTTCCCGAGTACTGGGGCCCATCCGTCACGAATTGGATTTTCTACTCTTTCCCAATGCAGATATCCGATTTATCGAATGACTGGCAGTACGTGGGCGTGGGATTCGAACCCCCGAACTCTTGAGAAGGCTGAATCAACTGATTTTGAGCAAGGCGCCACGAGCAATGGCGGCGGCTCATAGCAAAAGTTGCCAGATTTGAAAGGGAAAACCTGAAAATCCCAGGAACTTATCACAAAGCGATGGATACTTGAAAAAGCCAGGAAAGTTCCTGGTATATATACGGTAAGTTAAGGAAATTTTTTACAGTGCATATAATACGCCTTTTTGTAGTAATGTTTTATAGTTTTCAAGAAATTCGAAACTGGGAATCGATTAAAAATTCAGTAAATTCACTATAAAAAAACCCTACTACTTCGGTATGTTTTAAATAAATTGTAAGTAAACATGCATGCAAGTAAAATATGAAACAAGAGGTTCGATTAAATGTATTTCTGAAGAAATTATGTAGTAGTTATGGCAAATCAACATGGAAGAAGTGTTTTTTTTATATGAGCAGTTTAATTTTTTAATGTATTGTATTGGCCGGTAAAAGTAATTACTATACGTAGCTATAGAGAGAAAAAACTTTGGCAAACTAGATATTATATATTTATATTTGAATGATATTTTTATCGTTTAAATGCAGTATTAGTATTGTGCTTGGCCCATTGTGAAATAATTCAATTATCAACATAAACAATATAGTTTTATTAAAAGTGTGTTTCCAAAGCAATTTTTTAGTAGTTATGACGATTGATATGGGAAAGCTCAACTTTTAATATCTGAACCATCTAAATTCTTCAACAATTTGGGTTTTTGTTCAATGTTACAACTGCTCCTACATACGCAGTTCCGAAGCTCTGTAATATAGTTACCAATAGATTGGAAACTATAAAGCTATTCCGAATTCGACAAAAAATATATTTTCAGAATAACCTTACTTCTTTGATATTTTTTTTTATAAGACATAGATACAAGTAAAAAGAAATCTAACTATTGTGCATCAATCATCTTGCGTCAATGTAAATTCCTAGATAGACCTCAAACCTGCATCATTAAGTCGCGGGCTGCCATGACAGATAAACGGACAAAAGCTGATAAGAAAATGGCAGACGACTTGTATCAGTTCCATGTAATGAACATTCGATTTGCAATTACCAGAGAAATTCCTCGATTCTCACCTCGGGGACATCCGATAAAAAAATGTGTTAGAATGCATCTTTGATCGATTTATTTTTACTATTCAAGTTTCTTTTTTTTCCTACTTTTTAGGACACTTTTTTGGAGAAAAAGAATGTAAAAGCTTCAACGTCAATCCCACTATTTGGTACAATGGGATTGCATATATTTAAAATATATTTATTATATATGTTGTTTTAAATAAGAGCGATAAAATTGTATTTTAAAATAATTTTAATTTTACTGATTTGTAATACATACTATTATAATAATCTATGTGTGAACCAAATATAATTATTCAAAATTAAACAACAATAATTATAAAAAAAATAAACGATGGAAAATATCAATAATATTCAAATGCATAAGTATCTTTGAATACTTATTACTGTCTTGATTGGATACCAAGAAAAACACCATGGAAGTAAAAACACATAGTACTTTCACTTCGCGCCCGACGTTTGATTAGTTTGACGATTGACTCCATCGATCAGACTTCGTTAAATTGTCAATTACAGACCGCGACTCAGAATCACCACTTGCGCTGCAAATTTAACTCAAATAAATTCGCTTCAAATTTAACTCAAATAAATTCACAAATACTTCTTAATGACGATTGACAATGAAAATTGCATTTCGTCAATAAGCTTTATGATTAAAGTCTGTCTTAATATACTTGACTTAGCTAAACTATACTTAACTATAAGATAAATGAATTCATAGTCCTAAAAAACTCATACAGGTAAATTAATTTAAAATAAAAACCAATTTTAAACGTTAGAATCTACCGTTATTATTCGACAGGGAAGGTGTTTTTCTCAAATGGCTCGGTAATTTGTTAAGAGGCGAATGAGCCTTGATGACAGCTGGTCTAAAAACAAAATGTTCATCCAATGGTAAAAAGAAAATTGTAAGCCAGATTCTCCGGGTGTATGAATGTTTTTGCAAGAGTGATTTTTTTTATATATGATAAATGTAGCTGACTTACAGGTCTGTATTATCCCACTTTTTTTTAATTTTTTGGAATATTTTGTGTAAAATTATTTATTGAAAATTAAGCAAGATTTTTTTAAATCAATTTCAAAAAGAAGGATTATGAAAAATGCTAAGTCAGTTGCATTTACAGTAGAGTCCCGTTTATCCGAATCCCGGTTATCCGAAATTCGGTTTATCCAAAAAAAAGTTCACGAGCCTTTCGGTTAAAATATGAAATGTATACACATAAATAAATACTCAACAAATAAATACGAACTTACAAAGCTGGATTTATTATTCAAAATATGCAGTATTTTTTTATTTTTTTTTTAATTTTTATTTTTGCTGTTCAATATTGGTCCGTACCTTTCGGATAAGCGGGACTCTACTGTATCATATAAAAACCGTTTTAAAAAAATATTCAATACAGCCGGAAAAAGATTCTTAGAATATATATATTTTTTTTCTCATCGGATTAACAAAAAGGCACTTCAGGTTAGAGACCCATGGTTATTCAGGCTCGTTCAACCTTAAACTATTTGATTTAGCCTTCATTCAGCAGTGGGATTAACATTTAAGTTATCCAGGCGTAGAAAAATCGTAACTAAGAACATTTTATTCGTCGTATTTTTTAACAACTAGTTTTTATTGCTTCTTTTTTATTGGCAAAGGTATCAAATTCTTAGTGTGTGTTATTCTATACGTGGAGTGAATTTAAAGACGAGGAGTCCTAAGAATAACATTGGATTTTATTTTTTTTTGCCATTCGCTTTCTTTTAATGGTATGGTGCTAATTAAATTTAATGCTAATCGTTACGAGTACAATCGATAATCAATTTAAGATCTAATTGTACAGAAATAGATAATATAGCACTCGGTCTTTTTAAGAAACCCTTTTTTGTAAAGAGAAAAAGACGGTGGAAGTATCGAAGGATTTTTAGCTCTTTTTATTTGGCAGTAACGCTATTTTTTGCAGTAAATTCAATTTGCTGTAGGTTTTTTTTTCATGTTTGTATACTTTATTTACTGAGCATCTGCATTTGTTAAAAAAAAAAAGTTTTTTCGAAAATATGTTTTCTGAGACATCAAAAAAAGCCGGTGCTATATTTTCGTTGATAGTCAATTTAAACGTGAAAAAGATGTTAATTAATTGTTCGAATAAAGTTTTTATTTTTGCATTTGCAATTGGTAGGTTTGAGTATTAAGATGATGTACATAGATATAGTTCATTCGTTTTAGAATGCAGTACATAAATACAAAATTTAATGTATTTAATATGGTGCTACCATTTACATCATACATATTAAATGTATTTCAGTTTAAAAAAAATATGTCCACAAATAAAAAAATAAGCCATTATCCTTGGCATAACAGCTTGTCTGAATTTCAAAACATTTTTTCTTGTGTCTGTCACAAACTTAAGACAACTAGTGTGATTTCTTGCATATGACTCAAAACCCTAATTTCAAACTCAATTAATATATTTAAAAGTACAGTATACCTCCCGGAACTTGACCTAACTGAGTAATAAAAGCACAAAATCTATTAAATAATAATAATAATATTTATTAGTTTAGGTGCATTCACCAAATCAATCCCTTTACCGAGAACTTCAGCTCAAACAAACTTTACCCAACACGAAGATGATTGATAGCAAATGAAATATCTGTGTTTATCTTTCATTCCGGAACTAGCAAAGCTCATACGTCAGATTCAAAGATTTGCTGACAGCCCTAACTACCTACTGCCAGCTATTTGCGTGGGCTGGTCTTAGAGGTAATTCAAAAAGAGTTAATAGTATACCGACTGGTAGTCAATAGACTACATGGCTTCCGTAGGAAGTGGTCTTGTATGGGTTCGATCTTTCAGAGGCAAACTAAGGTAACTCCAATTTAACTAATGGGGCTGGGGAGCCCAGTCAGTTAGGAACTTGCCTAGCATACGAAAGGTCCCAGGTTCGAGTCCGGGCATCACCAAAATAACTTTCGACCTATAAACGACCCTTGCAGCCAAAAATGTCCAGCGAATAATACCCCGTGTAAGGGAGCGTGCACGTTTAATATCCTTTAAAGTCCCAACGCTGCGTACGATGTCACCCTTAACGGTTGCGTTGGGTCTCAAGTCAGGTGTCGGCTCGTCACTTGACTGTGGTTATAAAATACGTCGCCCGTCGCTAATAGCCCTAGTGCGACGAAGCACTCATTAAGGCAGTGAGATCTCTCATTAAGGGAGTGCATTTTCGACACCGAAAGAGGTGAAAATTACCTCATACTGAGTTAAAATCGCTCGTTTGTTTTAAGAGTGTATTGGAGTCTCAATTGATGGATTTTTTTTTAAATATTGGTGCATCACTACTTAGTTATATAGAAAATACTACTAAGCCATCCATGTTTTTATTTCTGGAATTTAAGTTTGTTGTCTTCTTAATGAAGTCTTACTACAGCCAGAAATATCACAGGAGGGGAAAATAGAGGACGTAACGTTACTGCTTCATTTTAACGTTAGCGAGAAGGAATTGGAATAAATTGGCAAATAAACCATCTTACAATCCCGATATCGTTAAGGGGGTGAGATTTCGTTAAGTTGAAGGTATGTGATTGTGTGATATAAGGATTATATTTAGAAAGAGAGTACTTGGAAATAGGTTCCATATTATGCTAAATGTCTTTAAAGTTATAGTATTCGTGTAAAAATTTCGCTAAATGCTACTGGAATTGCTACTTACAAAATAGTCACACTTGAAGCTATTAAACACATGTGAAAAAAATTAGCAGCTGACTATTTAATAATTAATTGATGAATCATAAACATACCGTTGAATATTTTGAGGCGTTTTAAAATTTTAAATCATCCGGTAAACATATAAAATGTTTGACCATTGATACAGATTTCGTTACACTTTTTGAAAACCAATTTTCTGTTTAGATTTAAAAAGAAAAACTTAACAATCGAAACTTCATCTAAGACGCTTGACGGCATGTAACAAGGGTTTATACGTGGGTGTTAGGTTCTCTTTTTATTTCTAACGAATAGAATAGACACATATTGTACGAATATTTTCTGATTTGCTTTCCGACAGGAAAATTCTGAAAAAATATTTTTCTCTCTAGCATTATGGTAAAAATATTTTTATCCCTAGCATTACGGTAAAAATATTTTTCTCTCTAGCATTACGGTAAAAATATTTTTCTCCCTAGCATTACGGTAAAAATATTTTTCTCTCTAGCATTACGGATATAAATTCTTTGAAATATAAGATAACTTTTTTACAGTATGTATGCCATTCTAGCTCTGAGTTTACATAAAGATACATATCATGACTGCTGGTTCCCCGTTTGATTCCCCAGTCTGCGATTCGAAAAAGCGGGGTTCCGTCCCCCCTAATAATGTACGTCTTCAATCTTTTGTTGGGAAAGAAACGGTGATTGCTTATCCTGTATGTAATTGTGAAACTTCAAGGTAGGTGGAATCAAGATATTTCTGGGGAAATTTCTAGTCTGGTAATTTGGGTATGTGATGCGTGGGGGCGGAAAGAAACGACGTAAATGTAATGCACTAATAGTGAGGAGGGGATCGGATGAATGGCTGATTTTGAGGGAAGGATTGCTATATTTGGCGACTTACCGCAGGATTTTAGTAAGTATCAAGAACATTAGTGAAGGAAAATTTTATTTCAAAGCTAGTTCTGTGGTCGTTTATTATCTTCATGTTGGTTTGATGTAGTTGTTGCATTTGTGAAAAAATGTTATTTCAATAATTTAATTTTTGAAAAAAGAAAAAAAAAACATTGATATTTTTTTTTAATTAAAATTTTTTCTTCAACCTGAAACATGATTTTCGTATCGATGTTGGCCACCATTTAGGTTTGCCAATGTTTTTCTCTTTATATCTGAAATATCTGTCGAAAAGGCGTTTTTTTTTTTTCATTTTGCCCCTTAAGGTCACTTAATACTTAAGTAACTGCATTATGGGCTCTTTACGATAAGGTTGTCCTTAACTACTGAGGGAAAAACTTGGAACTAATGCTTGTAATTTTCATTCAAAATATGGTAATCATCTGAGTATTTGAGTTGGCTTACAACTATAGATGACGGCTGGGCTAATGCCCAGTAGATTGGACATTTATGAAATGGGCATTTGCCTATAAAGCAATTTATTCTTAAAATAAAGACACTTATGTTGATATACTATTTTATATATGCTTGGGTTATTATAAATTTTATTGATAAATATCTGCCCTTTATACACCATTACAACACACATGAAAATGCATTTAGGTTTTAGACGTACAGCAAGACCAGGTTTTGATGTAGGAACCTCCTGCATTCTAGCCCAATATTGAAGTGTCTTCGACAAAATCATTAGGCACGAGGGCTAGTATTGTGTATTTATGCTTACCGCCAACTATGTATTGAACTACTGTAATATTTGCTTCGAAAAGTGCCCAAAAGTGTATTTTTCGGGGAACACAAACCAAAATACCCTTTGGCCGATTTTTTTTCTTCGGATTGTTTTGACAACTGTACAATCTGTTTAAAACTGTATAATCTGTTTAAAATTTGACTGCAAATACAATGTTTGTAAGTAACGTAGTAGAAATTCAGTGCCATCTAGCGTGAATGCTTATTTGATTTTCCTCATGTGAACCTCCATACAAACGTGTTAAAGTTATATTTGATTTTGTTTCTTAAACAGTTCTTTGTGGTTCTAAAATACGACGCCGTCGCCAATAACCCTCGTGTAGCTCTACTGAGACAATAATTCTAACTAAATCTAAAACTTGAACAGTTATTAACTGTTTAACAGTTTACGGTGAAGGAAGGGACCTGAAACAATGTTTCATTATTTTATTTCCTTTAAAAAAACGCAACGCCACTGTTTTAGTACTGATATCAGGCATTTTATGGCAACTGAAAAAACATAACAATGTAACACAAAAATTGCTTTGCTTATCCATATGATATTTATTAATAAATGTTTAAAAGAAGTTCACTTTTCTAAATACACTTTTTATGATCATATTTAAATAGTTGTTCAAATGGAAAGAAAAACTCCGCGTCCTCCGACCAACGAAATGAAAATTTCTTGCAAACTTTGTTACTTCTCCTAACTGGGAATCTCCTTAAAAGACGAATATTTACGCGTTATATTAAAACAAAATTGAATAATGCCCAGCGGACCGTAAGTTAAAAGAATAAATCCAAAGGAAAGTATCTTAATTTCATATTATATTATACTTATATCAGCAACCGGATCACGTAACGTCGTACAATGCAAGTTACGAAAAATGTAAAACGAACGGAGAAAATGACATTTGCTCTCTAGAATATAAATGAGTTCTGGTATGCAGCAGCGTTGCGTACTAGTATGGAGCCTTTTATTTAGACTTGTTATTTTTATTCTTAATAGCAATTATCAATGCATTTATATCTATCTATTTGGGAATTAATTTGAAGCTTTGCGTGTAGGTTTAATTGTTATTATGATCCTCGCATCTGTTAATTATATCAATAATTTCATTTTTCAAAGCTTTGTGCAACTACTAATTAATGATTGTTAGCTGTTTGCTATTTCGAGTGCAAAAATGTAAATCTTAAGGAAAGTATATATTGTTTTCAAACTGATGCTCATGACCTTAGTGGCCTATTCCGATTGTTGTTATAGTTCAGGTTATTGTTAAATTAGTTGTTATATATTTAGGTTGATATTATTATTACTGGTTTTTGTTATTTTTACTGGTTTTAAAATTAGAAACAATACAATTTATCACATCAAGTTCATTAATCACATTTAATAAAAATATTTAATAAATCAAGCATCCACTCATTGCACACTTTTAGGAAAATAATAAATATTTTGAAAACAAATACATAGTATACCTATATAATAAAATGTTCACTACAATAATATTTTAATACTATTTTACTTTTCATTAAAAGCCTAAAAATCTCTATTATAACTTTGCAAAATTTAAGTCAAAATCTGTTTTTGATTTTTGACACATAAACCATTCGCACTGTATAAACAATAAAACACTAGACAATGCTAGGAAACAGTATGTGAAAGAATATGATTTAATAGATAAATATATTGCTTCACATATCAACTTTTGAACTGTTAGGATTTATTTTTATGCTTTAAATTAGCAATATAATTGAAGAACTTAGTGGAAGAACGTGCTAAGTGACATTTTTTGAAAAAGTTGAGATTTGTGTGTCAATGTACGTAATACTGACTTCTTTAATCATAAAAAGTTTCCTTAACCATAAAAGCTTAAAGTTTAGTATAGTTTTATGGTTTGCAAATACCGTTTTCAACAGATCTGAGTGCAAACCAAAAACTTTAGAGATTATTTTCTCGTTTTCAACTTTTTGTCACTTAGCACGTTCTTCCACTAAGCTCTTCAATTTAGTTGAACCAACTTTAAAAAAGAATCAGCCTTTGTGATGAATTTGAATTTCTCCCACCGTATCCAAATCTCTAAACATTTAAGAAAATTTACCCGCCATTTTAAAGGGCAGTATTTCTTATGCTCCAAAAAATTTACGACTTCTCTAAACGTCCCGGGCATTTAAACGTTATAAATAAACCAACGCGGGCATTTCAAACTGCATTAAGAAAATTAAGTGCCCCTCGCAAGAGCTAAAACAAAATGCATCACCAAAAGTATTGCCACTCCTGCTTCCATGCAGCGTCAAATAGGTCTACGACAGTTATTCATAATTTGAATGAATGAAGCTCCCCTCAGCGCATAAAGTCGACTAAAACTAGTGATATAAAACACAAGAACATAATGTTCAGTATTCCCGGTATTGCATTTGTAATTCCTAAAATAATACGCAATGTAGACGAAGTATAAAATGTTTTGTACTGCAGGGACAATCAAATTTAAATTTAAAATTCATTGATTACAAACGTATCAATTTCGTTTTTTTATAAAGAGTTTTTAAAGAAAGTTTATTTTAGTTATTGGTAGAAATAAAACAGGCCGTTTTTAGACGAGTTTATGTATTTAAATCCTTCAAGCTTATAAGTTATTAAGTTTCAGCAGAAAACTCATTTTTTTAATCTAACCAAAACGCACTTTTCTTTACTTGGATCATAACTAACAACGTTACCATTAACAGCATTATTGCAACACTTATCGAATGTGATTTTTTTTTTAAAGAAGCTTGTTATTCTCGTAAGAATGTTAAAGAATTTAACACTAAAACTACAAACTATTCTCCAAAAAACATTAGAATCATGTCTACAACTTAAAACTAAAAACTCCACGTCGTTTTTTAAAACTTGGCGTGTCTTGTGTTGCAATTTGCGCCAATCTGATTAATGGCGCGTCGAATGAAATGCGAACAAAACCGATCGGAAAGATGAGGTTTCGAGATGAGTGCCAAGTTTTCTCGGAAATAACGAGAAGAAGTTTAAAAGAATTGGGGGAATTGTATTTTTTTGTCGTAGAATTAGTTGAAAGATGAAAAAAATCAGTATTTTAATGCACTTTTTTTTTTAACTTCAACCAAAATAAAGTAGCCAAATCAGGTAAATGTATTTCGGAATTGAATCATTAGTTTGATCAAGGAAACGATTTGAAAGTTAGTTTATGCATTGTAATTGATAATTCCCTAATGTCTGCTTTTGTTCATTAAATTATAGCTAAAAGTGATTTTTTTGGTAAAAAAATCGGAAATTGTGTTGTGTGAGGCAAAAACATTTTTTGGTTCTTTTTTGTAATTTCTGGACGTTAACTATCATCATCTTAGTTCTTTCAAAAATCCTAGTTACAATCATTTCACTTTCATTTGGCATGTTTCACACGACTAGATGGTGCTAGCTTTCATTCCAAATATTTTCATTATGTGTTTCAGGGTTGGTGGTGGTATAACATGGTAAGTTGAACCTGCTACATTGCTAAACAAATGAAGACTTTATGGGTAATGTAATCGATTCCGGCTGCCTACTTTTAGCCTTAATTAGAAGCTTTAACACAACCAATTACGCTTTGTAATTTAGAACCCTGGTCAAGTGACGAAGTTGACACTTGAGCAGCACCCAACGGAACTTCGAGCGACATCGCACGCCATTGCCGTCGGGACTTTCGACTCCACAGATTTAAGAGCACGTATCGCAGTGTACTCGGGCCCCCGGTGAATTTTTGACAATGTTTCCCACCAGCACGAATACGTCTATAGTATGGCTAGGACAAGGACAGAAGCTCGCCTAGCTCCCCTCGGCCGCCGGGGGGAGGGGGGAGGATATGAAGACCATTTTCATTTCTTGAAATGGCTGCTATTAAAGAAGTTAAAACACTCACTTAACTGAAAAATATTTAAACAAAAGACAGTTTTACACCATCGTATATTCTAAACTGTAGCATTTAACAAAGCGCCCAGAATGTATTTGAATAGTTCAAAATTACTTTAAGTTTACAATTTATATAAATATTGCAAAAGACAAGGATGAGCTTTAAAGAAATATTCGTTTCCTACTGATTATTTTAACTATTTGTAAGGTAGCAGAGCCTCAAAACAGTCATCTACGGCTAAAAATAAGGAAACGCAGTCAAGTGACGAGATCGACTCGCCAAAAGAGACTTCGATCAACATAACTATACCGAATCTTTGTAATGGGAAGATCAATGAATCAAACAATTCACTGGTGATTTCTTTAAAAATCTTTAAAGACACCACAACATTTCTACAAATGTTATTTTTTGTTTGTTTGGTTTGAATTATCGTCGCACTAGAGCTACACGAGGGCTATTGGCGACGGGCGTCGTATTTTAGAACCACAGTCAGGTGACGAGCCACACCTGAATAGGCACCCAACGCAACCGTTAAGGGCGACATCTCTACAAATGTTAAGTCCACCAACAACATTCCTAGAGAACTGTCAAAAATCTCGTATTTTGAACCTGAATGAAGTAGCTGTATTTCCAACAAAAGTTTAATAATACATATTTATAATAGTTAAACATTTTTTAATTAAACAAAACTTTTATTTTTTAACATCATTTACTAATTTATAGCATTTGCTGATAAGTAGATATTGTATTTCTATATTGCAAAAACTCTCTAAATTTGTCAATGGTAAAAATATTGTAACGCGCAAGCGCGTGAAAGTTCAAGTAGTACTTGCTTATTTTAGTGTCTGACTGATGACTAAGCTTTAATACAATCTTGAACATCTCGTAGTATAGAACCGCAGTAAAGTGATGACAGTATTGAAACCTTCAATAGGTCTTTCGATCAACATAAACCCTGCCGAGTATTTGGAATCCACAGATAAACGATTCACTAGTGATTCCTTCTTCAATAATACATACATCTCTACAAACATCACAACATCTCAACCAACGTTAATTCAACCAACAACAACAACACCAGAGAGAACTGTCAGAAATCTCGTCTTTTGAACCTGAATGAAATAGCAAGGTAGCAATATTTCCAACACGAGTGTCAAAATATAAAATGGGGGAAAAAATCAAGCAAATGGCAGCGCTCAAATTACAGGGCGAAATTCGATTGGCAGTTTTTCCGCCTGGGTGACAGTTGATTCTGAGGCTCCGTTGGAACTTTCAGCAACCGTGGAAATTTCCGAGGATTGTACAATTTGAAGAGTTAGTTTGAAATTAATGTTACTGATAATTTTGTTAATCATCAAAAAGATGCATATTTTTAAAATGAAATATTGGTGGGTTTAATTTACCATCGCAAAAGCCTAATATGTAAAAAAATTACGGTTTAAATACGTATAATCATGTTTAAGGCATGGATGTATGGTATGGTAGGAACATATACAATAGGAACAGTAGGAATATATTCCATCTTGTGTGCTTGGTTCAGAGAACCGCTAGGCATGAATGTTTGTGTTCGTCAACAAATGTTGTTATTTGTCTATGTGTTTGTGTCGTCTCTTTTTTTTGTGTGTCTCTTGTGCCTGCGTCATTTTTGGGGTTGAGAATACAATAGACTAAAGGTCGCAGTGTTCGGCGAACTTGCCACCACCAAGAAAGTCATAAGTCATAATCATGTTTCCTATTTTACCAATTTGTTAAATTTGAATTTGGACTCTTCCCGGAACTTTTTAAAAAGGAATTTAATTTAATAGGATTAACGTGTCACTAAAGCTAGTTGGCTACTTGTGATGGCTTATCTATATCCACTGCCCTGAGGTAATAAATTAAATTGTATAGTTGTAGTGAAAAAACTACGGTGAAAGAACTTTTTTTAAGAATAGCTTTTGTATATATTTAACATCAGCTTTACTTACTCACATAATTTATTAAAAAAATATCAAAGCTGCCTCTCTGAGAAGTTTATCAATGAAGCATTCAATTTTTTGTTGGAAATTAATTCCTAAAAACCCATTTAGTTTCAGAATTGCCTTTCTTTAAATCGTTAAGTTAAATATGTCTAATTGTCTAACTGAGCGTCACGATGGGTTGGCTGTTTCAAATTGTATCCGTTTAATTGAGTTATTTCCTTAACACTCTAAGAGATAATCAAATTGACAAAACAGTGAACTTTTTTCATGTGAGTTTTAAATTAATATTTATTTTTAATTAATAATGCTGCACTAAAGTTTTTTTTTGCTATATCTGTATAGTAAATGATTTTAAAGTCATAGAATTTCTTTAAAAAAAATACATGTTTGATTTTTTTATTTAATATTTTTTTTTAATTTTTAACAATATTAACATTTTAATAAAGTGATATATCAATAGTGATATTCAAATCTGACATGATATAGACTGGGTATCCCTCGGAGGTTTAACCGAGGGAAAACTAGGAAAAATAGTTATTGAACTTAAATTTTTTTTTAACTTTTTATAAAATGTCAATGTGAGAGCTCAAAAATTTATGAATTACAGTGCAAAGTTTTTATGTTTCACCAAAAGTTTTTTTTATTTTTTTTTATCTGATAAGTCAATTCAATACACATACGAATCAGTTAAAATTGTGTCTTACCAATGTACCGATCTACAATTATTTCAGTCTTAGGAAAAAAGTAGCTTCCCAACATAAAGTTGGAATTGTGATTTTATTTAGGTTTTTTTAGACAATTTTTGTCTCGTATAGAATGATAATAATAATCCCTTGGCAGTCCATTTTTTATTAGAAAGTTTTATGAGATTAAGTGATAGTGGACTAAGAATTGGTAGCTTATATAGTATTATGGGATTGAAGAAGATAGGGGCTTGTCATGATACAGAAAGAAAGGAAATATTTTTCCCAAGTAAAAAAAATATGAAAATAGATAAAAATGTATGTCGGAGACTTAATTCTAATCTAAATTAATAGTTAGATATTTTTCTTTATCGAAATGGTGAAAAAATACTGAATTAGATTTTATTAATACATATAAAATGTTTTTTTAATATTATTTAAGGAAAAGTGATATTTAAAAAAAACCATTTTTATATCCAACGTTACCCATATTTTTTTTTCTCCTTCAAATTTTGAGAAATGATCATTTCAGTAAACAAAACCCCCTGAAACAATTATTCTGTAAAAAGATTAGGTCTATACATGAAATAGTTTTTGAGAAAAAGGTACATAAACCTGAAAAAACAACATTGTGAGAATATTGAGATTTAAAGTTGAAAACTGATATTATGAAAATACTGCTGATCCTTATTTGAATTAAAATTTAACTAAATAACTTTTATTTTTAAGTTTTAAAGTTCTCCGAATGACATACATAGGGTATCGTTGGAAAGCTCTTGAAACGTTTTTTACACAAATACTAAAACAAAAAATCGCTTTTTGAAAATTAAATGGTACTGATCTGCCAATCCACAGTGTTAAAATGGCTTGCAGGCAAGATCAATGTCGCTAAATTGCTGTAGGCTGTCAGTGTCACCTATTAAAAATGTTGAAAGCCAATCGCCATTGTCATATCCCCAAATATAGTCCGAAGCTAATTCGACTTATCATAAAATGTAGTCTTTTTTTAATTAAACATAGATAATCAAAACTTTTTTATTTAGTTTCTTAAATTATTCCTTCTCTAGTATAATTTGCATTAACCTAAAATATGTTTGGTAAATATGACAAACAAGCAATGCAACATAGTTGAAACCGACACTACTTCGGATTAACCGGATTCAGATTATTGCGGTTCAATTGTATATTAAATCAATTTGGTACACTTTCAATGAATTCATCCCACAAATGAAAGCACCGCGGCAAAACTAACCTGATTAAATCATTTAGGACGACTAAATAATACATAAAGCTACTTCTACGAAAACAAATGTGCTCTAAGTGGTGAGCCTTCTACGAATTGCTGAATGGAAACAATAGCTAGATTCATTAGTGGATTTTCCATCTGCACTTCTTCCTCTTAACATTTTGATGAAGTAAAAATCCCGAAGGGAAATATTCCCGTGGACTTGCCGCTTTACTTTTAACGATTCATCTCCAGCCACCACATAGCGTTTATTTACCTTGTAGCTCCTTAACCACACTTTAGCTGCTCCCTGTAACAAGATTAAAGCCGAAGATGATGTTTGCGGAACAGTTACTTTCATCTTCTTAGTGAATGCTAAAAAGTAAGGTTCATTTTAAGTACCAGTTATTGACGGTGTGTATTCTTTATAAGTCTAATTGTAAGAATTATTCTTTAGTATTTACTAGAATCCCTCAATATTAACCAGTACTACATTGCAATAATTATTATTTTTTATTATTCAGAACGAGTGCTGAACCGAGTGCTGAGGGATATATGTAATATTTCTGGTTTTTACTTCGCTATTGTGATTGTATAGTATAGAATATATAATGCAGAATGGTTAGTACATAGAATACAAAAGGCATCATGATTAAGTTAAATGAAGTTAAACATCACTAATTAATGGTTCGAAATTTTCTTAGTGCTATTTCTCTGAAAACCTAACTACATAAATAAATAATGGTCAAACTGGGAATCATAATATATTTTAATTGTGTTTCCAGATCTTGGAGGGTTCCTCCTCTCCTGTGGTTGTCAATGGTGTGAATAGTTTGACAATTAAACTTACTATTATTGGGATATTAGTTCCCATGTTAAATTATGCTTGTTGATTGTTGAACATAATAATGGTAAGATCTAACAATAGTGGAAGACATAACGCTAAATTAATCTTATAGTGATAAGCAATAACCCATGTGGAATGAATCACTGGTCAATAGGATACAATCTATTTATTAATATAATCTACGATTGATACATTATCTCATTCATGAGATCTACAACAATTTAGATAAGGGAGTCCGAGGAATAACAAGGAAGGATTGACTTACCAATTAGAGTCAGTAGGATCTTCATGTTATAAAATGGACTTAGGGTCCTTAAGTTCTATGGTTAAGATTAGACCGCGGAGTCAAAGTTAATGTGCTCTTTTTAGCTCAGGATTCCGTCTGATTTCTTAAATTCGGACCCTCTCTCATCAAACTCTTGGGGCCTACCATCCGATCAAATTCTCCAATCCTTAACTATCATATCCGCCCCCCTGTGTCCAGCCCCCAGGGGCTGTATGGTCGGTCACTTTGATAAAATTGTTACTCTAATTTTTATTATTGGCTCGGCTTAGCTTTTGATATCCTCCTGAACATCTGCTGTTTACTTCGAAAACATCCGACCTTCCTGGAAACCTTTACAATGATCCTGGTCAACCTATTGTGATGTAATGTCAAAAGTCCAGACACTCTGGCGCGGCGACTCTGACTTACAGCTTCACACTCTGACTTACAGCTTCACACTCTGACTTACAGCTCACCAAATATTTCCCCCCATCCTGTTTACGAGTTCTAGCAACTACCCCTGCCAGCGCTCCTTCTTAATTCCCTACTTTAATTATTTCCGATAATTAGCTCAAGACCAGAGATATTTCTCAAAATGTTACATATCCAATGGACGATGACTACAGCAAGAAATATAGTGCTTTAACATACATACCAGATTTCAGGAATCATAAGTATAATTTTTAAGCTATGTTCTATTGGGTTCGCAGTTCTGTTCTCATCAAAAGTCTCACACGGAGGAACACCACAAAACACGGAGATCGCCTACAAAACTTCATTGGCCCAACAACCGGGCATCAGGGAACATCCTCAACTCCATTCTCTCTTGAGCCTCCAACTATCATTGAAGCAAGTGCTGTCATTAATTGAGGAATTTACAACCTTAAACATTTCATCAATTGGCTCCACTGAGACGAAGGCATGTTGCACATCTGTACCATCTCGTGAAAATGTCGTTTCATCGACGCTAAAACGATGCCATGTACAATGTCACATTAGGGTACGTTTAATCCTGCTTAGGTATCGATCACCTCACTTGAAAGTGGTCAGAATGTTTTTTGTCCGACGCCAATAAATTTGCCAATGAAAAAAAAATGGTAAATTCCAAATTCTAGTTTAGAGCTGGGGAGGCAGTCGGCAAGGCACTCGCCTAGCATGCAAAAGGTCCCAGGTTCTTGTCCAGGCATCGACGAAGTAACTGCCGACCTTTGCGTCACCAATAGCCCTAGAGTAGCTAAAGAGTGACGATAATTCAAACTAAACTAAACTAAAACAAATTCTAGTTTAGATTCTGGAAATGTAATGATGGACGAACTGCTAAAGTAAGTACTTACGACTTCTTAGGCACCTCGCCTTCTTAGGCACACTCAAGTTCAAAATTAGTACAAAAGCTTAAAGCTTACAATTATGTAGAATGTAGATAAAAAAATATATAAGTGCATACATTATGTAGAATGTCAATAAAAATTGTAAATGCATACAATTAAGTAGAATGTAGATAAAAATTTAAATGCATACACTTATTTAGATAGAAGCACATATATTGACATTACTGCTCTCATATCTTGTAACGGAAAAATACAATTGAAATGTTATTTTCTTTCATACTTCTGAAACATTCTGCAAAATAAAACGGACATATCTTGTTATTCAAACGCATTCTCTAGTTCTCTCTTGTTTGGGCAAATCTAAGGGATAATGTTGAAATCATTTATTTAAAACGATGCTTTCAAGACGTTTTGATGCTGCGGGGAAAATGTTGATATGATTCCATTTGTAGTTGTGGAATTTCATTTTCACATGAATCCACACGTAAGAGTAAGGCAACGAATTCATATCGCAGTGGTAATGCATACATGTCTATGTAAATAATTCTTGTAGTTGGTAAGATGAACTGAAGTCTTACATTTTTTAAACTAGCAAAATTGCCTTGTAATAGGGAACCCCAGTTGCTTTCTTGTAGCTGGTAAAACTAACTTAAGTTTTTACAATTTTTTAACTAACGTCTTGGTAGAAATATTAGCAAAGTTACCTTGTAATAGAGAACTCCAGTTGTTTTCTTGTAGCTGGTAAGATGAACTAAAGTTTTTACTTTCTTTTTTTACTAACGCAAAATCGCAGTAGAAATATTGGCGAAATTGCCTTTGTGATAGAGAACTCCAGTTGTTTTCTTGTAGCTGGTAAGATGAAATAAATTTTTAATTTTTTTTAAACTAACGTCACAGTAGAAATATTGGCGAAATAGGCTTTGTGATAGAGAACTCCAGTTGTTTTCTTGTAGCTGGTAAGATGAAATAAATTTTTAATTTTTTTTAAACTAACGTCACAGTAGAAATATTGGCGAAATTGGCTTGTGACAGAAAACCCCAGTTGTTTATGTTTTAAGTACTCTTTTAATCATTCAAGTAAGGCGGTCGACTCCTGAGAAGGTACCCAACGCAGCCTTATATCGGCAATCGGCATTGCAAGCGGCGTGACGACAACGTTCACCAGTCCCATATACACGGAACTCTTTAATGAAGTGATTCTTGTTTTTGTTGTATGTGCTCAGCACGATTCTGTCACAGGAATATTCATCATAGAACAGAACCCCCGGATGATATTCTTTATAACCAACCACGCGTCGCCGATGCCATAAATCTAAAAAAGAAGAGATATAAAAAAATTACCTTGTTTAATTTCAAGAACTGTATCACACTCTTACATAATAAAACATAGCGTTAATAATTTGGTTTGGTTTGTAAAACTAAAAGAAAACGAAATGCCAAACGCTAAATTAATTTTTCAATGAGTTACAAAAATCCAAACTTAGCTGAATCACCATTAATAACTAAATTTAAACCTTATATAATCGAGTCCCGGCGAAAACATGCAAAAAAAAAAAAAATACGCAAACAAAATAATTTATCGCACTTTTTTAACATACCGAAGAATTGCCCCTTTAATGCATTAAGTAGTCTGAAGAAAAATGCTGGAAAACGTTGATTACATATTTTGTTAGAAAAATCAAAACACAAAAAATGCACACAAAAAACTTACCGCGAATAGATGTAAAGTAATTAGTTTCAACACGGCTACACCGCAAAACATACATATTTATACATTAACGCCCATGGTATTAACATGAGTTGTTTTTTGTGATAAACTATCCAATTTTCGTGTTGGCCACTTTTTAGCTGCTTCCGCCCCTTCGAACATTTATTTTCTGTAAGTGACGTTATCGTGTGAATGACTGCTCTTGTGACTGCGAAATAAATAAGAAGCTCTTTATAAAAATTAAAATAGCCTAATTTTCTTTTTACTTAAGTACTCACTAAGATTCGTATCGAATAAACAATATATTTATATATACTTGTAAAAGAAACCGTCAAGTAAAATTAAATTTATTTTTAGCCTACTTTACTTTTTTCGATATTGAAAATTCTTTTTTGTTAGAAAGGTATGACCTCAGATATCCTACTTTCATACTCTTTGTCCTTCTATCTGTACGATAGGACGGACATAAATATACTATTCGTCGACGAATTTAAAATCAATTTCGAGTAATTAAATCGCTGTTGCCAACTCAACAATGGCATGATAATTTATTATTTGTTTTCTAGGTAAGTGGCAACGCATATTTTTTGCGTATTAGTTTTTTGTAATGAAAAAATATTTAATTATTCGTAAAACTACTAATAATTCAAAAATACGATAAGTGATAGTAATTTTATTGGCGATAAAAAAATTAATGAAAATAGACTTCTAGCATAAAAAGTTTTACATTAATTTACCTGAAATTTTTTACAGATGCTATTTCAATATATATCTGTGCCATGAACCTCTAACATCTGGTGTAAATAAACAAGTTTTTTTTTTAAAAAGTGTGTAAGTGTAAGTTAATCGAAAAAAATCTCTTTTTTTTGTGGTTAATTTATAACATTTTTCTTAATAACTTCTTTTCTTGTAATTTGTATGCAACTCTAGAGGGTCATTGCATGCATCAGTTCAAAACGAAGAATTCAACACATGATTAATGTTTATAGGAAGAAAATTAAATGTGGTAGACTTGTTAGCGTAAAACTCTTTTTTAGTAAAAAAACACCGTTTAAAATAAATAAATTATATTTAATTAAAAAAAATGCCTAAATAGTATTATTCATTATATTTGAAATCACTATGCCCAAATTTGGAAAGGATTAAAGTAATAGCAAAATTTTTAGAATTTTGGGTATTCGCCGACCTTAAGGGGGTGTCCAAGTGTATAATACACAAACTCTTCAAAAAAATCAAAAAAAAATATTATTATCATAAAAAATAGCACAAATATTTTAGAATAATTGAAAACAAAAATTTTATTTACATCTGCAGTAGAACGTGAGATGTGTAGTTTTTTGTGTCATGACATCTGTGTTGGCCTATCACGTTTATAATCTTTGCTTAGGGGAGAGTGTTGTACCTTGGGACGCTTGTACCTTGGGACACTGACAATTTCTAAGAATCTATTTACAATATTCATACATTGTTTATTTCTAATAGTATCCTTAACCAACAGACATCATCATATAATAAAATTTAACACTAGCATCATTGAATTGATGAAATGGTGACAAAAAATAATATTTCATTACCCCAAAGTAAATATTTTTCTCATTCTAATATAATTTTTTACCTTAGTATTCTTACAAAAATTCAACTGCATTTCATTTTCTTCATAAAAGAGAAGATTTTAAAATATTTTGGTTATGAGAAAATAATGATAATGGATTTGGATTGGCCACTATCTTGCTTTTATTTAAACCATGTAGTGTGTTGTACCTTGGGACAGTATTAATAATTTGATTAAATTCTAAATAATTTGGATAAATAAAAATATCTTTATTATTTATTTTAAGAGCAATTCCACAAAACATGTAAAATACAACTCAGCTTTGTTTTGGATATATTTTATAATGATTGAAGTTTGAAAATATAATTCTGGCAACACCTGATAAATCTTTTTCCTTCCGTGTGATAAAATGTTCTAAAGAGCACATTTTCTGATGTATTTTGAAATAAAGTTTGTTTCCTGACACAAATTAGTTCAAGTGTATGACTATTGACTGAATTATAAAGCATGTCCCAAGGTACAACATCATGTTGTACCTTGGGACAGTTTATCCTCTCTACTTTAAATGAGTGGCAATTTTTTAATTTCAAGCTGCCAGAATTTAAAAAAAATATATTATAGAGGAATATATTGGTGTGTTGAAATGCTGCTTTGAAATTTTAATTTTGACAATAATTATCGAAGAAAAAAATTAAAATGTAAAAATTGTCCCAAGGTACAACACTCTCCCCTACTCGTAATATTAGTTAGGAATAACGTTATCGAATCCTTAGTTGCTCGGTCGGTTTGGAGCCCTTCAGTAAGGAAAGGGTTTGGTTTGGTTTGAAATATCGTCGCACTAGAGCTACACGAGGGCTATTGGCGACGGGCGTCGTATTTTAGAACCACAGACAGATGACGAGCCACACCTGGTAAGGAAATGGATAAGCTTCAAAGCTGTTTTTCTCCTTGATCGTCTTTTCGATGATTTTTTGACTTTAAATTGATATAACTCAAAATCTACTGCCCATAGAGTGTCAAAACTTTCCACTCATATTTTTCAAACATATATCTTTAATTTATCTTTAGGGATTAGTTGTAAATTGTTTATTTTTTTATTTATTAATTTTCATAAAAAAAGTGAACCTGTGAAATTACTAAAAAAAAATTTCAATATTTTAAAAAAAAAAAACTCTGGCAAATAAGAAAAATCGGTAAAGACAGTTTGTTAAATACATTTTTCTGTTTACAAAAATGCTAAATATTTGTTTGCCAATAAATAAGTTTTTGACTTATAACAAAAATAAGATACATCACATTTTGACACATTTTATTTTTTAAAAAAATAAATAATGATAATTTAAAACCTTTGACTGTCTAAAAGTGTAAGTATATTTAGTATACATTTATGGAAAAAAATATATTGATATCTGCAATATTAAAAAAAAAAAAGTTGAAAGTGTCCCATATCCCCTTAAGTTACATGAAAATGGGCTATTTTAGAACTTCTTGCTGCATAATAAATTCATAATATTTATCATTTGCTAAATTTTTATTTCCATTTCGAAAAAAATATGTAAAATTGTTTCCTACGCTTTAAATGAATCTAAATTCTTACTCACATAAGTATCAACAATAATATCTTCAAATAAGTGTCACCTAGCCGGCCCACTGGCGCAATGGTTAGTGGACTAGCCTTTGGAGCTGCTGGGCTCGGGCTCGAATACCGGTAAAGGCATGGATGTTTGTACTTGTCAATAAATGTTGTTATTTGCCTAAGTGTTTGTGTCGTCCTTCTTCGTGTGTCTGTTGTGACTGTCTCTTCTGGCGAGCTGGTTAATGGGCTATAAAGCCTACACTCTCCCTTCTAGAGGGCGCATTCACTGTCATTTGTCATTTTTGTCAAGTGTCACCTAAAAATTTACTGACCCGATATTTTCGAAACTTATAGAACTAATAACAAAATATGAAACAACTCCAAACCGCATTGATAAAAGAAAAAGAAACATATAGATTAAAACTAACATCGATTTACTATAATTGGCTCTATCGTGTGAGTGACTGCTTTGTGACTAAGAAATAAATAAAAAGTTCTAAATTTTTTTTTAAAAAGACTACTTTTCCTCTTAATTAAATATTCACTGAAATTCTTATCTAACATTACGTATATTTCAACTGCCAACTGAAACCTCTCTTACATTGGACATATACATCTTAAGAAATTTTAAGTGAAATTCCAAATACATTACCACTTAGTTGTAATTTAAACTATAAAAGGCAAAATCAATAGTTTTTTCATAATTTGATTCGCATAACTATTAGATGTGTCAGAGAAAACTAATTTTTAAGCATTAATTTTATGATACTGTAATTTAAGAAAGGATTCAATGGGTAGTCAAAAATGTCAAATGTATCAGTGGCGCCACCTATTATCGTAACATAAGCTCTTTTAACCATAGCTTTTGCATCTTTCCTTATTTTAAATTACTGACCTAGAAAAATTTTAAGATTTACGCTCTTTATTTCTATCATGGTATTCTACCTTACTTATAATACCTTACGATTGTTTTATTAACATTACCAACATTAAAATAAAAAAAAGGATAATTCCATATTTTTTTTATATTAAAAACTCGATTTTGTGTTTTTATTTTATTTTTAATCTGCATATCTAAAGCTTTATATGAAGACCAAAATTATCGATTTTTGTTTGGCAGTTTTCTTTTTTTAAGTATTTTTCTTAATCTCTGTGTATCAGTTCTTACCAATTCCTTAATGTTATTTTGCTTTTCCTGAATTATAAGGTTTTTCAACAGTTAGGAACTTTTTTTTTATATACTATAAGATATATTAACATGGTTTTGCTTTATTATTTCTCCGATATTGATAGTTATTTGAGTTAATCTGAGGAATTTTAAATATCTCTGCTCAAAAAAGTTATATAAGTTTAAATCCAGTTTTTTGTTGGGTTCTAATGCATGTAAAAAAAATCACTGTAAAAGTGTTTCTTTAACTGTGAAATATTCTGAGTTTAAATCAAATAGCTATATGTAAGGAACAAACTATAAAAAAATCGTTATGATATCTTATATAGTTCATGAGAAAACTGTTCCTAAAGTTAGTAAAATTAGCATGGGCGAGATCGAACCATCCGATGCTCCCTTAAGATGATAAGATTTTTTTTTCATCATTAGGTATATTTCCATTGAATATTTAAAAAAGTATTTCATGTGTACCACTGAGTTTACCAAATGGCTTTCAGAAGAGCGTAAATAAAAATTACAAACATTAACTTACATTTAAAAAAAGCTTAGTATTAACATGTTTACTATCAAAACCATTTAAAAAGCAATTTTATAGAATTAGGCGTTGTTTATATAAATGCACTATAGTTTGATAAACCTCACCCAAGACATTTCTTTACTTTATCCTTTTCTTTCCAAAACCATATTCAGGATTTAATTTATCATCAGAACGGTAAGCACTACCAGAATTAAATATTAAGTAGCATAAATCAAAATAAACATTTGTAAATACCGTGCATTTTTTTAATGATTAAATATTTAAGCAAAGGTAAACGTATATAAATATAACCGAAGTGTTTTCAAAACATTTTCTTAATTTGTCGAGAATATACTGAGTCGAAAATATATTTAATTGAATGGGTTTTTTCATGCAAGTATATATCATAAATAATAATAATAATAATAATAATAATAATAATAATAATAATAATAATAATAATAATAATAATAATAATAATAATAATAATAATAATAATAATAATAATAATAATAATAATATAATAATAATAATAATAATAATAATAACAATAACAATAACAATAATAATAATAACAATAATAATAACAATAATAATAATAATAATAATAATAATAATAATAATAATAATAATAATAATAATAATAATAATAATAATAATAATAATAATAATAATAATAATAATAATAATAATAATAATAATAATAAAATAATAATAATAATAATAATAATAATAATAATAATAATAATAATAATAATAATAATAATAATAATAATAATAATAATAATAATAAAAATAAAAATAATAATAATAATAATAATAATAATAATAATAATAAAAATAATAATAATAATAATAATAATAATAATAATAATAATAATAATAATAATAATAATAATAATAATAATAATAATAATAATAATAATAATAATAATAATAATAATAATAATAATAATAATAATAATAATAATAATTTATTGAAACAATGAAAAAGTTTTACAAAATATAAAAACACCTTGATGGGCAGCTAAGGCCCTTACAGAGGTATGAGATATACTAATACAAAAACAAAAATTGTGGAAACGGAGAACAAAAGAAAAAAATAAGTTATGCAGTATATAATAAACACAAAGAGGAAAATCTGGACAACCAGTCCTCGAAAAGAAAAAAATGTACAATATTTCAGCAGTGACTAAAAGAATTTTTCTAAAGAGAAAAAAAATAATTTTTAAATAAGAGAATTGATGAAATTTTAATTAATAATATTTGTTTAATATCCGAAACTATTACAATAATTTCAGATATCATGCACTAAAAAAAAATAATAGTTCTAAGACATATATTTATTATGCATCATTGTATAAAAAAAAATTTCATAAAAATAGGATCGATCGGATACAGAAAATCCAAAATGGAGAATTTCCAGACAAATAATAATCTGTATTTTTTTAATAAGTAATGTGACTTTATTTTTTTGTACTTAACTAAAATAACCTATCGTTAAACAAGTACGTAAATAAACTATTTAATTACTTTGACTTTTTATATTTGTTTAAGAACGTTTTTTTTATTCATTTTTTTTTTTGTCTTTTGTTGCTAAATATTTTACCAACTAAGTGCATTATTACTTCAAAAGAAATCAAACATTCGATTGATATAAAAATAACAATTCCCTATCTATCGCGTATCTAATTATTAATAACGATATTAATAACAATGGCAATAACGATAAAAAAAATATCGTCGTTATTATTGTTTGTTTTTTATTCTAATTACATAATTTATTGTTTTGTTGCTTAACATTAAAAAAAATAAATACATTTTAATTTACGTAATGAATCGAATTGCATCGAAAAAACTGACTAAATTGCCAACTGATGAATGTAAATTCATACAACAGAAAAATTAAATTGCAAATGTAAAAAAGGCTTAATAAGAAAGTGAAATTTGATGATCTATGGCGTCTATATAAAAAATAGATATGTATATTTCTAATTAAATATAAAAAAATATACAAATTAATTTGTTAGGTAGATAATTGTAAAGTTTGGTAGTAAAATAAAAAGAAATTTGTAGAAAAATTTGAAATTAAATATTTCATGCGTACTAATAAAAATCTCTAATTAAATGCATATTTTTGTATTGCAATTAAATCATAAATAAAATTTGGTTTTACTTGATTTTACCGCCCCAAATCCATGATCGATAACAAAACTTATTCTTAACCGCATCGAATAATTATTACTTATAAAGTTTGGAATTAAGAAATGAGATTATGTCCGTCTGTCAAAATTGTAACTGGTTGATACATGTATTTTTCAGGCTTGTTTTCTTGATCAGAGACCAGCTTACAAACCTTCGTCAAGTAAGACAGACACAGATATAGTTTTTACTGACACAGAGAGAGAAAGTACAAGCAGGGCGAAAACGGGAATTGAATCCGCACATGGTACAGTAAGCAGACTGCTAGCGTAATGATCTGCAATTCAAGCCACTAGTATATCGATAACCCATCCTTAATTGAGTTTTGTTTGGTTTGAAAGTTATCTTCCGTCGATTTCTAGTCTTCATGAAAAGTCTTAACAAACCCCGAAATTTCTTGTAACTAAGAACTACGTTCAAGACATGAAAAAAATAAGTGTATTATTGTAATATTCCTTGAAATGTAATTTCTAGCCTCAATGAGAGCATTAATAAAGGTTAATTGATGAGGTGAACAACTGAGAGAAGCAGAACTGAGAGTGTTTTAGGTCTTGAGTTTTAATAGAAAAGAAAATAATATTTTTATTGAGCTTCGATTGATAAATACAGGGCTTGTGGGTACAAAACACCTATAGGAACCTCGATCGAAGTAATGTAGGAAGGAAATATGGAATTAACTACGTCACCTAAAACAGACCAATTGCACAATGCATCAAATCAGGTGTGACGTCGTTCTTTGACAGACGAGTCAAATTTATGAGACTAATGATGGCAAATTTTATAATATTTTAAATGAAAGTTAGACATTAAACATTTAATCTGTTACAATCGGAATGTTTCAGATAACTTAAATGCTAAATGAAAATACCTGTTTTGGACCCTGCTAATTGGAAAATCAATGCCACAGGTTACATGGCTCCAATCTAAGGAAGTCACAGGTTACAAAGCACGAATCTATGGAAGTCACAGGTTACAAAGCACGAATCCATGGAAGTCACAGGTTACAAAGCACCAATCTAAGAAAGTCACAAAGCACCAATCTAAGGAAGTCACAGGTTACAAGAGCACCAATCTCAAGGAATCACATGGATCAATCTAAGGAAGTCACATGTTAAAAAGCATCAATCCAAGGAAGTCACAGGTTAAAAAGCATCAATCTAAGGAAGTCACAGGTTAAAAAGCAATAATCTAAGGAAGTCAGGTTACAAAGCACCAATCTAAGGAAGTCACAGGTTACAAAGCACCAATCTAAGAAAGTCACATGTTAAAAAGCATCAATCTAAGGAAGTCACAGGTTAAAAAGCATCAATCTAAGGAAGTCACAGGTTAAAAAGCACCAATCTAAGGAAGTCAGGTTACAAAGCACCAATCTAAGGAAGTCACAGGTTAAAAAGCATCAATATAATTAGGTCACAGGTTACAAGGCGCCAATCTAAGAAAGCCACATGTTAAAAAGCATCAATCTAAGGAAGTCACAGGTTACAAAGCATCAATCTAAGGAAGTCACAGGTTACAAAGCACCAATCTAAGGAAGTCACAGGTTACAAAGCACCAATCTAAGGAAGTCTCATGTTAAAAAGCATCAATCTAAGGAAGTCACAGGTTAAAAAGTATCAATCTAAGGAAGTCACAGGTTAAAAAGCACCAATCTAAGGAAGTCAGGTTACAAAGCACCAATCTAAGGAAGTCACAGGTTACAAAGCACCAATCTAAGAAGGTCACATGTTACAAAGCACCAATCTAAGGAAGTCACAGGTTACAAAGCACCAATCTAAGGAAGTCAAGAATGAAAGTTTAATGAATTTATTTGTGTGTGTAATTTAACGTGTCTTACCTAAATTGTGTTAGACTATGGTCATCACTTGTCTTATATTGCGTTTATTTAGATTATTATAAGCAAAAATACCTTTTTAGAAAAGCAAATTTTCTAGACAAACGTTATTTATGGGTTAGGCATTTACAATCTTGCCAAGCCAACAATACCGAGGCATTTAATTAAAATGAACCTGGGCACAATTAAATGCCTCCCTGGTGAATGGAATAATTTATAGTTTTCGAAAATATTTCCTCACTGATATCTTTGTTACATTTAAAAAAGCTTTATATTCAAAAGAATGCTCCTCTCGATATTACTAAAAGATTTCATTTACGATTGGAATGTGAAAAGCATGTTATGCGCGTAGAGTTAAAGTTAAAAGTACCTCTATGTAATCGTTTAATTTCTCTTATAAAAGTAAGCCGAATAGAAACTTTAAAATGACAACATTTTAACCTATTTAGGAATTATATAAGCTTAAAATGGCTTTTTTTATTTGCTATTTCCCTTTTTCTTAGCAATAAATGGTTAAGTAAAACTAAAGAAACAATGTAATTTGAATAAAAAAAGTTAATTATATTTTTATTGTCTATCCTACTGTTTACCATACATTTACCTTTTAATATGTATACATTTAGCTAATAAAAATAGACCAATTTTTTTCATATTATAGAGCTGTAGTAGCAATAAAAAACTCGTACCGAATTTTTATCGGATGGTAATATTACATCCTAAAGAAATTAGAAATCTTTTGAAATTGACCTATTTAAAGTAACTGCAGTCCAATAATTAAGACTGCTAACCTTTTAATTTAATGTTAGATAATGTTCAAAATGTTAAAATATACTAATTTTGTGAGTTACCTTAATACTCACTGAAGTTTCTATCGTACGAATAGGCTGACTCACTAAAACAAGGTTTTAAATTATAAGTATCTATATTATAAATTTATAACATGAAAGCAATAAATAAGACCGTTAGAAGAGACATTTCTACAAACCATTTTATAAAGAACAGATATGAGACTAACCGAAAAGCTGAAAAACGGACGAAAAATATAGACGATCTTTTATTTCTGTCAAAACTTTTTATGACAAAAATGTTTTTTTTTTAATTGAACGCATAAAACTTCTTAGCCAATACGTCCCCATTGTTTTTAATTATTCGAATCAGGAAAATATTGCAGGATTGAAAAAAATAACAACAGTTTCCCTTATTAAAGCTATGAAATTGACTGAAATAATAATAAAAAAAATCAGTAAAGCAATCACTTTAACTTTTTGATCGGCATATTTGGCGGATACTTTTCGTAACTATTACAAATTGTTGTTCATGGAGGATCTGGCAAGAGCTCCTCGGTCTTGTTTTCTTTTCTCTCAAATTACTTTCGTTTCGGTTAAGTTGGTTGTTTGGTAGAACTATATATTCAGGTTTGTGTGCTTGGTCACCGCACAAATCTGTTTATTTCTACCAACCAACCAAAATAAAAGTAACTCGAGAGAAATTAAAACAAGACCGGGGAGCTTTTGCCAGAATCTCCGTGAAACAACCCCATTGAGATGGAGAAAAATTTCATAAGTCAAACGTTTAGAATGCAAAAATAGTTCAGATATTAAATGTTAAAAGGTACTTTATTGTCAATCATTTATTTTATCTAAACTTTCAGCGGGATATTTACTTTTCTATAGAAATGCTATAATTTAAATATCAAATAGCTAAAAGCAGACAATTCAGAATTAAATTATTTTAAAAATGAAGAATAATTCTAATAGATTTGCACAAAATTTTCGTGTTATTTCTAATCAATGTGAAAATGTTTTGACAAAGAGAAACATTTAAAAGATGTCATTAATCTTGAACTGAATTCTAGTTCAGAATTCTGCGAAAGCGAAGCTTTGGAAATTTTTCCCTTTTTTATTTATTAACATTAAAAGTTAAAATATATGAAAAGTATTTCATAAAGGATACGTAAAATTATTTATGTTCCTAAGAAATACTTTTTTTAAACCAATTATACGCCTGAATCCTTCAATTGAAACTTGTTTGTTGGTAATTCAAAAGAAAATTTATTAAATTAGGAGCGTAGCATTTGTAGTAAACAAATGTAATATTTGCCAGAAGCTCGTCATTTGTTAGGAATTTCACAAACGTCTCATTTGAAAATGAAATTCTTTTTAGCATATGCTAGCTTAAATCAGGCATATATTAACTTGAAAAGTATAACATATTCTAATTACCTAATAATTGTCGTTTATACAACAATCACTGCATTATTTCGTTTTAAAAGCTACTGGAAATCAAAGAATTTTTAACTCTCCGTTTCGGACGCAGAGGTTTTTAAAAGTCAATCCATAATACACTGTAAGATCAAAATATATTGATAACTAAAAGAATAATAATAAAATGCATACTGAATGTAATGCATTATTTTAAAAAAAAAGAAAAGCATGAGTTGAAAGTATTACATTACCCTTCAATGAACATTTCAATGGAAAATATCTACAAAAGATTGTTTTTAATTTTTCATTAAATATTACGTATAACATCATTTCCAAAATATTTCAATTAAAATAATGAGTATTTGCGGTAGTAACGTTACACAACGCAAGAAAGTCTTAATTAATATTCACAAAAAACATTTCCGTTCTTAAATATCAATTATAATGAAGTTTTCAGTAACCTTATCTATGAAATCTATTTCTAATCAGAGAACCTTTTTTGTAACGAAAATGATTTCAAAGCATGAATATTATTTCTCTCTGGAAACTCACGCATGCATGTGGCATTATTTCGAAATTTATCAAAAAAAAATTATAGTTAGGTCTTTATTTAACTGAAGATAAAATCTTTGTTGTTTTTGGAAATCAAATGTGACTTTAAATCCCATCTTGTTTCACACTTTTAAAGCTTTTGCAATGGTAATAATTAAAATTATTTCTTAAAAATAATCGATCTATTGTTTAAAATAATTGCCCAAAATGAAATTATCAAATGTATTTCAACTTAGGAAGGGCTTTGTATAACGTGTTGGTATATAAAAAATGAAATGAATTTTTACAGCTCATTCAATTCTATTTTGTACTTTAAAACTGTTTTTTCCGCAACTATTTCCTTGTTATCGATACTTCAATTCTTTTTGTAAGGCAAATTTTATGAAATGTTAAGAACAAACGTTAAAAAACCCGATCTTTATGATTTGCCAGGCGTTATAGAAGATATTGAAACGTTAACGTATTCTAATTTTCACGATTTTATTCGTTTTTAAGCTAAAATAATCTAATAAGATGTTATAATTTCTAAAAGCATATGGAGACATGTTAGTGATCTGAAAATCATCGTAGACTCACACAATTTATCAATGGCAATTTTTATAACAATTGGTATGTTATTCACCACGACCCAACTTGGTGACTAAAGGTCCTTGACCTGGTTTACACACCCTTTTGTTTCTCCATTCCTCCCCTACTAGGGATATATTGGATGTGTAGGAAGGACGCTTCGCGTCGATACAACGAAACGTTATTTCGATCTTCGATCTCCGATTGGTTCGGTATCGATATATCCTTGTTCTCCTAATGACTGTATTTTGTCAAAAGTGGTGGTATAGGTTTTTATTTCTCTGTCATAAGGGCCAGATGTGTTCTTATTGTTTCTCTTCCAATTATTGAAGTTCTTTTTATTTGCATACCCCTGAGTCATATTTTCAAATATATATCATTCGAAACTTTCTGCTTCGTCACCAAAAAAGGAAAATGCATTTTTGTTGTATGAATTTAATGTTAATATCTGAAAAGAAACAATAACAGATGCGTTGAATATTAGATTATATCAGAAAGCTTTCAGATAAGAAACGCTCTATTCATGCTCATTGGCTAATAAATTGCATCGTGTATCGTTTATTAAAAGTATTTATATATAATTGGCTGTCTAATAATTGGCTTCAAAATCTAATAAATAGACATTATCTTCACCAACACTAACGAAGAATTAGCATAGCCGGTCATTTCGCAAAAAATAAAACTAAATTATTTGAATGAATTATTTATATCGCACACTAACAAAATCGGACCGTATGATAAATTAAGAGTATTTCACAATACTTGTAATAATTACAAAATCTCTAATCGCTCATTATGTTTAAAGGTTAGAATTACGTACATTTATATACAAACTTGATTTACAATGGCCACATTTAAAACATAATTGTATAGACCATAACGGCATAGTTACATAAAAAATCTTAAATGGTGAACTTGAATAATGATCACATTATGCTCCAAAATCGTAAAACATAGAAACCAAATTGGCTAATACCATTTTTAAAAAGAAAAATAAAGTTAAGCTGTAATTACTTCATTGCGCTTTACATGATGAACGAAAATTATCGTACAACATTTAAGAGTAAAATGACAACTCGCTATGAGTAATGAACAACGCTAATTGTGCTTTATATCAATTTCTAAAAATGTTATGTCCGTAGCAAGATTTCCATACACGATTCTTCTTTAATAATAATTAAAAAGAATTAAGCCTGGTGGGAAATTTCCCAGATGACTTGATCCATTTTAACATTTAGGGATTCAAGTAGCTGTGTGTTTGCCGAAGGCATTTGGATTCAGTCCAACGCTTTCCTCCATTTGACGAAGACCATTAGCTTAGTTTTACTTTGTTTGCAACGTTTCGTTAGGATAGGATAGTTTATGATTACGTTATTTCGACAAATAAACATGCCTTAAATATAGCCCTCGAAAACAAGAATGCAGCAGTTTCAGAAAATTCTAGCAACGTTATGCAGGACTTAAGAGATTTATAAAGGTTTTGTTTGTGTGCAACATACATATTTCGGATAGCCTACATTTTTATCTTAGTCATATCTAACCAGAAAAGAGTTTTTATGGTACATTATAGTTTACATCTTTTTAAAGTTTTAATAGTTTGTGTCGGCTTAATGCTTTTTAAAATAAACTCCTTGATACTATTAGGTTAGCGTGTAATTTTGTAAACACAATGCGCTAACCTAATTGTTTCGAGCAGTGTAATAAGCTTCCGGTCCACGGTACATTATTCTTGGTTTTTTTTACAGTGGAAAATGTTGAAAAATGAGTATATAACTTCCAAATATAATTTTTAAGTTCAAATTATTCAAGTTCCATTAAGAAATTACTTTACGATAAATTATTAATTTTTTTTTTAAAGTTTCATCATATAAATCATAAATATTATCGCAATTTTCTACTCATATTCATATTGTTAAATCAACCGTGAACTTTAGAAACGATAAACATTTTTTTAGCCCACTTTTCTTTTTTTTTTTGATTTCGAAATAATTAAAAAAAATGAAAAAGTAGGTATCGACATGCGGTACACACTTAAAACAAAAAATTGAAATCCGCTCCAGTTGATTTTAACTCAGACTGAGTTAAAATCACTCGTTTGGAGTGATCCTGTCGGAGGTTTGACACACAAAGGATCCACTCCTCTAGGAGAAGTGCATCTTAAAGATTGGAGGAGTGAAAATTAACTCAGACTGAGTTAAAATCGCTCTTTTTTTTTAAGAGTGTAGATGTCCGTCTGTCCGCACCCCCTTCCAAAATCGATTCTATCCATTCGATCTTAATTTTTTTTGTTAGAAAGGTAGGACTTCAGACCCAACTTTCATAAATTTTGTCCGTCTGACTGTATGATCGGATGAACATAAATATCCTATTTGTTAACAAATTTCCTATTGTATTAGCGTTTCAATTCAATTTCGAGTCATTTCAATCGCTGTAGCCAACTTAACAATGGCATGAGAAACTGTATTCATTTAAAAATATTATTTGAGGCAAAATTAATTTTGGTTATAAATCAGTTTGTATATGTACATGGATTTTGAAAATTTTACTCTTTTTCAATTCTAGTGCAGTCTCAGAATGTTTTTGTTCATACCAGTCATTTACTGGTGGGGTAATCCAGGTCAATAATACACCTGATATTTCATTAAGAAGGATGATTCTAAATTAAAAAATAATTTAAAGGAATGCAATACGTTTCAGGGGGTTCAGTGCCCCAAAATCGGTGAAAAAATCAAAACAAAAATTATTGTCTTAAAATGCTATTATAACCTTTATCAATAATGTCACAAAGTATCAAGACGATTGGAAAAATATTTTTGACAATAAAACCCATTTTATTGTCATGGCTTCGAAAGGAAATGGGTTAACAATAAAAACTTTAAACGCGTTTTTCTCAGAACTTGATTTTTTGAACTTCGATGTACCTTTTATCAAAAACTATGCTATGTTTTCTCGTAAACTTTCCTTTATATGATGTAGTACTAGTATAGATTAATCTGAGGTTATAAATTTTAATAAAACTAAAGTGAAAAAAAATTTATGGGGCAAAAAAGTGAAAAATTTCATGATTTTTTGGGTACTTTAAAACTTATTTTATTTAAAAAAAATATAACAGTTATTTACAAAAAACTTTTAACCTCAGATTAATATATAAGGTTGGTATAACACACACAGAAAATTTTAAGATGATCTGATGAGTAGTTATTGTGAAAAGGTACATTGCAATTGGCAAATTTAACATTACCGATATACAACATACTGAACATCCTTAATCAAAAATCACAAAATTAATATTGGTATGTTATGGTACATATATATTCCAGCTTGTATGCTTGTTCAGAGAACCGCTTATAAGCTTTCGTCAAGTTAATATTGAAACTGTGGTTTGTGCATAACAGCATAAGTAAAAAACAAATATTTAAGGATTTACCCCGTCAACTTCAAGAATAAATAAAATAATACTCTTATCAAGAGGAGACAAGATTTGATCGCAAAAATTTCACTTTCACGATAAAAAAAATGAAAGACTTAGGAAAACTTTTGAAAAGACTTTAAGAAAATCACTTGTGCCGTGCCGGAACGACAGAAGAAGACACATAAAAATATAAATAAATAATAAAGATGTCACATCTTCTTATAAGCACTTTAACGATGGGTTGATAAACTTCGAGAGAGAAAAAATTACTATCAATCAATCTTCTTGTTGGACAAGTCGGCCAAATCTGATGCCAGCCTTCAGGCATTGCGAAAACAAAGACATTTTATAAAGATAGGCTAAGTCTAGGCAAACTTTATATAAAGACATACAGCGCGTTCCAAAAGTTTATGGACGGCTGTTTTTTTGTGAATGACGAATTAATTTATGCAAATATCTAAGAGGGTATTTAAAATAATAAAACGCTCGAACAACTGTGAGAAATAATAAATTTATTTTTAAAAAATAATAACGAAGAAATGTTGTCCCTAAAGTTTATGGACAAAAGGTGATAAGAGCCGTTTTTATTAAGAAAAATATAAATGTACATATAATATTATTTGTACACGTGACGTAATAGCTTGATGAGATAAAAACTTTTTTTTGATCGATTGAAAAGATGCCTGCCAAAGTGCAATTCACGAAAAATGAAATTTTACAAATCGTTTAAAAGCTCGTGGGATGAGAGTTGTAGGTATTGCTAGAAGAACTAAGCGTAGAAAATCTGGAATTTTTCAAATTATAGCGAAAGGTGACAATTTCGAACCAAAATATCGTTCTGGAAGACCTAAAAGGACAACAAAAAGGCAAGGCAGAGAAATTTAGGGACTTGTTTCGACCGAAAATTTGTCTGTACGATCTACAGCCAAATAAATTACAGCTTCAGTGTCAAAATCTACAGTCCACCGAAGGCTAAAAGCAAGTAAGTTTTTTAAATATCATAAAATGCGACGCACGCCAAAATTTTCAAAACGCCATAAGGATGCTCGAGTTAAGGGGGCAAGAAAATACATCTATTACAAAGACGAATGGCTAAGTGTGGTTTTCAGTGAAGAAAAAAAGTTTAATTTAGATGGCCCCGATGGATAGAAGTACTACTGGCATGATCTTCGGAAGGGACTAAGGTCCTTTTTAAGCAGGCAACAAGGAGGGGGTTCAGTAAAGATGAAGGGAGCCTTCTCCTTCAACGGAACAACTGCTGTTGCTTTTTTGAAAGGTAGACAATATTCTGATATTTATCAAGAAACTCTTGAAGCCCACTTACCTCCATTTAGAGAGTTGCTAGGGGGAAATAAATGGGAATATTAGCAAGACAACTGCTCTATTCATGTGTCTAACTCCACTATGCAGTGGTTTAGACACCGCAATGTTAAAGTTATTAAGTGGCCAGCTTTAAGTCCTGACCTGAACCCCCTGGAGAACCTCTGGTGAATACTTTCAAGGAACGTTTATGCAAATGGGCGCCAATTTGCAACAGTTCAAGATCTAAAGATGTTTTATGTTTGACAGATCGAGTTTTTCAAGTGATAATGAAGAACGGTTTAAAAATTTGAACAATACTGCAAACTTTAATGGAAAAATTTTATTTGAGTACAGTACTAATATTGCATTGATATTTTTGATAATTAAAAATAAAAAAAAAATCTTACGAAGCGTTTTCCTGTCATAAAATTGAAAAAACACAACAGTCCATAAACTTTTAGGACTCGCTGTATGACAACATGTTATACAAGTCATGTCATTTTGGCGAAATGATTTGGTGAATTTTTTAAAACAGTCACTTATCCATGACCCGGATAGTCGAGTGGTTTGGACCATGACTCCAGCAGTCGGCGCTCTGTAACGGTTGCTGGCTCGATTCCCGCCTTCGCCCTGTGTGCACTTAATTTCTCTGTGACAGTAAAAATTCCTTCTGCGTCTGTCTTACTTGACGAAGCCTTACAAAGCGGGTCTCTGATCTAGCACACAAGCCGGAATATATATGTATCTACCCCTTACCCCTGCTACCTTCACGTTTCAGATAACTTTTGAGGCTACATGCTAATGAGGCGTTGCCCATCTACATTTCCGTGGTTTCTGATCCTGGTGTGCTAATACTAGGTCATGTATATGGCGAGCAACTAGTTCGTCGATGAACGCAATATTATTTAGACTTAAAACATTAATAATAATAAAAAAATAAAATTATTTTGTAAAGACTGATGTTGAGTGACAAGACGTACACTCTTAAAACAAAAGAGCGAAATCCACTCATCCAGGAGAAGTTGCATTTTCGACGCTAGAAAGGAGTGAAAATTAACTCAGACTGAGTTAAAATCACTCGTTTGGAGTGATCCTGTAGGAGTTTTAACTAAACATAAGCGTGAAATCCACTCCGATAGGATAAGTGCATTTTTGACACTGAAAAGAGTGAAAAATAACTCAGACTGAGTTAAATTCACTCGTTTGTTTTAAGAGTGCACTGCATTCTGCCGTGTAGATATTCAACCTTTTAGCTATTAATACAAACTAGTATTATTGGGAGAGACGGGTAATAGCGCTCAGAGGGTAATGGCGCTCAGCCAACTTGTGACAAACTGGGCAATTCTTTAGTTAATTGAACTCTACTGCCAGCTAGCCGAATGCACGTGCAATGCTCAGTGCGATAATAGCGGCTGGAAAATCAAAAATACATAGTTTTTCGTCAGTAAACAAAATATAGCTTATTTTCATCTAAAAAAAACTTCTGCGGCTAATTTTGAAGTTGGTCAATTTTGATTACTAGTAACAGTATGATCATTGTATAGTTACGAAGCATAATAATCTTGTTATCTAATGTAACTAAATGTATTTCATTAAATACATTGCGTGCCTAATTAGAACGCAAGAAATGAAATATGGTGGGATCGGGTAATGACGCTCGGATGGGTGGTGTTATGTATAAACTGTACTTGAGCTGTGCTGCTGAGTGACTCTGAGTGTAGTGCTGATTCGGAGTGTGAACACTAACTAAGCTGCTGAGTGACTCTGAGTGTAGTGCTGGTTCGGAGTGTGAACACTAACTACAACTTTCTTAGACTACTATATGGAAAAACACTAACTACAACTTTTTTTAAAGAGAAACGGGGGGCGTTGTGGAGTGCCGGGAATCTTCAGATGGATTTTTGCTGGACAATGATCGAGTGTTCGTAAAGAGTGTTTTTTTCCTTGGTGTTCGGTCTTTAGGGAAGGCTGTGTTTTTTTGTGAATATACAGTTGGTGTTCGTGAAAAGAATGTGGTTGCTGGGGTACAGTTAGAGGGAAAGTTGTGCTTGGAAAAGTAGTGATCATTTTATACAGTTGGTGTTGGGTATAAGGAAGGGTTTTTGTTTAATGTGTTTAATGAGTGTTTTACTTAATAAATGTTGCTATTCAATATAATGAGTTTTTTAACAAATGTTTACTTTAATAAATTGTGTATATTTTATATAGTTGTTGTTTCATTCAATTCTTGTTGGGAAAACTGGGTCGTAACTTATCATGTGGTGCCGTGACCAGTTCCCAGCATGAATATAAATTTAAAATTAATTTATTAACTGTTTTAACTGCTCTTTTGGCCTTAGAAAAATGATTTTTAAAATATTTAAGCCCTTTTTATGATCTATATTGTGTATACATGTATTTTAGAGTTTTATTTTTTGTGAATAATAAGTGAAGAATTTTTCAGTGGCCTTGCCTGTTGTGTATTGTTAGCTATGGCCAAAGAAACCAACGAGTCTGAGATCAGCGGGGAAATGGGTAAGGAATTGCCTGGTGGTTTTACCATTCGAGCTGAACAAAATCCGAGTATTGGTGAGTTTTTACCAATCATTGATTTTTTTTCGGGTGATGAATCGGGAATAAATATAAATGACTTTATTGAACGCATTGAGGAAATAGGATCGTATGCTAATTGGAAATCTCAAGAGAAACTGCTGGTGCTTAGGTTAAAAGTAAAAGGGCAGGCTGCGGAATATCTAAAGGATCAGGTACACTTAAAAAGGGAAGACTTCTCTGGTGTTGTAGCAGCACTTAAGACACGTTTTGAGATTAAGACTTCGATGGCTATGTATTTAAGTCGTTTGACTTCAGCTTATCAATTGCCAAATGAAACTACGAGGCAGTTTTTTTCACGAATCGAAGCATTATCTTACAAGTGCGTGCTGTCTAGTGATGAAAACTTTGAAGACTATCGCCAGCAGTTGCTCTTGTCCACTCTTAAAAATGGGTTAAGGCCGGATATTTTAAGATGTATTGCACCGATCGCTCATTTGGGGTACATTAAGGCTAAGACACAGGCAATTGATATAGAGGAGGCATGTCCTTCAATTCGACCTACTGAAGAGATTGCTCCGCGGGCTGAACAGGTATTTACTGTGGTGCGTGAGGAAAGCCAGATGAGCGAGCTCACAGCCTTGGTCAGAGATAGCATTCGAATGAACAAAGAAACCATGGATTCATTGGTAAGTCGCGTTCATAACCTTGAAAACAGGATAGAAGGATTTTTTTCAGAAAGGGTCTCTGGCGGGGCTAATCGAGAACGATATGTGGGACGGAACAATTCATTTCGTTCAACTGCCCGTTGTAGAGACTGTAATAACTTTGGCCATCAAAGCTGTGGGAGGCGTAGGTGCAGTAACTGTAACGGCGTGTCACACAGCCGCGAATCTTGCTGGATTTTGCATCCCGAGTTGAGACCCGTAAATAGGGGCGGTAGGAGCGTGGGTGTAGAACATACACACCCATCTCCCCATGGGGAGTTAAACTAATAGGGGGTGGTGCTGATACCTCAACAGAACCCAATGGAACCCCACACGAGGTTTGTTATGGTTTGGATTGTGTTAGCCTCCCAATAATATCTTGCACGGTGGAAAATTTAAGTGGCAGGGCGTTGGTGGATACAGGAGCCTCCATTAATATTATTAACAAGAGTTTTTATAATCGAATTGGAACTAGCGACAATTGTGTTGAGCAGTGTCATATTTTAGTTAGGGGTATTTCCGGGTTTAATACGGTAATTAAAGAAAAGGTTACCCTGAATCTCCATATTAAGAATTATGAGTATAGAGTCAGTTTTTACGTTTCAAGGAATTTGATGTCAAAGAAATACGATATTTTGTTGGGGTGCCCATTTTTAAGTGAAAACAATTTAGTTATTGATTATGGGGCGAGAACATTGAGTGACAACGGCAATGAGATATCGTTTGATCAATGTGATTTATTTGTTAATGAAATTAATTCATGTGAAAACTCAATTGAAGTTGAGGTCAATCCCGTTTATGGATATCTGAGTAGAAAGACTGTAATTGAGCCTGGTTGTGAGCAATTTTTGTTGGTAAAAACACGGGGTGAATTTTCTGAGGCAACTGAAAATGTTTTGTTGCAGCCTACCATTGATAATGACTCCAAGAAGATTTGGGTTGCTAGGTCGGTTGGGCGAAATAATTCAAATGGGATATTTGTGATTAAGACGCTTAATACGGGTGTAGAGCCAGTGCATCTCAATAAAGGTATGCGGCTGGTAAGCGTGGAACCCTTGAAAACTGTTACAGAGTGTGCTGTTAATAATGTGGACACTGAGCTGGGGGATAATTTCGAGGCCTGGGGAGGCAAGTTTGATTTTTCTCACCTTAATAGTGCGGTTAGGAACAAATTGATAAATTTTTTGAAACCATATGCTCATATTTTTGCAAGTAGTGTGCAGGATTTGCCTGGTTGTGACACTCTTTTGCATAGGATTAACCTAACAACGGAACAGCCAATAAGGCAACACCCCTACCGTGTTCCTCAGCATTTAAAACCAGAGTTGGATCGGCAAGTAAATGAATTGTTGGAAAGTGGTATTGTGCAGGAGTCGGAGAGCCCTAATTTGGCTCCCGTTTTGCTTGTGCGTAAAAAAGATGGCGCATACAGGCTATGCACTGACCTAAGACGTTTAAATGAGCATACGGTTCCTCTCCCGTACCCCATTCCTAACATTACCCAATTGGTCGATAACTTGGGAGGTTCGAGATTGTTTTCCACCTTAGATTTGTGTAGTGGGTTTTTCCAGATGAAATTACACCCTGATGACATGTGGAAAACTGCTTTCTCGACCGAAAAGGGGCTGTATGAGTGGACCCGGGTTCCGATGGGTATGCGGAATGCACCTAATAGTTTTCAGAGACTGATGGAAATCGTGCTATCTGGGTTGTCTCCATTAGGAATAGCACCTTACATTGATGACATTATAGTAGCGTCATCTGATTCGGTTGATGAGCATTTTTCCAAATTGGAATTGGTTTTTAAGCGATTAGAGGCCCATGGATTAAAGTTGAAACCCGGGAAGTGCGAATTTCTTAAAACAAAAATTAGCTATTTGGGGTTTCAGATTTCAGAAGGGAAGGTTTCGCCAGACCATAAAAATGTTCAGGCCATCATGGAAAGTGTAGTTCCGAGAACTGTTAGACAGGTGCAATCATTTTTGGGACTAACCGGATTTTATCGTCGTTTTCTGGATAATTATGCGCAAAGAGCATATCCTTTGACAGAATTGGTGAAATCTAAGTCTAAATTTGTCTGGTCAGAAGATGCTCAGAGAGCTTTCGATGACTTGAAATCTGCTATTGTCTCTGAACCATGTTTAAAATTACCTGATTTTTCCAGAGATTTCTTTTTGAGCACCGACGCCAGTGGAGTGGCATTGGGAGCAGTTCTTTCGCAGGAAGATGAGGCGGGGGCAATGCACCCTGTGGCATTTGCGAGTAGAAAATTAAAGGAAGTGGAAACCAGGTATAGTACGGTTGAGCGCGAGTTATTGGCCTGTGTGTTTGGGGTTACGCATTTTAGACAATATCTTTATGGGCGTCCATTTACCTTGTTCTCGGATCAAGCCAGTTTGTCCTATACACTCAAGTTGAAAGACCCAACGTCACGGATAGCCCGTTGGTTAATGACATTAAGTGAGTATCAATATATTATCAAGTACAAGAAAGGAAATGCTAATATTCCGGCGGATTTTATGTCACGACCCGTGACTCTTGCTGAGGTAGTCACCCCGGCCAATACGCTGACGGAGAGAATAAAAATTCATCAAGAGCATGATCCTAAATGTCAGCTAATTAAAAAGTTTTTAAATAATGGCCAATTGCCAAACCCTAAGAGTAAGTTATTTTTTGTTAAAGAGGGATTGTTAATGTGTGCTGATCGTAAGGCAAAATCCAATAGCAGGTCGCAAATTGTAGAGAAATTGGTAGTGCCGTTAACGCTTGTCAAAGAGGTTCTGGGCTTGGTACATGATTCGATCACAAATGCTCACCAGGGGTTTCAAAGAACTCTAAGAAGAGTTCGAGAACAGTACTATTGGGCCAATATGTTTAATCATGTTCTCAACTATGTCAAAACATGCCCTTCATGCGTGGGGAAAAGAGGTCATAGAGGGCAGAAACTTCCGCCGTTGCAACGTGTGCCTATAACTGAAAGACCATTTGAAAAAATTGCAATGGATGCTGTAGGGCCATTGCCGTTGACTCCACGTGGTATGCGATACATACTTGTGATAAGTGATTATTTCACTCGATGGCCTGAAGCATATTGTCTGACTGATTTAAAAAGTGAATCAGTCGCGACAGCTTTTGAGGATTTTGTCTCTAGACATGGTGTACCGGATAGACTTGTTACAGATAGAGGGACCAATTTTTTATCTGTTGCTATGTTATCTGTGTATGAGAAGTTGGGAATTCGTAAGCATACTACAACTGCTTACCACCCTCAAAGCGATGGTTTGGTTGAGAGGTTAAATGCAACTCTCATTAATTCGCTTAGCCATTTGGTGGGTGATAATCAGAGTGATTGGGATCTGTTCTTGCCTTTTGCACTTCTTGCTCATCGTTCGGCTAGCCATAGTGCTACCGGAGAAACCCCTTCTTACCTGGTATATGGTAGAGACCTTCAACTGCCATATAAGCTGCTTTCTGAACCGGTCCATAGAACTTATACTGACCTTCGGGAATACAGTGAGGACATGGTTCTTCGCCTAAGGCAGAGTTTTCGCCTGGTTAGTGAAAGTCTTAAAAAGGCAGCAGAAAATCAGGAACGTGTTCGGGGGAAAATAGAGGGGGTAAAAAACATAGTTGCGGGCGATATGGTGTACTTGAACACGCCAGTTGTAAAATCAGGTAACACTAAGAAGTTAACAAGGCCCAATATAGGACCTTATCGGGTGCTAGACATAAAAACCCCAGTTACTTACGAGATTGGTCTGTTAAGCGATCCCTCAAAGACGCAGGTTGTGCATATTCAGAGATTGACTCGTGTTCCTGAGCGAATCAATTTTCCTTCGCTTGAGTCTGAAGTTCCTGGTAACGATCAGAACGGTACTGTTTCATCTCATACGGAGGAGGATGAGGTGGAACAGCCTATGGGCTTGCACAGGAACCGGGTTACATATCATATAACAATTCCTAGAGCGTCAGGTAATCGGAATGTTCGAAGTAAATCGCAACGACCTCCCACCCACTCGTATGATCTCAGACCTCGTAGAGCAGGATTTAGTTATAAAGAATAATGTATATATTGTTTATTTTATATTTTAGTACAATAGCCTAAATTGTGTATATTTCTTAAGTGTATCAACAGTGAATTAAGAAAAAACTGCGTTTTTTCTTCCCATTGATCGAAAGGACATGTTATGTATAAACTGTACTTGAGCTGTGCTGCTGAGTGACTCTGAGTGTAGTGCTGATTCGGAGTGTGAACACTAACTAAGCTGCTGAGTGACTCTGAGTGTAGTGCTGGTTCGGAGTGTGAACACTAACTACAACTTTCTTAGACTACTATATGGAAAAACACTAACTACAACTTTTTTTAAAGAGAAACGGGGGGCGTTGTGGAGTGCCGGGAATCTTCAGATGGATTTTTGCTGGACAATGATCGAGTGTTCGTAAAGAGTGTTTTTTTCCTTGGTGTTCGGTCTTTAGGGAAGGCTGTGTTTTTTTGTGAATATACAGTTGGTGTTCGTGAAAAGAATGTGGTTGCTGGGGTACAGTTAGAGGGAAAGTTGTGCTTGGAAAAGTAGTGATCATTTTATACAGTTGGTGTTGGGTATAAGGAAGGGTTTTTGTTTAATGTGTTTAATGAGTGTTTTACTTAATAAATGTTGCTATTCAATATAATGAGTTTTTTAACAAATGTTTACTTTAATAAATTGTGTATATTTTATATAGTTGTTGTTTCATTCAATTCTTGTTGGGAAAACTGGGTCGTAACTTATCAGTGGCATTACCCTCAACTGTTGGAAGAGTCGAATTATAACCAATCAAAACAGTAAATAAATATATTCATACACAAGTTGAATAAACCTGATATCTTTTCCATTTACAATTATCTTATCCTAACTGGAATAAAGGTCCTCTTCTTCTACTGGAGTGTCATTTTCTGAAACAACACCAATAGCAGGCTCTTCAAGACTCCAGAGCCACTAAGATTGCTGTGGACATGGATAAAGCAAAAAACTATGTTTGTAACTATTGCAAATTGTAAAATTACTTTAATCAGTTGCGAAATATGTTGTATAAATTATTTGAATAATGATCCCGTCGCAGTGAGAGGCATTACCCAACACGTTCGGGTAATGGCACTCAATGTATTATTTTCTTGTTTTCAATTTTTCAGCACAAATGTTATTGTTTTCATGTTTAATGATATTTTATTCCGCTTTACATTTGTTTATTTATAAATATCAAGGAAAAAAACATAATTTAAGTGTCGTATTATGCTTGTGGCAATCACTTTTCCTTATGTGGGCGCAATTAACCTCTCCCCTATGTTTATTTTTTTAAATAATTAAAAAAATGATTTATGAAAATTTAATTATGGTTTCATAGTTGAAAAGATAATCACTGAAAGAAAACTGGTCATGCTAGTACTTTTTTTAGGCATATATAATTCACCAAACCAAATTAACAATAAATTGTCGCCAATTCAGAGATCTATATCGGAACTACCCAACCACTTATTTTCACTAGTATATGCTCAGCCCATTTTACTCAAGTCTTTGTTCGAGACTAGACAGCAGAAGATCCCATCACATTGATGGACCAAGTTGATAAAGCTGTAACTCGCACGCAATATCAACACAAATGGAATTTCGTCCGAAAGTGTTGATGTTGATGGGATACTAGAGTTTCTCAGTTTCGATGGGTACTAATATACTTACCCTAGAGGGGGGCCCGGATGGCCGAGTGGTAAGCATCGCAGGCCAGCAGTCTGCGTGCTGTAACGGGCGCGGGTTCGATTCCCGCCTTCGCCCTGGGTGTATTTCCTCTCTTTGTGACAGTAAAAAATCTTTCTGTGTCTGTCTTACTTGACGAAGACTTATAAGCGGCTCACTGAGCAAGCACACAAGTCGGAATATATATGTAAAATACCCTACCCTACCCTACTTACCCTAGACTCAAGACAATCTGTTTTGGTGTGTTTCGTTTCACTGTACACATGCAATTTAGTGACTATGTAATATCTATGGATGAGTATTTATAAGAGTTTCTCAGATAACTTAACATAACTTGGAATGCGTCCTCTAGAAAGGAGGAGCATAGGCTTTATATACCACTCGCCAGAAGTGATACAGTCACAGGAGACACGCAAAGAAAGAACGACACAGACACATAAATAACATTTATTAACAATCACAATATCCATGATTTACCGGGATTTGAACCCAGAAGCTATAAAGGCCAGCTTCCTAACCATTGTGCTGCCGTGTCAGCAGTTTGTTAGTTACTAATAATACTAAAATATAAAGGCAAGAAAAACACTAAAAATTCCTCAAACGAGAAGAATATAATTTTAATTGTAAAATATTTTAGAAAATAAGGCAAAAAAAAATATTTGTTTAGGGGAGAGAAGGGGAATGGCGCCACCTTAAGGGAAATTGAATTTTCATGCAGAATTATGTTGCAATTAATGTAAATTGTAATGAGCATAGCATACTACAGTTCATAATCTATCTTGTAGTGATTTTTCAAAATTTAAATCTTTAAATAAACTGAATGGAATTGTATTTTTCTAAAGCTCGCGCAGTGGCGGGATTACCCCGGTATCTGGGGTAATGCCGCCACACCACTGAGGTTATCCCGCCACATCAATAAACAAAGCAAATAATCTATAAATAATGGAAAATTACCTAATAAAGCAATACATATAGAACTAAAATAGGTTTAATTAACTTTGGAATGGTAAATTGTCCAGGGTACAGCTCTTTTATTAACTTTCTGTGTGCAGCTAACTATGCAGGTTTTTTTTTAAAAGCATCGTTTGTCTATTTGACCAGTTCAGTTTTTCTTTTTCGGATGCGTGGCATCTCTAAAGAAAACTAATAGGTTGCAGGGCCAATACATGAAATTTCTATTTTACGGATTATGCCGCCATCCTTTAGCATGTGGCGGCATAACCCCAGAGTGATGTGGCGGCATTACCCCAGGAAGACAAAATGACACAGACGGTTGTTTAAAGAAAGGTAGTTAGCCTAGCGTCCAAACTAACGACGTGATAAAATAGCCAAATAATTACTATTTTAAATGATATATAACTGATTTATCTAACTTAGTGATAGCAGTCACTTATCGCTTAATTTCAGAAGGCTCAAGATTTGATGAAAATCACTAAAAACCGTATTTTTTAAATTACTTTACACCAACTCACCGCACGGCCATTAGCGTCTATACTACAAATTACTTTGTTTCCTGCTACAGGTCAGCGCTCACAGCCCCCCTCCCACACACACCGCTGGTGAGATTCAAGGGATGGCGGCATTACCCGAGGTGGCGGGATTCCCCTGCTCTCCCCTACGACATATTTTTACTTCAAAAATCTTAGATCCCTCTTGCCTTACAAATACACCATAAGTTAATACAATATATCATTAGCAACTATGATCATTTGTTATTTTATGGGCTCCTTAAAAATTAACAATTGTAGATGTATACATAACTCAATTTTCAATATAAGAAATCTGTAAAATACCCTACAATACCCTACCATGTGATTAATTTTCACTAATGTAATGTGTATGCTTAAAGGTAATATTAATTAGTATTGATTCTTACATAAAAAAATATTCGACACAATTGATTGCTGCAATTGTGTCACCCCAATACAATAATATTGAAGTAAATTTTTCATAATTCTGAAACCCTACATTACACTTTCAAATTCACTGTTCATGAAGGGTTTCTGTAACAATCTTCAGGTTTTATTTACGGCATCCACGTCGATTACCATCTTATCTTGGAAATAATCATTTTTGTTTTCGGGCCATCTTCTTTGCTTTTTTCAGACACTTTCCCCCGACACGATTTCATCTGATTAGGCAGGAAAGACTGACTGCAAAGTAGATTAAATGATTACTTTAGGGACAAAAAAATAGTTACTTTTATGCGAAAATTCTTTTCTTGGTCTTATCAAGGTCTTGACGTCTGCTGTAATCCCTCCCGAAACGCGGTAATTTGTTATCTCAATTTTTTTCGGCGTGAACTTGCAAACAATCTTCTTTTTTTTTCGTTTGTCAGCCATTTGTACTCAAACAAAGGAGTCAAATACTTTGTTTCAAGAATTTGCAACTTGCTTTTTTGTTGCCGAAAGAAATAATTTAATTGAGTGTAAATCAAGTTAATTGTAATCAATATCAATTGTATACATTAAATAAATGTTTTCTTTAGTAATGATTTCTATATTTTTTAGTCGAGTAAATTGTGTTTTTTATACGTAGATCTATAATAAAATTGTTTTTTTTATGTTTTGATTCAAGTATAAACATCAATAGTTTTTTATTTAGTTTTATTATTGTACTTGTTTTTCAATAATATGTACCTAAAGCGATAAAACACCTTTTCTGCATTCATATAACTAATGCAATTGTATAATGTAATGTAATTAAGAGCTACTGGAGTTAATTTTGATCAATTTAGAGATAATAATTATTTGCATTATTTTTTTTAAACTAATGAATAAAGTAACTATTTGGATAACGTATTTTTTATCTGCTAAGTTAAGAGGACCAGAGCCCTCCAATAAAGCCCATGATAAAATGACCTCTTTTATTTACCTTTTTCTCTGAATCTATTGGATACTTTTTTAATGAAATTTTATCAGTTATTAAATGGAAGTTTAACTATACTTAAATCTATTAATTTTTGTTGGGTTTTTAAATAATATTTTTTTAAGTGAAGCTACATATTTGTTACCAAAGAACATCAAATATTAAAAAAAATTAAGAAAGTTATAGTCAAATCCTTCCAGCGATTTAAAAAAAAAAACCTTCTTAAATACGTATACGAAATTTCAGGCTGAATATACTTACAGTAGGTTTTGAGAAAAAAGTACATGAGCTTTGAAAAAGAAAATTTGAGATATAAGTGCTTAGTGTATGACTAGACTTTACCTAAACAAAGTTTGTCTAAACAAATATTAAAAATACTTAAATAATCGAAACTTCTAATGTAAGATATCGTTGAAAAGATAAATCTCGTATTTTAAGAAACAATACACAACAATCACACAACAGCAATGAAAGGGTCTACTTTTGCTCTGAAATGATTAGTCTTTTTCAGTACGTTTCTTACCGTTTAGAGTAAATTAGTGCTTACAACAGTGGTCCAGGTCATTAAGCTCGTTACTGCAGTTTTACTGCCCACGGCAGAGCATCACTAACTACTAATGCTTCGTACAAAGTGTGTTGCTCCAAAATGTTCTGCGCATCAAAATTTAAAGATATTAAAAACTTAAAAAATGAACTTACATTTAAATTTTTACACCAACTATAAAAAACGGTAAAAGTTTAATTTCATTTAAAAAGCATTGAAATTCTATTTTAATGGAATCAAATTACCGTTGATACTCACAAAAACCACGCTAGACACTTTGTTTTTTTAATAATTCCTCCTAAATCCTAGTGCAATGTCATTTTTTAAATTATTATTTCAATAGAAATAAACGACTGTAGTATTTTCAGCTGTTTCGTTATCTGCAAGTTAGTATTACGAAAATTTCAAAAAATTGCGAATTTTACGAAAGTCCACGTCTGTGTACCTTTGTGGGTATGGTATGGTACATATATATTCCAGCTTGTGCGCTTGTTCAGAGAACTGCTTATAAGCTTTCGTCAAGTAGGACATACCCGGAAAGAATTTTTACAGTCACAAAGAAAGGAATGACACATAGACAAATAACAACATTTATTGACGGTCACAAACATCCATACCTGACCAGTATTCGAACCCGACCCCAGCAGCTCCAAAGGCCAGCATCCAAACGATTGAGCCATCACCTTTGTAGTAGTACAGTAAACTTAGTAAAGTGTCACCCAGTTTATAACCTACTTTTATTAATTTTTCTATGCCCTGTTCAACTAGTATAAAAAATACTTAACCCCATAATTACAGAACAAATTTCGACCAATATCAGGTTAAGAGGGATTTTCAGTTCCATAGAGCTCATGCATTAGTTTTGGAATCACAACTTCCACAGAAGTATTGCTTTGTCACGTTATCCCATTTTTAAACAGGTATGGGAATCAACACAACTTCTTAACGAAGCAAGTTTCAGACGAAAATGTTATCTAGCTATTTAAATATATATTTTTGAAGTTTTAAAATGTCAAAAATTTACAGTAGATGGCGACACTAATTAAAAAAACTTTATCAATAATTAAATAACCCGATGCCTTTTTTTTCAATTTTGTTAAGTGATTTCCTGCATGGTGATTCTCATACCTGGTGAGAATGTTATAACATGGCATAACAATTCTTTCGCAAAAGTTGTGATTTCAAAACTAATGCATTAGCTCTATGAAGCTGTCTGTCCCTCCTAAAAACCCCACAACCACTCCACTAATATGACGTCACAGGGCCCTTGAACAATGTGGCATTGGCACAATTCCCTGACATGTCCAGTCTTAATCCCCGGGTTCGAGTCCAACAGTAATGAATTCGTGCGGGTCACGTGTTATCTTCACGGTTAGGGGCTGGCGAGTTTAATCTAAATCCGTGTTGTGTCGTGTTATGCAAATGCTGGGGGTTGGACATGAAAATAGTGACGGTGGAATGTGCGTTCAGGTTTAGATTGGGGCTTTGGTAGATTGGGATGATTTCACTGCGTAAGTAGGGACAATGTAGTAGATTACATTTTCGCATCCATTGCATTGGAAATATATCTTGCCAATTAATGATATATTAAGTCCAAACATTTTTATGAATTTGCACTTACTCCATTATTAACATTATATTTGTCTAGTTAAATATATTATTCTATAATTAAATGTTACTAAAATTGTAATAATAACTTTCGGTTTTAATTTTAAAATTAAGGTGTACTTATACGCACGTTGAATTTTTTCTCCGAATATATTTCACTTAAAAATCATTTTTTTTATTTGAAATAATTTATACGTGTGTGAGGGTACGTGTAAAAATATTTTTAAATAAAAAGCTTATTAATTAATAATTATTTAATGTATTAATTAGCATGTTTTTTAAACACTCATAACTAAAAAACTGATAAACTTAGACCAATAAAATTGCCACTCAAATTAATCACCAATTCATATCAAAAGTGCGGGAAATTCAAACCAAGTATGTAGCTTTTTTAGTTTTTTTATTTATATTCTTTTAATAAGAAACATTAAAAAAAATCCAATTTTTAGACAAGAAAAAAAACTTTAACATGCAACATCATAAAATTAATTTAAAAACCTAATTTTTTTTAGGTTTACCCCCATTGCCATAGGTAAATAAACCATTCGTTTAACAAAATGTATTTTTAACTTTAGTTATCACTGTTTGAGCAAAGTAACACATGATAAAAATAAAGTTTTAAGAAAACGGAGTTTAAAGGTAGTAAAAGCTAACTAACAATAATGATTTGAAGATATGTAATATGCATGTGTACATATTTAACTCTCTCTCTCTCTTTTTATTTCAGTGGAGTATACATACAAACTTAAGATCATTTTAAAGATTACAAATTGGAAAGCCTTATTTGGCTATTTTTGGCCTTTCCTAGTGTGTCTGTATACCTTAAACTACAAGTAATACAGTAATTTATGATATCTTGTCGCGCAATCCACTAGACTGTTTATTTGTTATTATTACATTTTTATAACTTTTTCCTATATAAATTTACTTATGCTATTTTAGTTATTTGGTTTTGAATTCAGTTTTACGTTATATTTATATTAGATAAAACAAAAAAGGCTTTTAAATTTGCGTACCTTGGATCAATCCAACTATAGCTATATGGTTTTATTTTAATGAAATTTAGGGAATATAATATACTTTTCTATGGTAAAGGTTTCTATCGAACACAGAAAAAAATATTTGCTATAAATGTTTGAAATATTATTGTACAAAGTAAATATTCTTGAAATATTATTTTTACACTTTTACTCTTACTTTTACTATATTTTTACATACTTGACTCTCAAAAAATATTTATTTTGTAAATTCTTGAAGCACTAAAATAATCAATCAAAAGTTTATTCTTTCAAAAAAATTTTCCTCAAACAATAGTCATTCCCTAACCATACGAAGCATTTTATAAATCAAAATGTTACATTTCGAAATAAAATATTTATTTTCCAATCAGTTCATATAAAAAAGGCACAAATATTCCAAACCATCAACAACTGAATATATCTGCAAATGGTGTCCAATCATAACTTTGGAAACGACTGACTGCAAATTGAAACGTCCCAAAAATTCAAATACCAAAGATTTTCAATCACTTCCCAGAACAAACCATAAGAATACATCTTGAGACTTACAATGCAACATTAAAAACAATTTCCGCAAGGAAAACTCCAATTTATGAGGTCGACATTAAAGTTTACGATTCGATTCTAATATGCAGTTTTATCGTGGTACACAAATTGGGTACTCCAGCGCTAACATTGGCAGTAAAATTATTTTTCGGCTGGAATCTCTGAGGGATTAATTTGTCCTATGAATTATTCAAGTAATTGATTATTTTTTTTTCGCTCCAATATTTTGCTTCATTTTTCATTTTTCTGTTGAAGTATGATGATGACTAAAACTAGAAACAACTAAAGATCATGAGCATATTAGATTCCTTGTCCTTTTTACAGTTATATTTCTTCAAGAATGTGACTCTTGGCGTCTAAAACTCTTTTATATAATGATATTCTCAGATTAATTATAATATATACTTTGATGAAAATGAAATTATATGTGTGCATGCTTGTGTGTGCTTCATATATTCTTAAACTAGGCATCCGTTGCGTCGGGAATTAACAAAAAAATATAGAGTTTATTATATAATTTAGGAACGTTCGCGAAGTTGAAAATATTCTAGAGAAAAGGAGAGGCTATTAAGCCCAGTCGATTAGGCCCTCGTCTGGCATTCGAAACGTCCTAGGTTCGGGTACGGGCATCGCCAAAATTACTGCCGACCAATATACGGCCTGTGCAGCCAAAAATGTCCGATTAATAATATCACGTGTAGAGGGGCGGGCACGTTAAATATGCTCCAAGGTCCCAACACTGAGTACGATGTCGCCCTTAATGGTTGAGAATGAGCAGGGTGCCAGTTGGTGTTGAGTTGGGTGACTCAGGTGTCGGCTCGTCACCTGACTGTGGTTCTGAAATACGACGCCCGTCTCCAATAGCCCTCGTGTAGCTCCAGTGCGACGATAATTCAAACCTAAACAGATTTATATAGAAAATGTTTAAATGCTGGAAAATTAACCACTTTCAATTAATGGCAATCATATACTTCTCACTTTTATGTCCGAATTATTATTATTAATATTTGTTTGGTTTGTTTTCCAATTTCTTGCCACACATGGTTACTTTGCGAAAGTGCGATGACTGAAGTCTTATCTTCTACATCGCAGAATAAAAGCTAATTCTGAATTAAAAAGTTACAATACTTAACCAATAAATATTATACATAGAAAACTAATTTTATATCGCTATTTTTCAAAATTATCTCTGAATTATAAAGTAACAATACTTAACCAATAAATATTATACATAGAAAACTAACTTAAGATCGCTATTTTTCAAAATAATCTCTGAATTATTAATTTACAATACTTAACCAGCAAATAATAATACCTAGAAAACTAATTTTTGATCGATATTTTTCAACATAATCTTGCAACACAACCATCGACATTTTGACCCATGTCCTTCAAAACCTATCTCCCACTTTTGCTGTCAACCCATATCTACTACAAACAGGGCAAAAAAACATAACACGTTTCCTTTCATTCAAAAGAACCAACTTTTCCCATTCACTTACGCAAAAGTCCGGGTCCCTCAAAGTCCTGACATTCGAGGAGTGTCCTGCCTATCAGTGTCAGGCTGGACTGCTCCCGGATTCAATGCTGCCGGATATAAATCTCTGGCCGGATCAGGTATCCCCGAGGTGGTCTGTGACGTGCATGGCTTGAAATGGACAGATGATCATCGCGAGACAGATGGAGTGAAATAAAATTTACTTGTTATTTTCGACGTAATTACTTTTCAGTTTTTGATGTATGTTAAGTGGAATTCCCTTAAAAGTGGATACGTTAAGGTTCAATTACATTTTTTGTTATGTTATTATGATTTTGTTGTTTTATTTATTTATTATTTTTTTGGAAAATATAAGTTTTATTTCTTTAAATGATCTCAACACTGATATATTTTAATGATTAAAATGAGAATAAGAAATCATTTAAAAACGTAAATATTTATAATTATTGAAAGATCTGTACACTCTACAAAATGATTGCTCAAAAACGACGACATTTTTCTTAATTTTGACGATTCGTTTACTGGCAAATGCTCCGAGTTTTCGTTTCCGCAAAGTGAGGAAATTTGAATCGTCATTTTTATGAGGATTTGAATGTCGTCTAATCTAAAGAAATATTTCGTCATTTTTGAGCATGTGAGTACAACCAATGAGATTCAGTTTCTTCAAAATCTAGATACAGAATCGTCAAATCACGATCGTAAAAGTGAGGATTCGCGTTTACTCAAAAGCCACGCGATAGTTTGACGAAACAATCCTCAAAATTAACGCAATGAGGCTCGAGGATTCATGAATCGTCAAAAATGAAAGTGTTATTTCTGAGAGTGTAGTATGTTGCAATATTTATTTTTTCAAACTTTGAAAACTTTTTCAATACCATAAGTCAAAAGTGATCAAACTTTCTCCAAATTGTAGGAAGACTTAATCGTAATCCATATGACGCTTGGACTTAAAAATCGATCCATTTAATGGATTTTGAGTAGATTCAAAAAATAATTCTTGCCTACACTGTAAAAAATTTGGCTTGAATTTACTAACGATTACTTAGTAACTTTACAGGTTTCACCATTTACTAGAAAATCATCTGTAACCTAAAGAAACTACTGTAGGAATACTAAGCAATACTAAGTAAATTGATGTAACGCTTGCAGCGCCCCCTGGCTATCTTTTCTAGAGATTATGACGAATCGATATCGCAACGATAAAAAACCTAAAAACGTGGTTTTTTTTTATTTTAGTATATAAAAATTACGTTAAATTATTTCGAAAACTTCACATCCGAAAAAAAAATGAATCTTAAAATTTCTTAATCAATAACAAAAACTCCTTTAACGATCAAGATTTTAATCTCTTCATTTACACGCTAACAAAATGCAAGTCCCCGATAGCAGCGAGGACTAACGCGCAGTTCTACGTTGCGAGACATGCGGATACCGAGGATCTTGGGATCTGTCCTTACTCCTTCTCTGGAAATTCGATATAAAACCTGACTAATAGAAAAAATAGTGGTGCCCTCTGGTTTTAAACTTTTGTAACCAGTTTACTACCAGTCTCTATGTAAACATACAAGAAAATCCCTTGCAAATCTACTACAGTTTTCTTAGCATAACTTACTAAGCTTTAATTAGTAATATATACACATATTTCTTATGTAACATTACTAAAAAAACTTATGGAAGCTGAGTTTCCTAGATAATTCTTAGTAACCTTACAGATATTTTTTTAGAGTGTACTTATGTTGGTAAAAAAAAGAAGAAAAAAAACACATGCTTATTACGATTGCTAATGATAAAACTAATTGCAAATTACATCATATTAAAAAATGAAAATATATATATTTCGCAGTTAAATAAGTAATCAATATCTAAAATTCATTTGGATACATTCATCATAGTCAACAACACTAAGTTCTTAAAACCAGAGCAAATGACAACTATTTTCCAACCGTAGCTTACATATCATATTCCCTAAAGATTTCTGATGCCTCCTTCCGTCCGGTCATATGCGAAAATATTTATTTTATCCCAGCACTTCTGTCATTTTCAACTATCCGACTGCATTCTTACTGGAGAGGAAATGTCTAAAGCTTTTATAGGCAGGAAAAAGTCATCCTTTTCATAGATATATTGACGTGATTTTTTTTTAAAAGAGGTTACATTTTGGCGGTAAAAAGAGGGATATCTCAGATAGGAACTAAAATTGGCGAAATGGAGAAGTTATTGTAAAGTATCCACCTATATTAACTCGTTCACATAGGCCAATGTATTACCAACTTTATGCGCAGATAAGCTTTGAGTGACATTCACGTTTTCTATATCTAGTTGAGAATTCAGAAAACAACGAAACTTCACTGCACAAAATTTCTGTAATATTACAGCCCATTTTGCGCTGCTTTTTTTTTCATTATTTATAATATTTGTTTTGTAGCAAAGTAGAAGTTTTCTTGACTTATAGGTCCAAATTAACAACTTATTGTAATTGCTTTTAAACCAGGCAGACGGGTGTAACCAATCACTTAAGCAAACGTTTTCGCCGGTACCACACAATACGTTTCACATATACCATGATAATTCACAGCACTGGGTGATGTTCAGTTCACTTTTAAACTAGGAGGATCCTCCTAGCTGATAAATTAGAGGGGCATTGTTTTGTGGTGTTCTTACATCGGCGAAAGCATATTGCAGGAAACCTGTGCCCTAGGATGGGCCAAAAAAACTTCATTTTTTTAAAGAAGAAGATCCAAATATCAGTTTTCAGCCTTTGATTACAGGCATCAGTCATTTATTTCTACAAAAAATGAAGTTAAACGAGGGTCGATTAATATGATAGTAAAGTTCTTAAAAAATATTTTTAATATGTCTCCAGAGACTTGAACCCGTGGGAAACTGCGCCATGACCGCCCACGGAACTTTCGGACCCACAGATTTAACGAGCTAGCACTCCGCATATACTCGTGGGTGTTCAGTGGTATCGGGACTTTATCGCGGGACCTTATCCGATTCCGAGAACGAGGCCTTAACCACTAGGCAATCCTCGGCCCCAGGTAGTTGATACTCATAACTGTAGCAGTAGGTTAGAGGATGCTATACATCTAGTCCAAGAAAACATGGATTTTATTTCATTTCGCTACCGTGTACTCACATATGTGTCAGGTGTATCTTACTTATACGTCATTTAACTCTAAAGGTAAAATCAATTTCTTGCTTTTACAGTGCTTTTGGGACAAGTCTTTACTATACGGGATTTTTGGTTGTTTATATTTTGAATACCAGTGATTTCAATTTTTAGAAAATGAAATATCTATAATTTTTGGGTAGCCGATATCAAGTAAGATTTTGTTCTATTTGAACAATGAAGAGGTACAAAACATTAAAAAAGGTTTAATAAACATATTCCAAAAAGAATTAGCTCCTAAGTATAATAGAATTTACATAATTTCAAATAAAAAAATAGGTTAATTAGCGTACTAATTGCTAATTAAGTAATTAATTAATTGGGTTTTGTAATTTTTTTAACATAAAAACTTAGTCTATGGGTACCTTATTTATGGTATCAATTTTAATTTTTTTTTCATAAGAAAATTAAGAAAAAGTTGTAAAAGGTATACGTATACCTTAAAGGGAACTTTTGTTTGTCTAAAAATATACTAACTTAATAAATAGAGTTATTGATAAAGAAATACGAGTTTTAACCTGCCGAGCGTATAACAGATAGTTAAAAACTCTCTTTCAGTACTCGTTTACTTAAACTTGTACATGTATGAGTATGTTCCAGTCAGTATGTTACAGAGGCTTTACTCTAAAACCTTACAAATATGCAGACTGAATTTTAAAAATGAGTTGCATAGCCAAAATTCCTGAGAGTGAATTTTACTCAAATTTGAAACTTGCATACATTATTTACTGAAACCATGTATACACTGTTAAGTCTCAAGAATAAAACATCTATGACTTTATAATATATATATTCGGAATAAAGTTTAGTTATATAATCACGCAATATCATTTCAAATTTTAAAAAATAAAAACATATCACTTTACAATACACTATTTCATTGAGACATCTATCCAAAAGGGAATAAAAAATAAATGTTTACTATTGCCACAAAAAAATCTAGTATATTTCATGGTAGTTGATACTCATAACTCAGGTGGCAGCGCACTTGGCCAAAACGAAAAGACCGATTAAATGCTTTCCCCCCTCAGCAGGGGGCCGGGGTGACCGTTGGCTACTTTTAGGACAGCAATTTTTCGCCATGTAGCCAAGGACCCAAAATTCGGGGCATTGAATTGTTAGAAATTTGCGCTTAGCCCCTTTCTCACAGATGGTTGTGCCGTAGGAATTTTTAGGAAGGTTTGTCCTCGCGGGGGCTTAGGAATTGGGATTGACATCCCTGACAACTGGACAATAATTAGGACGTGGCTGACGGATTTTTTTGGAGCCTATTTTGTCATCGTTTTAGGATGACTTAGGTTTTTTGAAACATATTCATTTATTTACCAATGCTAAATTCGAAAAAAGAATGTTATATACAGATATTATTAAAAACTAAACTGTGTACCAAATTGTTTATTGTCTCTTTACTAAGAAAGCAGTATAAAACAATCCATTTTTTTAATTGTATAAAAAGAGGGTTAGTTTTAATTTGCATTCCTTAGTTTATTATTGTATAATTTTGTAAGAACGGGAAAATACAAATTATTCCCTATGATATTTCCTTTTTGCAGTTTTTGATTTCACGAAAGTATTTGAAAATCACTAAAGTTGAGAGATTATTTGATGATAGATTGTTTGCATGTTGTTGTCAACAATCTGTAATTTTTATTGGATGGCTTGCTCTATGTTAAAAATGCACGACCGATGACAGATACCTGGAGACAATAATTTGGTTTCTTCTCTCAATTTTGGTACTGCTTTTTGACTCCTTTTCTTTTACCAATTTCCTCGCTCTATAAATGTAACTGTCGTTAAATGAAAATCCGTTGCCGCTAGTTTATTGTTACAAGTTTAATGTCATTCGGTAATCAATGTAAATTAATAAAAAAATATTTAGGCGATCCCATTTTAAATTTACAGGAAAATATGTTGTTTTAGTTCTTTAAGAACTTCTTGTTTATTTATTATTAGCACCCTGCATAATAGTTATTTAAGCCGAGTGTGATACTTAATAATAGTTACTTAAGCCGAGTGCCGAAAATGATACTTTATTAAGCGAGTGGCTTTTATTTCACGACACCGTAGGTCGAGTGAAATAATGACAAGAGCTTAATAAAGTATTATTTGGCACGTGGTTGCTTACAATATGTTTTATAATAACGTGCATTAAAGTATTTCAATATGGTATGGTATGGTACATATATATTCCAGCTTGTGTGCTTGTTCAGAGAACCGCTTATAAGCTTTCGTCAAGTGGGACAGACACAGAAAGAATTTTTACAGTCACAAAGAAATGAATAACACATCGACAAATAACAGCATTTATTGACGGTCACAAACATCCCTGCCCGACCGGGATTCGAACCCGACCCCATCAGCTCCAAAGGATAGAGTCCTAACGATTGAGCCACCGGGGCGGCATTTCAATATCATACGCATGTTAAATAAAAGTATTGTTTGGCGTGAAATTTGTGTTCTTACTTTTGTCTTATTTAATTACCTAAAATAATTTTTGTAGTACTTGTAGTTTCCATGAAGATATTAGAAAATGCAAAAGTAATACCAATAGAAATAAGTGAGTTTCATGACATCATTTAGTTTCCATGGAGATATTCATGACATCATTTTGTTTTTCTACTAATCAGATACTCTTATTTACTTTACCGCACTAGTCTCGAAAGTGCAATTTTCGGCGCTGTCTGTGACGTAAGCACGTAAAGTGTCATTTTCGCAACGATTTATGAAGGAATATGATATGAAAAAGTAAACTTTTTTCACATTGTTATAAAAACATTGTTTAAACCCCTTAATGATGACTTTGTGAATAACCGAATAAAAGCATTCCATTTTTTTTCAATACAAAAACTTAAGTTTTCTCGGCTTGAAAACTAAAATTGCTTCAAAAAGGTTAATTATGAAAAATTACCAAAAAAATTAGGGCTAAGATAGCAATTAAAAACTTTTGATTCTAAAACTCTTTGTATTACTTCAATAATTTTATTAGATATTATTTTTCAAAATAGCAATTTCTACTTAAACATTATTTTTTCAGTAAGATTTTATGATTGTACTAGTTCCGTATCCATTACATGACATATAAGACGGATTAAGATCACTGTCCGAAACAATTTTTGTAGGGTAAATTAAGTTAGACGGAAAACGAATTTATAAAGCTTAAAGTTAGTTAATGCGTTTTTATTCGGAAATGAAAGAGTTTACGGCATTCATAAACTCATAGTAAATGGGGCGAACCTCCATAGCTTTTATACAGGGTGACAATATTTCGTAAGAGGCTTTAACACGAATAACGAATTGTTGATTTAGAACTCTTTTTAAATTACTACCCTATATTTTCGTACATTTAAAAAGTTAATTTTACGGAAAAATAAAGAATGTTGAGTACTTCATTTTAACTTCCACGCACGTTTACAACATAAAAAATGGAAGGTATTATAAGCGTTCAGTTCGTCTGTCTGTCACCCACTTTCATAGGCCAAACTACAAATGCTACAGGAAAGTGTGATATGACAAAAATTCAGGGCATCGAAATTAGGAAGACATTGAAAACCTCATAAAAAGTTTGAATTAGAGGTACTTCAATTATTTAAGGGGTCTAAGGAGTCTTAAAAATGTGCAAAGAAGATACTACAAAGCAAAGTTTGATCTTTCATGTCATTTTTGAACTACTGAATGTATAAGTATAATTTTTTTATATGTAATTCTACAAGATTTATTTATTATAAAACAAGTTTTAAAATTTATGAAACTTTAGCCAAAACTAAAATAAATGATATTAAACATGAAGGTACTTGAACACACAGTGATTAGGCTTGCGCGGCAAATTGTGAGGTCAAAATTGAAAAAATGTATAAGAAAAGGACTTTATATTGTACAAATATGTACAGACTAGGACTTATACCTAAATTCTCAGCTCAATTTTAATTAGAAATTATTTTAAGAACTTTTTTCTAAAAAAATTAATAAAAATTTAAAAATTTTGATTTTAAATTTTTAAAAAAATTATTTCTAATTGAAATTGAGGTGAGAATTTAGGTATAAGTCCTAGTCTGTACATATTTGTACAATATAAAGTCCTTTTCTTATACATTTTTTCAATTTTGACCTCACAATTTGCCGCGCAAGCCTAATCACTGTGTGTTCAAGTACCTTCATGTTTAATATCATTTATTTTAGTTTTGGCTAAAGTTTCATAAATTTTAAAACTTGTTTTATAATAAATAAATCTTGTAGAATTACATATAAAAAAATTATACTCATTTATTGAGTAGTTAAAAAATGACACGAAAGATCAAACTATGCTTTGTAGTATCTTCTTTGCACATTTTTAAGACTCCTGTGACCCCTTAAAGAACTGTAGAATATAATGCTAATTTAAAAAACATAAGATATTTTTATCAGAATTAAATCACCATTGCCATTCGCAACAATTGCTCGAAAAACTTTATTTCTTTAAATAAAAGATTAACACAACTTTATTTTGGCGACATAAATCAGTTTGAAAGGACGTCAAATATATTTCACAAATAGATTGTATTATGTTGATATGAAATGTTTTGCTTCTACTTTAAAGCGAGGAATATTACAAATTTATTTTTTGAAACATAAATTAATTTAGCTAACGATAATTATTGATTTTTATCGAATAATTATTGAATTTTTCCAAAGAAACTAAATGAAACTAGCCAAATTTAGCGTGTAAATGTTTAATATAGACTTAATACTACGTTTGGAGCCTTTTTCCCCGGTACAACACAAATGTTGTGTGGAAGCGGGCTAAGGGACAGTTTCCGTTAAGAACCTACTTGTTTTGCATTTATTGTTATAAACTGAATTTCTGTTAAAATTTCAGCTCCAAAAGTATGAAGATCACATAGTAAAAGGCAAAAGTAGTAAAAGGCCGTATCACTTATTTGTAGTTAACAGATTGTTTTAACATTGTTTTCCATGCAAAATGCTTTTAAAGTTATGACTGATGACTTTCTTGGTGGGGGGCAAGTTCACCGAACACTGCGACCTTAGGTCTATCGTATTCAACCCCATAAATGACACAAGCAAGAGAGACACACAAAGAGACACAAATACCAACATTTATTGACGAACAAAAACATCCATGCATTACCAGGATTCGAACCCGAACCCAGCAGCTCCAAAGGCTAGCATCCTAACCATTGCGCCACCGGGGCGGCTTTTAAAGTTAACTACTAAAATACTTGTTTGTTAACGTTTGAAAAAAATATATAAAAATAGTTTTCTTCTGAACTCTAATATAATAAATGACTGATACCTGATGTAATCAAAGACTGAAAACTGATATCTTGATATTCTTCTATCGGACCAGGTCAATTTCGGAACTGATTAACGGGTTAATTGTTTGTGGGGAGGTTTAAAAAATGTTCCCAAATGGGGACGCCAGGTCACAAGAAGTTATACGCAGCTTATTGTGGAAGCGAGTTAAGTGACATATTCTGTTACAAACCTACTTGTTTTTGTTATGTAATGGTCAAATATAAAAATTATTTTTTAATTCAATTTTCAGCAAATTTATGTTTAATATAGTCTGTAATAATAAAAGAAGGAGTCAGTCTGTCTGTCTGTGTATGTCTGTGGATCGCAAAAGACCTACATAGACTGCTCTAAAAAATTCGAAATTTTTAATATAGATTCCTTTTAATACCTACGTGTGCACCTTAGGCTTAGTTTTTTCATATTTGATTGTGATTTTTAATTAATATAATTAGTTTAACAAAAAACGTCATCCACGCGGGATTGCGGGACCATAACAGGGTTTGAAAATATATGAAAAGGGCCGAAACGGGGGCTTGACGCCATCCTCTATTACTTTGATTGATTGAGTTTTTTTGAGATATGCGCTCGCCCTAAGGCTGCTTCATTCTCTATTAGTGTTTGCTATTTTAAGTATGCATGCGCCAATACGAATTTCATTTTGTTTTGATTTTGAGTGTATTTTCTCAAGTAAGCATGCCTCTAAAAGGAAGCAATGCGAAGTTAGCGGGTTCCCAGTACGGCGGGACCATACTGCTAGTTTTAAATAAAAGTTACGTATGATAACTGCAATTGGAATGCATACTTGTATGAAAGTATTGATTTAAAATACGTATCTGTATTTGAATTTCTTTTTAATGTATTTTTTTGTTTATTTAAGCCACTGTTCCTACGTAAACAATCGCACGATAAGCTCGATTTAAAATTAAAGATTGAAAAACTGTTTATTTTAATTATATTTAGATAATATCATAGGTTCAAGATTTATTAAGGAAGAGGTATAGAACGTCCTGGTTTGTGTATAAAAATGTGATTATTTTTAAATTTCATTTCGGCAATCATTAATACATAATATTGAAAAATTGTCAAATTACAAATTATCCAAAAGGCATGTTTAACTTTTTGAGTGGCAACAGTTCCGCAAGAATGAAAATAAGATCTTAATTGGTTAATTAATGTAATGGTTATGTTATCAATGTACTTGTTATGATAAAAATCGTTTCCAATATTAGTCATAGCAATTGTACATAATTATTTGTCAAATTCTCTTCTTGTCTATACTTTATTTAACAATTTAATTATCATCTCAACTTCCTATTGATATTCACCCTGTAAAAATTAAAGTAAAACTCCAAAACAATAGCGCAAAAACGGCAAAAAATAGACCTAAATAGACGTGTATTGCAGGATTATATTTCTAGGATACTCAATTAAAAAATAGTTCTTAGGGTAATCAAGTAAAATTCAAAAACAATTTGAAAAAACTAAATCAAAACGTCCAAACAGGGAAATGCCAGGCACTAATGGTCTAAGTCATGTATTGGAAATGACCGACACACAGCTGCATTTAATTAACGGCCTTTCTAGCAAACGCAAAACTGCCCAGTGTTGATACTTGATACGAATGTCTAGGCGAGAATAATACATTCTTCTCCGAAAGCGGCGCCAACCAAATCTCAGCTGATTGGTAAAAGACCAGGGGAGACCCGGACTTCATAATTGACTCAGCTCAAGTGTTCTCCTTCTTTGGGGGGTCGTATGACGAAAATTATCTTTCATTATAATACCAATTCTCAAAGTCCCAACTGATGGGGAAAACATGCCAAACTTGCAACCTCCGAAAATTTCCTAAGAGGGGAAAAAATAGCGTGGCAACCGTATTTTGGCCAAGTGTCGTGTAATCATAACTCATACTGATGCACCCAAAGTAAAACAAGAGCGCGTCGCATCGTTTTCTTAAAGACCCTCCAGGGGGCAGTAGGTTAGAGGATGCCATACATCTAGTGCAACAAAACATGGATTTTATTTCATTTCGCTCCCGTGTACGCATATATACGTCAGGTATATCTTACTTATCCGTCATTTAACCCTAAAGGTAACATCTATTTCTTGCCTTTACAGTGCTTTTATGACAAGTCTTTACGGAACGGGGTTTTTGGTTGTTTAAATTTTGGTTACTAGTGATTTCAATTTTTAGAAAACTAAAAAAACATTTTTTGGGGGTTGCCAATATCAAGTAAGATTTTGAATGGACTAGTTAATAGTTAAAGGGAATTATTTGCATTTCTAAAAATATACTAACATAATAAATATAGTTACTTGATAAAGAAATAATAGTTTTAACCTACCGAGCGCATAACAGTTCTTTAAAAACTCATTTTCAATACATGTTTACGTAAACTTGTACATATATGTGGCTGTGTTTCAGTCAGTCTATTGCAATGTTTTAGGCTATAGTCTAAAACCTTACAAATATGCAGATTGAGTTTTAAAAAGGGGTAAAATATACTCAAATACGAGATTGTTGCATAGCCAAAATGGCTGCGGGTACATATTTCTCAAAATCGAAAATTTCTATTCAGTTCTGAAATCATCCATAAGCTCAAGAATTATACACCTGACGTCATATTATGCACATATTCTAAATAATAATTAGTTCTATAAAAAAGCAATTTCATTTAAATATAAAAAACCAAACAAATATATCACTTTACAAACACTACTTCATTGAGACATCTATCCAAAAGGGAATAAAAATATATGTTAACCATTGCCACAAAAAAATCTAGTATATTTCATGGTACTTGATACTCATAACTCATACTGATGCACCCAAAGTAAAACAAGAGCGCGTCGCATCGTTTTCTTAAAGACCCTCCAGGGGGCAGTAGGTTGGATGATGCCATACATCTAGTGCAAGAAAACATGGATTTTATTTCATTTCGCTCCCGTGTACGCATATATACGTCAGGTATATCTTACTTATACGTCATTTAACCCTAAAGGTAACATCTATTTCTTGCCTTTACAGTGCTTTGGGGACAAGTATTTACGATACGGGATTTTTGTTGTTTATGTTTTTGATGCTGTGAATTTTGAATTTTTTAGAAATGAAAAAATATTTTTGGTTGTAGAGGTATGAAAATTGAAAATATGATTTTAAAGGAATAAAGGTAACAATATCAGAAGTGACAAGTTAAGACTTTAAGCAAATTTCTTGCTTCTGGTAAAATAAAGTTATACATTAAATTGAGCTAAAGGAATAAGCTTTTAAACAAACAGATTTTCGGACACTATTTAAAGTCACAATAAAAAAAAATGGCGTTGCTAAAGTTTTCTCTTTTATCACTGAAGTGTTCATTGTAAAATAAATCAATGTTTTTTTTTTAATTTAACTAATTTTAATGGAATGTTAATACATTTGTTTCATGAAAATTCAACTGAGTTAACAACGTTGCCGATATGTAGTATAATTTTAAGTAAGTCATGGATTGCAAATGGAATCATCAATTAATAATATTACCTACCTTCAAACATTTGAAACCATCAAACTAAAAACTGAATGAAAATAAATATCTGTAAACAACTTTGTTACAAAATATTTTACTTTTAACGTAATAAAATACTTTAGTATGCATCTTAAATTCCATTTAACTCATTAAAGACAATTTGCAGGAAAATGCATCATGTGAAATTATCCACACACAAAAAAAACAAATTTTAAAATATAAGTCAAATTAAGACCGCAATCGAACAATTTATGAAGCAAAAATTCAGTTCCATAAAAATTTAATAAAAAGCAGCATGCAATTAAAGGTATATTTGATAATGGAGGTGTCAATGATATTTACAAATAATCGTTAATGAGTTCAACTGATTACTCACATGTTTCAAGTAATCTCACATTGTAAAAATATTTTTTTACGTGGTGAATGGCGATTATATTAATTTTGCACTTAAACTTCCAAAACAAACTTTCGGTAAATTTTGATATTAAATCATAAGGCTTGTTTAAGAAAGGAAGCCCTTTAATGACTGAGTCTCAGCAAATGAATCCAGTTCTAGATAAAGGCATTCCATTAGGACCTAGAATTACAGACTTCTCTGTTCGATATTATCAGATTATTGCTAATTCCTCAGGTGGTAGTTCTTAGTTTGTTTTTATATCACAGTGTGGATGTATGCTTGTTCTATTTTTAAACTAATATATTGTTGTATGCTTACAAAAAATATTGCGGGGTCTGTTTGTATACGATAATTGCACCGACCGTAATGAGATATACCGATGCATTTTCTAACCGTAATGAGATATACCGATGAATTTTCTAACCGTAATGAGATATACCGATGTATTTCTAACCATAATGCGATATACCGAAGAATTTTCTAACCGTAATGAGATATACCGATGTATTTTTTAACCGTAATGAGATAGACCGATGAATTTTCTAACCATAATGAGATATATACAGATAAAGTATTACAAAATTTAAACTGTAAGGGGTAGATAAAATAAACCGATGAATATTCTAGAAATGCAAGTCCTTTCGTAAATATTATCATATTAGATGTCAGTTTCAAAACATATTTTTACCTCTGAGGCTTAAGCAAATTGACTCAAGTATAATTTTTTTCACTGCATGATACTAAACTTTTTAAGTAAAGAAATAAATATCTTCACATTTTGCAAATTTAAAATTCGGTAGTTGATAACTACAAATGAGTGTTCCATACTTCAACTTAGCAAAAACAATAATAATTTAAAAAATTATAAATTTAAAAAAAGTTTGTTTCAGGAAAACCTAACAGTAAAAAAGACGGGTTTGTACGTATGTATCCCTCTTTGAGTTAAACTCAATTACTTATAATATTCATAGATTTTGTAATGATCATTTAATTACACACAAATATTAAAAATATATTTAAAAAACTATCAATTCACATTTATATTTCTGAGGTACTGTTTGTCAAAATGTATAACCTCAAATTTAATGCTAAATACATTTGTTTAAAATTATTTAACTGCGACCCATAAATTTATTACTCCGAAGAGACATTTGAAAGAACAATTATTTACCTCCAAATGTACTTTTCACATAGAAAGCTTTTAAAATGTTTTGTAATTACTGCGTCTAAAAGTGACCAATATTATTTAATGTCCAAATGTGCAATGGCAGCGTAGCAGTTCTTATAAAATCAAAATTAATGCTGTTGTCTATATTACTTGGTTATGTATGCTTAGTCTATGTTACATGGTTCAATTATACATAATAAATAATAAGTAAATTAAGTTATTTCCGTGTAATTTTGACATTAATGAAAGAGGTTATGAACTTTTTGTTACTTTACAAACAATAACCCCATAAGAAGAAATGCATATATTAAAATATTTGTAATATAAAATCCACTTTTTTAAATTTAATTTCAATATTTAAGCGTTAGCTTAAATTTGTCCATTGAGTAACTGAATGCGAAATTTTATTGTCGGTAGTGTAATATTGGAGAGTCCATGTTACGTGAAAGTCACGTTTGTAAAAACTTATAATCACTACAACTTTTAACATCAAATGGGAAAAAATGTGGAATAGCTATTCTAACACTTATTATAAATAAATAATGTAGTTAACTTTATTTAATTTGATTTATTTTTAAATTTAAAACTCTTATAATCTACTCTTGAATAGTGACTAACACTAGAGTTACGTGGAATCAGTTGGAATTTGCTTTCATTTGCTAGGACGTCCCAATATGTAACTCTTTTTCGAACATGCATTTATTTATAATAAAATTTTTCCTGAAACAAGCTACAAAGTCGAAATGTTAAACAAACAGAGAACTAATTACTAACAAGAATGTTCTTAATGACAATGAAACTAAGAGTTTAAAGATCCGGTAATAAATAAAACATGATTAATTCCTTCTTAATTCTCGTTTCTACCATCCTCACTGACCTCACAAATCTGTTTCCGAACCAGAAACAGGAGCCGTTGCTGTTTCCTGAACTGTTTCTGGAGCAATGCGACAGCTGATTAATTTATTATACTGGAAAATGACGATGCTTTATGTTTAAGGTTGCACCATTTATGTTAAGATAGTAAATTGTGTATGCTATTTTTCTTTTTACTTTGAATTACTTAATATGAAATATATTTTATTAGAAGGTAACTGCATGTAAATTTGATGGTTTTAAAAAATGTTGAAATTACCCTATAAAGAATATACTTATGCACTTCTCCTACTGGAGTGGATTTCACTCTTTTATTTTAAGAGTGTAGTTATAATAAGTGTAAATCAACTGTTCCACAAAAAAAAATTCAGTTCACCATTTCACTACTGAAGCGACCCACGACCAACGGTCGTCCGACTAAGGATTCGATAATGCTATTCCTATTACAAATTACGAGGAAACAAAAATCCTTCGTAGCGAAAGGGTTATTGTTAAAAGTTGTACTGATAATCACTTTTTGCAAGCGTGACTTACACTACAGACAGGATAATTTTGCATTGAATTACCCTTTCCTTCAAAAATGTACTGATATTTTAAGTAGCAATTGAAATTCATGCATTGTTAAATTTAAATGAATTTTAAATACATGATTTATAGAATTGTTAAATACCCCATTTTTCTATTGTAGTGCTCTTATATTCCTGTTTAAAATTAATATTGGCAGCAATATTAATTGTAAAAGCTTTGAACTCGTGCTGTTTTTACAATTAAAAGAAGTACGAAATAGTTAATATATAAAATCTTAACTTTTAATAATTTTATAATAATATTACTAAAATGTATATGGGTCCATTTCGATAAATACTTGTAACAAATATTCCAAATAATAATAACAATACATTTTGACTGAACGTGATTTGTATATAATATTTCAAGTTTAATTTTAAATATTGTCATTTCAATGGACTGGAATTGGGATTGCGATGATAACGAATTTCTGGAAATGGTGTCGGCTGAACTGTTTCAGAATGCAATGCATGTAGGGGGGAAATAACATACGAATTAATTATTGTATTTTGCACTAATTACATTAAGTAAAAATACATTCAACGGTACTTCCAATTACATTCCTTTATTAGGTGCAGATAATTTCGTATTAGGTACGATGAAGAATATTACAGAAGGCATGAAATCAGGGACCTTAATAATATGTGAAAATATTCTAGGTATTTATTTTACGGTAAAGAGTTACACCATCGCTAAGTAAGCTTAGAATTATCAAATAACGAATGTTGTTGGTTGGTTTACATATATTTTTAGGCTTGTGTGCTTGGTCAGAGACCCGCCTATAAACAATCGTCAAAAAAGACAGACACAACACATACTCACACGCAGACACACATACATGACAGATGCTGCCATCTGTCGCGCCACCCCCGCAATTTAAACATGTAACTGAAGGGGAGGGAAATAGTCTCCAGGAACCTGTGTCAGTGGGAAACAGTGCAATGACCGCCCACAGGACTTTCAGACCCAATAGATTTAACGAGCACATACTCGGCATATACTCGGTTGTTTCTCAGCGATCAGAACTCGATTGCGGGACCTTCCGATACGGAGATAGAGACTCTGACCAAAGGGAGCCCCACAGCCCTCAAATAACGATAATGACAAAAGACGGTTTACTAATACGTTTTCTGTTGCCAGACACATTTTCATTAACCTCTTCAGATTAAGAATAAAAAAATTAGTCTAATGCGGAACAAATGTATTCAAATAGAAAATTAGAAAACACTTAATAAAACTGTAATTATATCTCACCACAAATTAATCTACAATCCCACTGATTATTATTCCCATATGACTGACAACCGATAAGAACTTTTACGATGCTCAAATGAGAAATCTCGCCAAGAAAAAATAAAAGGGATCGAATGCCACTAGAAGCTGTCGAACGGTCCATCGAGCGCGCGGGCACACGGATCCAATTTCCTAAATGCCGGAGGACCCTTTTTGCCGATTACGCGGACGACCGGGCAATTGTTCACGAGTGACCAAAGGACCGGGCCGTAGACCGGAAACTGGGGGATAGGCATGTAGATGGAGACGCTTGGCGCGGAATAAATTGAAGGCTTCACAAAGTCGCCAAGAAACCCTAGTGAGCCTGTGGTGATCAATATATCATCACACTAGAAGACATGATTCACAACTGCGTTCCTACCAATAAACATTGAAAACATTAGAAAATAAAAAACGAGCCGAAGCAACTCATCTCCACCTTCCGGTGGGTAATAGGTTACAGACATAGAGTTAGGAAGGAAAAGTAGAGGGGTCTATCAGTTCAAATGGTTTGAAGCAGGACTGTCAGTTTTTTTCGAGCTACTGCGCACACTGAAGTATCCCAAGATGCACCGCTTTAGCGGTTCTATGAGCTACTGCGCATAACATAGTAACTTACACCGATAGTAACCATATTAACCTGGCACTGAGGTATCCCAAGATGCACCGCTCTTAGCCTGCTTCTTTTGTGCGTTACTGCTCACATACATGGCCAGCTCTATTCTCTTTCCTAACTCTAGGGTTAAAAAAGCATCTACAAGCTTAAACAAACAGTTCAATCAATGTTTAAATCAAGTTTACAACTATTTGTCTTCTTAGTCGTCCGTCGCGTGGTCATGTCTTTTGATTTTGCTGCCCAGTCTCCGTTCCCTTCACAGCATTGTAGTTCCAAATTTCAAGACGTATTCCGTAGGAGGCGCTGTGGCCACTTCTACAAATCTTTTTCGTAACACCTGTAACAATAACACTACGCAATTGAGCTACATTAGTTGGTTCGCGACACACCAGGCTGATGTAGGATGTGCTTCATACATTTTATTTTTAGGACATGTATGGCTGTGACACAACTGCGTGGCTGATGTCTGAGATTTTGGCTAGTGACAAAACCATAGAGTTAAGAAGAAAATGAAGATAATGGCGAAAAAAAATTGAAGCCGGTAGAAAGTCGCTAAGAAAGACTAGAACAACTATAAAACCCCAGCTCACTCAGTGTTAGTTCAAGCTAAACCTAAAACGCATCATGTTATTCCTTAAAAAGCGCTAATTAAAAATTCAAAAAAAAAAAAATCTTTTTGAGCAGTTGTAGGCTGTAGCACGAGATCTGAATTTACTTCTTTACTCGGTAATTCCCTTCGCAGGTAAGGAAAATGCGTTCAAATTTTAGTCTCAATAAGAAAGTGTGAAGCCATCAAGTCGACGTAGTAAGCCCATACAAACTAAACCGATAATGTGAAACAGATCAACATAAGCTAAGCATTTGTTTGGGCTTACCTCAAAGCGATAGATTGATTCAATTGGCAAACCAGTTCCTAAAAAGGATTTTTCTAGACAGCACCTCTATCTTCTAACTCTATAGGGATAGGAATGCCCGAGTGTTGTAAGTTGAGGATCTGATTGACATGGACACGGTGTTTTTGTTGGTTTATTTTGTTTGTGAGTAGGTAAATGTTGAGAAGAATCTCTGAGATGCTCTTTTGTTAGGAAAATTACTTGTACTTCATATGAGCCGCTCGGGGGGCTCAATTGTTAGGATGCTAGCCTTTGGAGCTGAAGGGGAGGGCTCGAATCCCGGTCAGGCATGGATGATTGTGACCGTCAATAAATGTTATTATGCGTTATGTTAAATGTTATTGTGTTGTCCTTTCTTTGTGTGTCTCTTGTGCTTGTAAAAACTCTCTGCCCCACTTGACGAAAGCCTATAAGCGGTTCCTTGAACTAGCACATAGGCTGGAATATATTATATGTACCTACCATACCATACTACTTCATATGAAATAAATTTATAGTTACGTAAATGTTATTTCGTAACTATAATAATGTTATTCATTTTTTTTGCAAATGTTATTACAATATTTGTACACTTTTGCTTTATTTCTCAATTTAAAAATACCTATTGATGTTAGCACCTGATGAAATTTAAAAATTAATATGTTTATGCACCCTGACTGACAAGAAGAAAATGAACTTTTTGTTAAACATTAGATTGATAGGGTTTTTAAGGTTATTTTTACTTTTTATTCATTTTTGTTCAAAACCAATTAACTTTATAAGTATTTTTTTAACTACATAATGTAGTAGATTTTACTCAAAATGTTTAATTTCTTTTTACATTTAAAGCAATCATGTATTACACTTTTCAGATAAATCATCAATGTTTGGATAGTCAATCAATAAAGATTATTCAAATAGTTTCCCAAGGTAAATGTCTAACTAAGATAATAAATCCTTGTTTTATGCACATCAAAAAGTCATTCCTTACAGGGATATTTGATTAATACTTCTATCTATACCGAAGATATCTCAAATTATTAATCATATACTCTAACTAATATGGATGACTTTCAGTTAACGTTACGATATAAAATTCACTGATAAATCAGAGAGTCATCTTTTCGACATGTGGTCATTTGGATTGGAAGCGTTCTAAACTTCATACGACTAATTTTAAATTAATAGACTAAAAAAAATACAGAAAAGTCAGCAAAAAGAACTGGAGATTAGAGGTCTCAAAAATATAAAACAATATTTTCTTCGATACCTTTTGACCAATATTTAATTACAAAAGTCTGCTTTCATTAATTATTTTTAGTTGTGGTGGTAAGTATTTTGTTACTAAAAGTTAAACTTTAAATGTGATCTTTTCAGACATGTTCAAGTTTTTATTTATCAGTCCAAGGAATGCTGCCTCGTATTGTAAAATATGCGAAATAAAGAAAAAACTTATAACGAATTATTTTTTATATTATTTTATATTATTTAATACATATTTGTGGAAGAATAAATTTTCTCGTTAACTCTTTATAAGGCCACCTTTTTTCTAGTAATGTTACGTTAAAGTGTTTCTGAGATTGAGATTGATATCTGAAAAGAAATTAATTTAGCTCATGATCTTAAATTAATTTTGATTATTTAGACTATTTTATTTCAGTGGGAAGTATGTTTCCCATCACCCGCTGGGAGCTATTCAAACGTATCATCCATAGGAATCCTGCATTAGTATTTTTTTTGTGTGTGTGTTTTCTGAAGTTATCAGGAGATGGCAGCACTAATCAAAATTGATGCAGTTGCTGGGAAGTATACCCACAGCCTTAGAAAGGGAGTTTGCTTTGGCTTATACTTATTTTGATACTTTCACCTGTTTGTTTGATACTGTCGTCACCCATTAAAGTTAATGGGTAAGAAAAAATTGTGACTGTCAGAAGTTGAACTTTCCTCTTCATAGCTGTGCTAAATAACGTTTCTTACAAAAAGTGATGTAGCCATCCCATAGACTTTATGCATCATTCCCTTATATATAAAAAACAAATAACAAAAATACGAAAAAAATTAAAGATTAAAATTAACTTTCCATATAATTATTTTAAAGTTTAAAATATTTAGTCAATGGCATTGACGATTCCACTCAATGAGTTGGAGACTAAATTGTCATTTACAACTTTATGGAAAAAAATATTACTCGAACTGTCTTCAGGAACAGGAAATGAAATACGGGGGGCAGGAAACAAAATTCTTTTTTTTATGAAGCTTAGCAGATAGTTTAACAAACGACTTTTGTTTGAAGTCAGATTATTTGCCCATAGGACATGTAATGTGCTCTATCACGAAAAACTTCAATCAACGAGCAGACGTCATTTGGTAAGGTTAGATAAGATAGAAACGTGATTTCTTCCGAGATTTTTCGCAGTTTTATTTCTCATTGAAATCATAAATTCAAGTAGGTATGTTACGTTATACTCGTCTAAAAGGTCGACTCGTCAAAGTCTGAAAACGCTGATCGAGATATAAAATAATGATAAGTTAGGGTAAATTTCTTTCCAGAAATTCACTAAAAACGCAAAATTTAAACTTTGAAATTTTTTTTTAAAATACTGACAACAAAAATGACGAGTTTTAATGCATAGTTTTGTTCATTATACTTTTAGGATGCTATAGAAATTTACAGAAACTTTTTATGTATTATATTAAAAGAGGAGTAGTGTTTTTCACTATCCCAAAATTTTAAAAACACGAACAGAGATGCGAACATTTAAAGTATAGATCCGTCATATGATACTTGGAGAGTGAGTCTCATTCAAAAATTAATAACTCTAATGCATTAAATTTGAAGCGGTTTTTTTTTTGCAAAATGCTAAGAAATGTTCAAGTAATATTTAAAAAAAATGCATTTTCCATGATTTTTGGGTACTGGACCCCCTTAACATCCTTAGAGTCGCCTAGATAGTGCCACAGAAAAATGGCTCTCAGCTCTGGGGTGCAGAGTCTACAAATGCTTAAACGCCAATGTTGCAGCCCTATGAGAGAGAAAAATTACCTATAACTATACTCTCTCACAATCAATTATTAAAAATATAAAACAATAAGATATGATAAAAATATTTCCTTTTAATACGCATCGTTGAAGTGCGGTGATAATTTTGGCTAATTTTACAGTAAAAGATTATCCATTTATTTTTTTAAATGAAGGTATCCTTTAGCAGAAATTTTTCACCTAAATTCTCAAAATTATATATGCATTACATTTTAATGTTCTTCTTCTCTTCGTTTCAACTATACAATTGTGTTTTCGTTTTACAACATTTGATAAACTCCAAATATACATTCATTTGACAATTGAAAAAATGTTTTAACTACCCAATGAATGTAACTGTACTACAATAAGAAAATTGCCGAAGTTTATATTGAGAATTTGAAAGTAATTTACCAAAAAAAATAATAAAAAAATAACATGATTTTTTTATCAACCAATATATCTATTTTTAATATCGCTACTATTATCATACTATTTTTTTTTATATTACTAAGCAGTTTTAACTTTAAAAAAATACTGAAAGTTTTAAAATAGGACACAAAAAATCATTAATTGAACTTGCTTATTTTTAACTTAAGTTAATTTACAAATAAAATCACAAACAAAATGTGCATTTGAAAATTATTGCAATTTAAAATCATTAGCATTTTATGTTGCTGAAATTTTCATTCATTTGGTTTCTCCAGATTTATTCCACAGACATTTATTTCCAATTAGTAACCACATTTTTCACGACAATACGCAGAAATCCCGTCTGACATACAGCAGTTTCAGCAGTTCAGCAACTATCTTCGGTTTTTCATTGTACTTATTTACAATGGGGAAAGAACTAAAGAACTTCTACGAAACGTAAACTTCTCCGTAAAAATCCAGTTATCCCGAATAATGCAGACGCTGAATAATCAATAGCTATCGTTGCTCAATCTTCTCAGGATCCCAGAATAATTGAAGAACTTAGTGGAAGAACGTGTTAAGTGACATTTTTTGAAAAATTTGAGATTTTTGTGATACTGACCATATTACTAACTTCTTTAAAGATAGCAAGTTTCCCCTTTTTCAAAATCTGTAAATGAAGTACATTTATTTCGGTTTACAAGAACAGTTTTCAACATATCTGAGTGCAAATCAAAAACATTTAAGCTGATTTTCTCGTTTTCACTTTTTTGTTACTTAGCACGTTCTTAAACTTGAGCTCTTCAATTGCCTTCGATCGCCATTTACTAATCAAATGCAGATACGGCCTTGGATTTACAAAGGACCTAGGCATTTTTTTTACTGATTCTCCAGAGTGCAATTGAAAACTAGTTAATGCACAAGGAAGCCTGCTTTGTGCTATTTTTTCTTCAACGGCATAACTATAATGGACCAGTAAACTTATTTGTTATAGTAAAAATACTGAACAGGGAGGGAATCAGATGAATGATCAATTTGGCAATAAAGGTTACTAAGTTCAGCAACTTATCGCTGCAGTTTTATTATGTAACTAAAATTAAAAAAGTCTAAAAAAATTCCGAAAAATTACTACTTTCATTTGAAAATAACATTTGTTAGCTAAAAGCGTCGGAGTTGGTTTGGTATTATTCAAATTTTCTCTGAAAAAGTCACGTGACTTTCCCATATAGATGAAGCTAGACTTTAGGTTTGCCAATAAGAAGTCCATTCTACTTAAAATTTCTAGATTTTTTGGAAATAAATTAACTATTAAGAGATTTTTAAAAAATATACTGCTTTATTAGCTCTTGATTTTTTCATTAAAAAGTTCTGAAATTCGATTTCTTAGTTTTGTTTAACTAGAGTCTAGTTTGAACTTAAAGAGCTACTTGACTAGATACTAGACTACTGTAAAAAAATATATATAAAGTTTACTGAATAGTATGTCAAAATATTCATTTGAATAAAATACAAACATTATTCTAATTTTCGATTATTTTTATGACCATAATAGTATTTAGTTTACTAATACTTGTCAAACTATCGGTAAACAATAGCAATGTTAATAAAGTTAATTTAAAAAACGGTGAAACAGTATGTGTCGATTGGATATCATAATTAAGACTATCCCTCTTTGACCCACATGTTTCCTACCTATCTCAGAAATAAACTGGTCCACTATCCATGACGTAATATGTCGAAAATCAATTCTGGTGTCTTAAAAAATTAAATTCTTCTTATAACAAATATAATAAAAAAATCAAAACAATCTGCAAAACAATCACATTATTTAAAGCTACAATATCGAAATAAAAAAAATAACAAGCATTGCGATTTTATTCAAAAGCTACCAAAAAGTTAAACATATATTATAAAACATGCAGCATTTACATGCAAAGACGTTAGTCAACAAAACACCTTATTAACTACCTCCCATACGATCGTGATATCATCAAAGACGGCAGGCTTTCGTAATGCTTACAAAGCAAGCTGCGAAGATTACCTTTTCGAATAGAGATGGGGAGGTGCATAATTTCCTGTTATTTTTTCCTCGATATTTAGCTAGCTAAACAACGCAACGTTCTATTCACATACACTAAAAGTTAGTTAGGTAAAATAATTTGACATTGTGTGCGCAGCCTACTCATTTTTTTATTACTTTTTTTCCTCTAATAGGGCTGCAACATTGGCGCTCAAGCCTTTTGCAGACTCGGTATATTCCCCAGTATTGTGATTTTTTTTGTGGCACCATCTAGGCGACTTTCGCTACCAATTTTGACGCGCAGATTGTAATGAATCTGAGCTCTCTATGGATGTTAACCTTTTCAGTTCTGGGTCATTCCTAAGAAAACGTACAGAAACATGTCCCCGCAAGATATCTTTCATATGAAGAAAAGTTATGCTTCCACTTGAATAAATTAAAATAAGGAATATTTTATCTATGTACTAGCGTTGAAACAATTCAAAAAATTAATTATTTTGTGTACAAATTTGTGTGCACAGACTATGACAAATCATGTCCGTGAGCAGTCTCACCGTCATGTCCGGGAACTGTTTGTGTTAGTTTATACTAATTAAATACCATTATTTCATAACTAAAGTTGATTTTTAGTTCAACTGACACTACTTGAACATACAAAACATAAAATATAATCATTAAAATGAATATAAATATATAAATTCCGTGAAAATTAAATGTCCTACAGATATTCGTCATGTCCGTGTACAACGTATTCGTTAGCTTCACTGTTAAAAAAAATTACTGAATTTGAAGGAAAAAGCCCGGCAGCTGAGTTGCCGGGCTTTTCCCGTTCCGTTAAGTATTTTCCCGTTACGAAGTTCCGTTTCTTATTTCTCCGTTATTAAAATTTTCCATTTTGAATTTTCCCGTATATTTACAGAAGTCCCGTTTCTTATTTCTCCGTTATTAAAATTTTCCATTTTGAATTTTCCCGTATATTTACAGAAGTCCCGTTTCTTATTTCTCCGTTATTAAAATTTTCCATTTTGTACAGGGTGGCCCAAAAGTAGCCTAACAGTTAATGTTGTACTATTGGTAAGAACTTCGGCTTATTTAGAACAGGTATTTGACATAGTCGTGCTTAGTTTTGTTGGTTGGCTAAAATAAAGTCGTAACTAAAACTAAGCACGACTATGTCAAATACCTGTTCTAAATAAGCCAAAGTTCTTACCAATGGTACAACATTAACTGTTAAACTACTTTTGGGCCATCCTGTATTTCCCCTCGTATCCACCGTAGAATATAAAAATAAATTTAAAACCAGTCCATTATCTACAGTATAATATAATTGTCAAAATTACATATTTTTTTCAACTATAATATATAATTAAACTATTTTAAAAGGCAACAAACTGTTAGATATTAAATTATAGTGATTTAGCACATTGACTTTACATATTAAAATTACTTTGAAAGAAAAACAGCAAGTTTCAAAAATGTAATGCATCATAATACAAAAAATTAAATTTATCTTTCAATGTAAAACGTTCTTGATTAATAACCAGAATTTAAGACACAAATTATGCATTGTAAAAATAATACTTTTAACCATAAAGAAGTAGAGATTAAAGTTTTTCATACTGCTTTTCTTTTTTAGCAAGTAATAACAAAATAATTTTATAATAATATATATGTATCGGTTGAATAAGAAACCAAAGCAATTTACAGAAAACATTTTTATTTCAACAGAAAAAAGTATTACATTTACACTTACCTTGATTAAATTTTTAAACAAAATAATCCAAACATTTCCAACAAAAAATGTAGTTTCACAATTTCCAACACACATATTTTAAAAACACTTTGAGCTTGTATATGAAAAAGATTGAACATTACGTCTGTGAAAAACATCGAAAGTGAGAATATCGAACCAAGCAATGCGACGATGAGACACTTACCTTAATAATTTTAACATAATAAACCAAATAATTCCAACAAAAAATGTAGTTTCACTATTTCCAGCACACATATTTTTAAAATACACTTTGCGTGGCATTAAGTTTGAAATTCTAGCATATTTAAGTGATAAGACCTCGAAATAATACAGCGAAAACCACGGTTTCCTTTTGTAGAAAACGAAAGTAATGAGCAGATGCTTGACACCCGGCTTTTCACTGCAGTATAACTTCGAACATGTTTATTTTCTTTTCTTCAGTTAGACATCATCTGTAGTCATAATAGTTCTGTACAACAAATTCTAAATCCGATTTCAGCTGCCGGTAAAAAGTCGTAACAAAATGTATGTTTTAAAATCATCCTCTTTAAGTTGGCTCGAAACATTATCTCACAACTTTTTACAATTTTTAATATGCCTTTTAATCCATATTCTATCACATGCTGATTCTGTCGAAATCATCGAGAGAAAACGAAAAAAAGAATTATTCTTTTTGCATAAAAGAGGAGTTGAGCAGTACCATGCAATCTTCAAAAGTTTTTCCAAACGATTTACAAATATTTAAAGTTGCTTTAAAAAACTATTTTTAATTATTTAATGTGTTCTAATCGTATTTTCAGCAAGAACTGTTTGCTTTACATATTGCTTGCATTTTTATTATACGATTTTTATCAAACTGTTTGATAGAAGTTTGCGAAAACAAAGCATTCTTTGACTGCGCTAAAGCTCAATTCAAGAACGTAGTGTAAATTGGACTAAAAAGCAGCTGCAATAGTAAACAATAGTTATAATTTTGTTCTATCTTTACAATACTTACATATTCTAATAAAGACAATCAGTTTTGCTATTAAAAACATGCAATTTATGTTCTGAAAGGCAAAATTTAAAATTCGAGTTGCTTGTATACGTGCTATGGATTTTTATGTTTAGGCCTAAACTTCAATAAGCCGCCATTGTTTGTAACACTTCGCGTCTAAAAACGGGAAAATTCCGTTTCCGCTCTTTACGGACATTTTCGGTTCGGTTTACGGACATTTCCCGTTTTTAGAAGAAGAAAAACCGTTTTCAGAAGAAACAAACCCGTTTTCAGTAGTTACCGGAAAGTTCCGTTAAAATCAGTAATTTTCTCTCCTGAAATTTCAGGGTTTTTTTAACAGTGTTGCATAACTATCTAGAAATGATAACAGTACTCTGTTTCGCTCTTATTAGTTTTCAATAAAGCACTTTAAACGTTGTATCACGTCGATAGTTAGAATACTATAATAAATAAAAGTAATTCGAATTATAAGTTCAAAATAACCTATTGACAAGATCATAGCGTCATTTCTGTGGTCAAGATATGAGAAGGTAAGCTAATGATTTTTACCTATAATTTTGTATTTATAGAAATAAATAAGGTATAAAAAGCTCTAAAGCCGAAACCTTATGCGCCTGGAAGCTCTTATTTACGATTTCGTCATGTCCGTGTACCATCATAACCCTTTATTCGGTCCATGTATTACTATATAAAATAAACATATTTAGCATAATCAGCTAACTTATAAAAATATCCATACCCAACAACATCTGATTGTTTAAAATAACCTGTGTGTTTTGCCCCTTCCATTCTAAGTCTTGTAATTCGCTTAGATTCTCTGAATACCAAATTTACGTTTTCTCGTTTATTTAAAGCGCTGATGCGCATTTACTTTTCTGGGTTACTGACTCTGGCCTAAATGAAAGCTACCTCTTGGCTTGGGAAAGAAAATCTGCAGTGTTCAATCCTATTTTGAAAAGTAATTTGTTGACAAATAATTCTCACAGCGCATAGAACGCAATCAAAGACGGATTTTCAATTTACACGTTACTTTGAGATTCAGCTGCGTTTAAGTTGTAGATGCTGGGTTCATTGATTTATTCATGTGTTGGGAATAACGCATTCCTGCTCCTTTAAGTAAACTGAAAGACGAACTATTGTGGGGAAACGGCATGTAAAAAAAATCGTCGTTTTATTTTCAACATTCACTGCACAATGTTTTTTTTTTGTATAGAAGCTCGATTAAGTATCTTCCGGTGGCGAGATTATTTAAAACAAGTCTTAATTTATTCTTTACCGCCCTAATCAATGATTTATTTCAAAATCGCATGAAAGTAAAAGTGCGAAAAAATAATAACTTACTTTAAATTTTTAATCGACATACTGTTTTAAAGTCATTACCCATACATAACTAAACACTTTTTTTGGGAAAAAGCTGGACACTTGCAAAATAGGCTAATTATAAATAAAAAAAACTATTAATCATCAGATTGAAAAGTTGATTTGTCATTTTTTGAATACGTTAATTACTGTAGCATAGATTTACATTTTTAAACAGTATTTAAAGTAATGATATTACTGATATTACTTTATAGGTCTAAACATATGTATAATGCGCCTTATGGCCACTTGGCATAGTGAAAATGATGAAAAAAAGATCAGTCTACCATACGGATTATAAAAATATCATGGATTTTTTAAAGTGTTTCATGTACATTAATGAGAATAAAAGCTACTTAAAGTAAGGAAATCTGTTTTTTCCTAAAAACCTGAAGAATAATATAATGTTTTGACATATGTACAGGTTGTATACAAGTATATGTACAGGTTGTTGTTTTTTTCATATTGCACACACAAAAATTATTTATATCAGGCGTGTTTATCATGTTAATTGTTCTTCATTCTAGTTTAGATATGTGTTTTCTTTTTCGTTTGAAAAATTTAGTTAAATATTTCAAATTTATGTTGCGACAAAACTTTGTTAAAAAGGTAATTGAAGTGACAGATGATGTATATATTTTAGCTCACATTTCGTTTAAAAAAATTTGAAAATATTTGGATACTTTTGAAATTCATATTATGGTTCCGTAATTAGCCTTTCTCAAAACCTTATGTTGGAGGGGCCCGGATGGCCGAGTAGTTTGGATCGTTACTCCAGCAGTCTGCGCGCTGTAATGGGTGTGGATTCGATTTTCGCCTTCGCCCCGGGTGTATTTTAATTTCTCTGTGACAGTAAAAATATTTTCTGTATCAGCCAGAATATGCATGTACCTACATCTACCCCCCCTCCCTCACCTTAAGTTGGAAATATGACATTTTAGTGAGATGGGTTGCATGTCAGTTCAATATACTATTGCTTAAATATATTATATCTCATATAAACAGTTTTAACACATTTGCAATACTTGGACCGATACTATAGTGAAGTAATAAGGAACAAGTAAAACGAAGCTATTGAATCTGACCTTATGCATCTTAAAGTATTTTCCGATTCCCTCAAAATATGTTGCATAACTTCGCAAAATAAGAATCTATAATTTATTTTTAGCCGATATCAATATTTTGTTCACATTTCCAAATATTAATGTTTAAAAAAATTAAGAGTGATCATTTTATGGTAACATTATCATTTTTTAGTTCTTCAGATACCGAACTTCGAACATTAATATCTCAACATTTTACGTCACTAAATATACTAAGTTAGGTTGGGCTAAAGGCTTTATGAGAATAAGGCCTTTGGCCCAACCTACATAAAACAGTTTCAACTAGATTACCATACTTGGACAGTTACTATGGTGCAGTCAATTACAACAAGCAAAACGAAACTATTGAATCTGACCGCATCCATGCTGAAGTAGATATTTTCCGATTCCCAGGAAACATGATGCATAATTTCTCAAAATCAGAGCAAATTTTCTTCGCGATCTATAAACGCCGTCTGTAATATCTCAAGAGGTTGCAAGCAACCACAATTTGTCTTGATTCCAACCTCCAAGGAACTTCGAATTTCTCATGTGAGACTGTTAGAACCGAAAGATTTATTTCAACGAATTCGCTGAAAAAGGACCTATCTCTAATGTCATAAAGCGATACATCAGCTGTTTTTGTGCTGAGATAACTATTTACGTTGTCTGTTGTATATTAATGCCCCGATAAAACTTCTGGTGAAGGTATTCCAAAGTTGAGAATAAGTTGCGAACAATTGATTCTTCAAAACACTGTGAGGACGTTATGTTAGAAAGCAGAATATTTCGCACAATTTTCTGCCAGAAATTTCTGTTTCTCAAAACTACACAAAATTTATTAAAATTTAACAAATCCATGGCATAGATATAAGCAGGATTAGAATAATTACATCAAGTGCACTGTAAAAAAAAAAATACTGTATCAAATATTGTGTATCTAATCAAAAAGGTACTTGACTAATTTTATTTTCATTGGCTTAAAATGTTCTTATGCCAAAAATGTTACAGAAAAATGAATTTAAAAGTTAGGACGAAAAATCACTCCAGAAAACGCTTTCTGACTGTCAAGTGGCATCTGTGATGCTACTATGAACTATAAACAAACTTTGAAACACCACATTGGAATCGATTTTAGGCAAATTTAAAATATACGCTTCTGTAAAACAGCAGTAAATGGAGCAGTGTATAATTATTCGTTGCAGTTGGTACGAGACATATTGCAGAAACCTACGGGTGCGAAATGGGCTTTAGTGACACCTAACTAAACTCTTAGTAAGAAATAGACGTTCCATGCTATCCGAAACTTTTTATCGTAGTTTTACTAACCTTTAAAAAACCCAACATAAAGGATAAAAAAATCCGAAGCCAAGTGTCCGTCGGGACTCGCCAAAGAACAAAATGAATCGGAACGTCTCGGGGACTTTTCAGCGCTAAAAGAAAAGGGTGTTCAAGAAGCATTTATTTCGATCGCCCGACATTTGTATAAATAAAACATCCAAATCATAGTGAAGAATCTTCTTCTACAGCTTCATCTACTCACGGGAAGCTCGGATGTTAGGGAAAAGCGCAAATTGGTTTTTTTTCACTTGTTTTTAGGCTGTGTTTTATTTTATCAAATTGTAGTGTTAGTTAGATAAACGAAAATGTGTTGCTTTGTGACCTATTGTTTAATTTCAACTAAATTTTTCAACTCATATATTTTAAATAATAATCAAGTAAAATAAATGCTGTGTTGTTAAAGTAAAATTACTCAATAGATTGTGTAGTTATCAAGTCTTACACTCTTAAAACCAACGAGCGGATTTTAACTCAGTCTGATTGATTTCCACTCCTCCAGTCTGGAAAATGCACTTCTCCTTTTGGAGTGGATCCTTTGTGTGTTAAACCTCCAACAGGATCACTCAAAACGAGTGATTTTAACTCAGTCTGAGATAATATTCACTCCTTTCCAGTGTCGAAAATGCACTTCTCCGACTGGAGTGGAATTCACTCTTTTGTTTTAAGAGTGTAGGTACGTTTTCAAAGTTTCTTTTTAGACTATCAAACTAGCCAAAAAAAAACGCACATCCATACTGAAATGGATACATCACGGAGAAAATATTAAACAAAGATGTATTTGCACTTGATCCTAATTATTTACGTAACTATTTAAAACGTTGTATTTGTCATAAGCTTTGAGGAAGATGCATTAAACTTAGAAAAAATTTCATCATTGAAATTATACATAGCATAAAATATATTTTTTAAAATGTTTTTAACTTTTTCCTTCTAAATCACCAATCTTACAATTGATAAAGTTTAAGCTTAAATTGCTAAAGTCTCCGACCATCAACAATACTTTAAAGTAATTCGGGAAGATTAATATGAAGGTTGCCAAATTGGAATAGCATGCACTGATTTGATAAAAATAATAACATGGTAACAGTTTTTACGAAAACAACACTATGACATTGCTTGACCTACGTCACTTATGTGTGTCTGTCTTACTTGACGAAGGTTTATAAGCGGGTCTCTAACCATGCCCACAAACCTGAATATATATGTATAATAAGTCGACAGGGAAACTTTTATCAAAGTTAGTCTCTTTATTGAATTTAGTAAGCACCGTTATAGCCTTTGTAGTCGACAAGGGATGAGGATGGAATGTCCCAAAGATGGCGAAAACATTAGTCTAAGAGCTAGCAACGTTTTTGAGAGAGTATTTCATGTGGGCCAGTTTTAAGATATGCTATCTCTCTCACTCTCCCGGACATCATACGGGCTATCTGGCTGGCGGTAGTGGTTGCGTTCATCAGTGCGCATCCTACTAATACAAGTAAAAAATTGATTTTTCAAATCATTTTAGGACGTTTTATTTTTTTATTTTTATTTTTAGCGAACTTTTTGCAACATAAATCTATTATTGACAGACATTTTTATTGTTGTTTAAGCTGTGCCAGAAGCTAATTTTGATTTTGAAAGCTCAAGTGTTGCCCAAATTACCAGCTCAGGTGTGAATTCACCGATCATTGTAATTACGTCATCGTCATTCATTGCGCAATACCATGTGGCAATACTTGTAATGAGCTGATAATTTGGGCAACACTTGAGCTTTTAAAATCAAAATTAGCTTCTGGCACAGCTTAAACAACAATAAAAATGTCTGGCAATAATAGATTTATGTTGCAAAAAGTTCACTAAGAATAATAATAAAAAAATAAAACGTCCTAAAATGATTTGAAAAATCAATTTTTTACTTGTATTAGTAGGATGCGCACTGAGGAACGCAACCACTACCGCCAGCCAGATTGCCCTTATGATGTCCGGGAGAGTGAGAAAGATAGCATATCCTAAAACTGGCCCACCTGAAATGCTTGTTTTTCCGACGTTGCTAGCTCTCGTACTACATATACGACTCTCTTAGACTGACCAATCAGAAAAAGGAACCTGTTATGAGAAAGGTTTTATAAGATCAACGCGTAGATGGATGGTTCATGAAAGTTCGCGGGAAACCAATTCGACTGTCTGTCGCGACAGGGTGTCGTTTAGAATGCTAAGTGATACTATGGATACTTGAAAAGGTAATTAAGTTATGAAGTTTGCCTGCCCGCCGGCGCAGTGGTTAGTGTTCTAGCCCTTGTACCTGCTGGGCTAGTGTTCGAATCACGGTAAAAGACATGGGTGTTTGTGCTTGTCAATAAATGTTGTTATTTGTCTTTGTGTTGTGTCCTTCTTTGTGTGTCTCTTGTGACTGTCTCTTCTGGCGAGCTGGCTATAAAGCCAACACTCTCCCTTCTAGAGGGCGCAAAAACTGTCATTTGTTTAATTGAGTTTAAAGTTCGTGAAGTTTAATTGAGGGTAAATATATAAATTTTTGAGGGGTTTAAGTCAGGATAGGTCATATATGTATACCAACCAAACTTAAACTCGTTTTCCGAAAAGAACTGAAATGCCACATTCTCTACTTCGATGACGGTGGAATAAAAACAGAAATGACTTCACTTCGATTCACGAAATCGACTCTTTCGGACGATCGAAAACGTTCGGGTGAAGTTGTTTTCCTCCTGGGAAAACGATTTCAGCGTTGTTTTCGATCGAGTCATTTCATTTCTGGCGGGAGAAGTGCTGAGAAAATACTTGATTTTCGTTTTCTCTGCAAAGACTCTCTTCAAGCTGGCACGTTGCTTTGGTATTATTTTTAAGAAAACAACTGATCGCTGTTTCTGTTGTCATTTAAGGTATGCATATACCTTAGTAAATGGAATATAGATCAAAATATGTGTACACGATTTGTATTTAGTGCTAATATTATTATATTTTGAATACTGTCAAAGACGTAATTTCACGTTCAGTTAATAACTTCACTCTTTAATTTTGAATGCACTTTTACTACTGCAATCTACATGGATTATCAGTAACTAAAACTTCAAAATGGAATGTAATAGATGAAAAAAACAGATTTATTGAGAGGGAGCTCTACTTTAATAGAATAAAGTGGGTTATGTTTCTTGTTGCCATATGGCAACAATATGCATTAGATGGTTAGATCTCAAAAAAAGACACAAAATGCAGCAAGTGAATCAAAATGATCTAGTGGGTCTATATAACACGCAATTTTGGCATTTTATTTATTTGGGTCACAAATAGAATTTTTCAGCAAAAATATTCATATTCTTACATCAAAATTATTTTATTTCAAAGCATAACCGCCTAATACCAACATATTGTTTCTTTTTTTCACATCCCCACTTTAAAACAAAAAAAAACTTGCCAAAAGAACAAAGAAAACCAAGTTCCTCCTTGAGGAAGTTGTAACAAAGTGTGCCGAAGAAAGTGATTCTGCATTCTCACACTTAAAGGATGCACAATCGGTGTATTGAATGGAGATCGGTATCAAAGATCAAATGAGATAAGAAAAAGGAAATAAAAATGCCCAGGTATTTGTATTTTCTTCACCTTTCGAAGGAGTTTCTTTTAAATGCATTCTGAAGCAGATGTCTAGTGATGTAAGTCTGCATTGTTTTGGTTGAAAACAATGCACGAATGAATATTTTTTTTTTCTTTTAATTGATCATTATAGTAAAAGCATAGTCTTTAAAGTCTTGGCTGGAGTATGGATAGGGATATTGATACTTTTATCCAGTAAACGGGTTTTCATGTTTATAAATATATCTATAACTACCTTTCGGAGGAGTTTCTTTTAAATGCATTCTGAAGCAGATGTCAAGTGATGTAAGTCTGAATTGTTTCGAAAGAAAACAATGCGAATGAATGATTTATTTTCTTTTCATTTATCATTAAATAAAAACTTTAGTCTTTAAATTCCTTGTCTGAAATATGGATAGGGATACTTTTGGATTTAGATATATATACTTTTGGATGGATATGGATATAGATACTTTTATCATGTAAACGGATTTCATAACAGGCCCATGTATTTGTATTTTCTTCACCTTTCGAGGGACTTTCTTTTAATAGCGTTCCAAAGCAGTTGTCTAGTGATGTAAGTGTTTTGAAAGAAAACAATGCAAATTAAATATTTATTTTATTATAATTCATTATGTCCTATGTAATAAAGGATTAGTCTTTAAAGTCCTCGTCTGGAATATGGATAGGAATCTAGATACTTTTATCCTGTAAACGGGTTTCATAAAAAGCTCAGGTATTTGTATTTTCTTCACCTTTCGAAGGAGTTTCTTTTAAATGCATTCTGAAGCAGATGTCTAGTGATGTAAGTCTGAATTGTTTTTGAAGAAAACGATGCAAATTAATAATTCATTTCCTTTTAATTCATTATGAAAGTAAAGGCTTAGTATGTAAAGTCTTTGTCTGGAATATGGATAGGGATATTGATACTTTTATCCTGTAAACTGGTTTTATGCTTAAACATATATTCATAACCACCTTTCGGACTATTATCCACCTTTCGGAGGAGTTTCTTTTAGATGCATTCTGAAGCAGACGTCCAGTGATGTAAGTCTGTATTGTTTTGAAAGAAAACAATGCAAATGAATAATTTATTTGCTTTTAATTCATCATGAAAGAAAAAGCTTAGTCTGTAAAGTCTTTGTCTGGAATATGGATAGGGATATTGATACTTTTATCCTGTAAACTGGTTTTATGCTTAAGCATATATTCATAACCGCCTTTCGGACTATTATCCACCTTTCGGAGGAGTTTCTTTTAAATGCATTCTGAAGCAGACGTCCAGTGATGTAAGTCTGAATTGTTTTGAAAGAAAACAATGCAAATGAATAATTTATTTGCTTTTAATTTATCATTAAAGTAGAAGCTTAGTCTGTAAAGTCTTTGTCTGGAATATGGACAGGGACATTGATACTTTTATCCTGTAAACGGGTTTTATGTTTAAAAATAAATATAAATCCTATATATTAAAAATATATAAAATATCCTTATCAATTGAATGCAGCAATATTTTGTCTCAAAATATATAAAAAAAACATCTCGCTAATATTTAAAGTAATTTTAATTACATTGCATTTAAAATTATTCATAAAAAACTGTATTAAGTACCCATATAGCTAAGAAAGAAGTCAAATACTCAACCATGCACGCTTTGAGTGCATGTTGGTTGAACTAAGTTAAAGTTTAGACTCATTCAATAACAACTAGTACTAATATGACCACATAATACACAACGACAACAATCAATTGGAAAAGTTAAAATCGTTTCCTTTCTTCCGCCTATGTAATTCAATACAGATTTACTCATAATACACAACAACTATCATTTCCAAAAGTTAAAAACGTTTCCTTTCGTAGCTATAGTTAATTTAATGTCCATTTGAAGTCTTCTAAGCCATATATCTATCTATCCCCTGAAAAAGAACACATTATTTTAAATAAAAAGAAATCACAAATCAATCACCACGTAATTCCGCAACGTATTCAAATTCCTTTTTCTCCCAAAACACAAGATACACGTACGACAACTAGCCGTCCTGGCAGCAAAACGGGTTAGGGAGTTAACCTTTGGAGCTCCTGCGTTTGGGTCGAATACCTGTGAGGCATGGATGTTTGTGTTTGTCGAGTATATGCGGAGTACGTGCTCGTTAAATCTGTTGTGTCCGAAAGTCCTGTCTGATGGTCATTGCGCAGTTTCCCATGGGTACAGGACCCTGGAGACTATCCCCCTCTCCTTCAGGTGCATGTCTAAATTGTGAAGGTGGCACGCGATAGATAGCAGCATCTGTCACGTATGTGTGTGTTGTGTCTGTCTTACTTGACGAAGGTTTATAAGAGCGTCTCTGACCTGGCACACAAGCCTAAATACAGGGTGGTTATAAAATAATGCTCCCTATTCGGAGTGGTCTGTAGCCTGAATGAATAATCCAAATGCATCAAAAATTGAGACACTTGCTGTTCAAGAAGGGGAAAAAAGAATGGAATCATAAAAAAGACAGAATCCTTAAGAATAATCATAAAAAAGAATAATCATAAAAAAGAATATTCATAAAAAAGAATAATCATAAAAAAGAATAACCATAAAAAAGAATAATCATAAAAAAGAATAATCATAAAAAAGAATAATCATAAAAAAGAATAATCATAAAAAAACAAATTCGTCTTTTGACCAAAATCTAAATTACGAGGCGTCGTCAATTACGTCCAATTATAGCCAACACAGCTAATTACGTCTCGTAATTTAGAACCCTGGTCAAGAGACGAGTTTCTTTATTACGAAAAAGAATGGAATTATAACACAGAAACTCGTCTCTTGACCAAGGTTATAGTTACGAGGAGTAGCCAATTATGGCTAATTGTAGCCAACACATCCAATTACGCCTCGTAATTTATAACCCTGGTCAAGAGACGAGTTTGTTTTTTATGATTCCATTCTTTTTCCCCCTTCTTGATTAGTAAGTGCCTCAATTTTTGATGCATTTGGATTATTCATTCAAGCTACAGACCAGGGAGCGTTATTTTATAACCACCCTGTATATATATGTCTTCCGACCAACCACGGCAGCTACTACTAAATCCAGTTGACTAACGTTTCCTCTCAACGCCTTTGATAATTTAATGTCAACCGGCGGGTGACCCAGCTCTGCTCGGAGAAAACAGGTATCGAAGCTAAATCGAACATTTAAATTTTCAATTGCGATTTATCAAAACAATACATGCCATAAGAAAATTTGTTCATTTCGCTGACTTTGTTTAGTTTCTTAAAAATGAACAGCTATGATATAATGGACAGTCTCGATTCGGAGATTGGCATTTCGTTGAAAAGCAACGAAAATGTCGAAATGTGGTAAACATTCCATTTCATACTTCATTCAACTCGATGGGTATAGCAACCATATACGTTAAATTGCAAGATCGCCAAAAATCGCCAATGAACAGAATATATGAATATAATATCATCGTTGTATGTACTAATTAGTTAAATAGTTTTGAAAAAATTAGATTTTTATGGTAATGAACATATTACTAACTTCTTTAACGATAATAAATTTCGCCTTTTTCAAACTTTAAATTTAGTATAATATATTTTCGAATAAATGTTTACATTTTTAAAAGTTTCATTCTATCAGACAAAATTTCTTGCAAATGATCGAATTTCAAAAGGTTTTTTTTTTTTTCGTAAAAACTTTTATTTCCTTTCATAGAACAAAAAATGATACACAACGTTCCAATTTTCTTGTGTTTAAATCTCTTATAGACTGCTCGAAAGTTATTATTTTAATTAATTTTATTATTTTTAATTTCTCTAGAAATTTTAATTTCTGTTTTCATAGCTGAAACTGAAATCATAACTGAAAAGTGAACAAGAAGTTCTAAAAGAACTAAAATAGCCTACTTTCCTGTTACTTACATACTTACTAAAATTCTTATCTTGAAAAAACTAGTACAGTCGTTACAGTAAGTGACATCAACAACCGTTTCTACATTAAATTTATATACATTAGAATAAATTTCACTAAACACAGCATCCAGCTATAATTTCATTTTCGTAAAGACAATTATTTTCATTAATTTTCTATCGCAAACGAAATAAACTTTACTTATCGTCTGCATGATTTAATTGCAGTTATAAATAAATATTTAATTATTCGTTGAACAAAAACCATAAAACTACTCCAAAATACACTTAATAATAGGAAATGTAAATTAACAAGTTAGTTTGTAACAGAATCTGTCACTTAACCCGCTCCACACCACAGTTGTGTTTAACAGGTAAACAGGCGCCAAACACAGCATTAATTCAAACATTTACCCGTTTAATTCGACTAGTTTCATTTCTTTTATTTCGAAAATTAAATAATTAATAATTAATACTTAAATCGTTTGCAAAAATTTATATTTCAAACAATAAATATGTAATTATTCCACGCTTTTAAATAGAATGAAAACATTTTATTTCAACATAAAAATAATCTAGAGAAATGTATTTGACGTCATTTCAAATTGATCTCGGCGCGCTCGCGCGCGCGGATGTCTCTAAAATAAATTTATTTTTATTTATTGTTCTAAAAGAATTAAAGTTTCTCAAGCAGTTGTTGCTATGGCAATGGTGATATAATTCTAATTAAAATGGCTTCCTATGCTTTTTAAATGAGCATTAAATTTTGAGTTTTTTAAATAATTGAAGTACTTAGAATTCGAATTCTTTTCTGAAATTTTCAATGTATTCTCATTTGGATACGCTTGAATTTTTTTGACGTATATCACTTCTCCGTAGCATTTGTAGTTAAATTCAGAGATTTAAATGACTCGAAATTGAATTTCAATGCTAATTCAATGGGAAATTCGTCGACAATAGTAATTTATGTCCGTCCTATCGTACAGACTGACGGACAGTATGAAAGTTGGGTCTCTGAGGTCATAGCTTTCTAACAAAAAAAGAATTTTTTAAGATCGGATGGATAGAACCGATTTTGGAAGGGGGGTACGGACAGACGGACGGACGGACAGACGGACAGACAGACAGACAGACGGACGGACGGACGGACATCGACCGCATGT
>CM043114.1:16626142-16669832 GCA_023701765.1 Hylyphantes graminicola | reverse complement strand
AACAGATAAAAAGTTTAAATGACATTACCAGCATTTGTATATCAAAATTATGTTATAAAATAAATATATTACGGATAAATTTGCACAAAAATCCATGTGTCATAGTACATCTAGGTATTTCAAAGATATTTTTATATAAAATTTACTCTATTTTTAGTGATTCACGTTTCATATTACTATCACGTTTTGTATTTTACTGTTATTGCTATAGTGTACTGCAGTTTTATAGATTTTTTTTTATGTGGAATACATGTATCTGTATGGTTAGCTGCAGTTAAGATGTAATGCTTGGAATAGTTTAATATTTAAACACGAAGGAGCAAACACGGAACTTATATGTTAATTTTTAATCATGCTTGAATTGTAAGGCAAATTCAATTACGACTTATTTGATTATTGGCTAGAAATAGGCAGCCGGAAACGATTACACTACACTACACTACGAACTCTTCCATGATACCCTAGATGGTAAGGTCTTGGACTGGCACCCCTAAGGTTGTGAATTCGAGCCAAGTTGCCTTCCGAAAAACCCGTACACGCTAATAGTGACTGGTGCACGTTAAATTCCGTCGTGGTCACAAAGTCCTCCAAATTCACATTCCAAATCAATACCTCTGGGTTTGACAAGTCAATTCTGGGGATCCTCTAATTGACCTTGGTCTCTAAACATGAGATGGGTCCACTTACGTGTGTGGTTGTCTTACTTGACGAAGGTTTATAAGCGGGTCTCTGACCAAGCACACAATCATGAATACATCAGGGTGACCTCAAAGTAGCCTTACAGTTAATGATATTCCACTGGTAAGAACTTTTGGTTATTTAGATCAGGCATTTGACATTAGTCATGTCTAGTTTTTTTGGTTGTCTAAAAAAAGTCGCACTTCAGCGTATCTTATATAAAGGGTAGAGATTCGTGGACTTCATTTTATTACAGTGATGGCCAAAAGTGTGGACACATTTTAAAATTTTCATATTTTTCAAATTTGTGTGATTACAGAATACATTAATTGTATATCAAATTAAACAATATTGTATATCAAATTAAAAGTAATTTCATCTTTATGAGGACCACTGTGTGCAGATCGCTGAAGCCGTCTATGAGACCTTTGCTCCCATATAATCTATATCCATGGACACACCATCATCATCATCAAAGTAATTTCATGTAGAATTGAAAATAAATACAGTATTACAACATAAGTTTTACGAATAAGTTATGCAACTAATAGTTGATCTGTCTTAGTTTTGCAAGTCATTAAACCACCAACTTGTATTGCAATTTCAGCGTAAGAGAATCCATTGATTGTGCTTGCTTGTTCAACTAAAATGAGCATAACTTTATTTGTAATAAAGACACTTTAATTCTGTTTTTATAGTGAAATTCTACATTAAATTACCTTCAATTTAATATTTAAATGTTTGTATTTAAGCGAAATTTAATAGATCCAAGAACCCAATTAACAGTTGAAACACATGAAACACTTTTGGCCACCACTGTAAGTTTCGAGAAAACTTCAGAATATTTATTTGATGCTGGAGGTATATGCAAATAATGTTTACAGAGTATGAAACTTCAAATCACGATATCTCCCAGCTATCCTATAAAATGATTTCTGCTGTTGGAATATGTGTGCTTTTGTTTATAAGTGTGAGATCGTCTGAAAATATTTATTTATTTCTAGCACGAACAATTAAAATATATTTTATATCGTTTGGCGAAAACGGTTGCCATGGAGACTATGTGTTTATTTTTCGAAGAATTGACATTCCATGAAAGAATTTTGTGTGAGAAGCTGCTTTTTATTTACTTTAAAAATATTTTATGCTTGGTGAACCTGTGGTTCAAGTGTTAAAATTAGTAAAATTAGTTTATAAAGCGACGTTGTATAAGTAGGCAATAATAAAAGTTATTTTTGTTAAGTGAGGACTGAAATTCTATTGAGAACTCTTCACATCTGGCGTCCGCGACAGGACCTGGTAAGCGAATTAAAAATGTTTCAAGCAGTTAAAGGCTTTAAAAAAGAAGATTTATTGTACTTGTGCCAAGAGATTATCGGGTCCTTACCATCTAAAACTACTATTTCCGCACTGAAAGAAGAAATTTTGAACAGTGATGAATACAAAGCTGATCCGAATTTTATTAGTTCTGTGTTCGAAACAACTGTTGCTGAAAGACAGCAAAGAGAAGAAGAGAAAAGGCGCAAAGACGAAGAAGATAGAAGGCTTCAAGACGAAGAACGTCAAAGGCAAGATGTAGAACGTCAGAGGCAACATGAATTAGAATTGGCCAGAATAAATGCCCGAAGAGCGTTGGATGCTCCCGAGGAAACTGCAGAGTTAACAGGTAACGTTAAAAAGAAATTCAATTTGCCTAAATTAGAATTACGACAATTTTCTGGAGATTTAAAGGACTGGCTGCCGTTTTGGAGTCAATTCGAGCATGTACATAATGATGTAGATATTGCGCCAGAAAATAAGTTTCAATACTTGATACAGTGTACTGTTAGTAAGTCGCGAGCTCGGGAGGTTGTTGAAAGTTTTCCGCCAACCGGCGCCAACTACGAAAAGCCATCGAATCTTTAAAATCTCGTTACGGTCGAAATGATTTACTAATTGAATTTTATGTTCGCGAACTGTTAAATCTGGTCATCCAAAATGCTGCGCGAAGCTCTCCCATAAATCTATGCGCACTTTACGATAATTTAGAATCCCAGATCCGTGCACTAGAGACTCTTGGCGTAACAACGGACAAAAGCGCTGCTCTTCTTCACCCATTAGTGGAGCCATGTTTGCCTGAAGATATACTTAGAGCATGGCAAAGACAAAGAGGCCCAGATTTCAACCACAATGGTGATCCACAAGAAAGGCTTAATGGTTTGCTAAAATTCCTAAAATCTGAAGTGGAATCCGAGGAAAGGATTTGTTTGGCGATGCAAGGTTTTGGCTTGAACCAGAAGAAAGAAACAAATTGCTTCAAAGGTAAAAAATTTGATCAGAGGGTAAAGAAGAATAACACGCCAACAGCTTCCGGACTTTTCACGACTTCTCATACTCAGGAAACGAAAAAGATGTGTGTTTTCTGTGATAAAGCTCATTCGAGTGCAGACTGTTTTTCCGCACAAAAGATGAGTTTATCGGAAAAACAAAGAATTCTAAGGGAAAAGAATTGTTGTTTTGCCTGCCTGGCACCTGGTCACCCTGTCCGAAGATGTCGAGCATTTCTGAGGTGTTGTATTTGTGGGAAAAAACATGTACCCTTGATGTGTGAAACAAATGAAGCAAGAAAAATTGAAGAAAAGAAGACAGACGAAAATGAAGTCGTTGACGAAGTAAACATGGCAAACATAAGTAGCGGTCCTAGAGTGTTCTTACAAACTCTCAAATGCAAGCTTATTTCAGATAAAAAGGAAGTTGTCGTGCGAATAGTTCTGGACACCGGCTCTCAAAATTCTTATATTGTGAAAAATCTCGCTGAAGACATGGGATACACACCAGTGAAGAACGAGACTCTAATACACTCTCTCTTTGGCGGAGTTAAAACCGGAGAATTTGCTCATACAGGCTACAGAATCAGGTTGAGAAATATGAAGAACAACTTCACATGCAACTTTGAAGCATTAGATCAAGCTACAATTTGCAATGATATCTCACCTGTGAATTCGGGCCCGTGGATAAAAGAGCTTCAGAATATGGATATATCTTTAAGTGATGTTGGAGAAAAGCCACAACCCGTACAAGTTCTTATAGGTGCTGACATTTTTGGAAAGATTTTGACCGGCCAACGAAGAGTCTTGTCAAGCGGATTGGTAGCCATTGAGACTTTACTTGGTTGGACTCTCTTAGGAAAAGTTCCTGAAAATGAAGCAACCTCAAGCAATGCTATGCTGGTGACATCACTTTTCGTCAAAGAGTTTGACATTTCAGACTATTGGAAACTCGATTCCATTGGGATCCAGGATCCTATTGAAAAGCTCTCTAAGACAAGAAGATTTGACTAAAGAACAATTCCTTCAAACTGTTAGGTACAATGAAGATAATCGTTATGAAGTTCACTTGCCTTGGTTGGATAACAGTGTGCCATTAGCTGATAATCTCGAACAGGCTAAAAGAAGATTAGAAACTGCGACCAAGAAGCTATTTCAAGAAAATTTATATGACAGCTATGAGCAAATATTTTCAGATTGGCTTCGTGAAGGGATTATCGAAGAAGTACCTATTGAAGAAATGGCTTTGTCTGCAAATTATCTCCCGCATAGGCCTGTCATCAAAGCTAGTAAGACTACTCCTATACGACCGGTTTTTGACGCCTCTGCTCGAGTCAAGGGATATCCTTCACTAAATGACTCTCTACATAGTGGTCCGAACTTGATTGAGCTCATACCTGATATTTTATTACGGTTTAGAGAGAAAAAGATTGGTGTGATTGCAGATATAAAGAAGGCTTTTCTGCAAATCAGTCTTAGTAGAGAAGACAAAGATTACCTGAGATTTCTATGGTGGACTGATAAATCTTGTGAAAATATTAAGTTTTTCCGCCATACCAGAGTAGTTTTTGGTGTCCGCAGCAGTCCGTTCCTATTAGGAGCTGTATTGAAATATCACATTGAACAAAATGTCGCGGTTGACCCTTTCGTTACTCAGTGTCTTTTGAAGAGCTTTTATGTGGATAATCTTGTAACTAGCGTCCATAATGAAGCAGAGCTGAAGCGATTGATAAATGTTTCTAATGATCTACTGAAGACAGGTGGTTTCATACTAAGAGATTGGGAGTATTCAACTGCAGAAACCGATGCCTCTAATAAAACGGAATTGTTAGGTCTTCAATGGGATAAAACTGAAGACAGTTTATCGCTGAGCGTCAGCTGGTTGGAAAAAGTAAATGTTGATAACGTCACTAAACGTACTATGTTGTCGGTAGCTCACAAAGTGTTCGACCCATTCGGATTCGCTTCTCCAGTAATGCTCTGCCCCAAGCTCATGCTTCAAAAAGCCTGGAAATTATCCTTAGGATGGGACGACGAAATAACCGGAACCCTTCGAGAAGAATTTATACTTTGGTTTGAAGATCTTAAAGAATTGGAGAAAGTTATCATTCTCCGCTGGATAAACGTTACTTCGGAAGATCTCGGAAGCTTCTCCATTCATACCTTTTGCGACGCAAGCAAGGACGCTTATGCCGCCGTTGTTTATCTTGTACAAGAAGATTGCAAAAAAGTGCATTTTTTAACCTCGAGATCCCGTATATCCCCTTCAAAAGTCGCAACAATACCTAGATTGGAGCTTCTTGCGGCACTGATTGGAGCAAGGTTAACGAAATCTGTGTTAGATGCCTTTGGCTGGACCGACGTTGAATGTTTCTATTGGAGTGATTCTACAACTGTTCTTACCTGGATCACGAAGCAAGAAAATTGGTCAATTTTCGTGAATAATTGGGTTCAGGAGATTCGTAGGATCACTGTAGCTTCTTCATTGCGTCATATATCTGGAGTTGACAACCCTGCAGACTTGCCCTCCCGAGGATGTAAAGCAAGTGCTTTAGTGAAAAGTAGATGGTGGGAGGGGCCAAAATGGTTAGGCTCTTATGAAGACAAAGAAGCGCACATTGATTTTGAGCTTGATGAAAAGGAAATACTAAATGAAATGAAGAAAAGCTCAGTTCCGGCCTTGGTTTCCATTAAGCAAAATTCGTCTACCGGATGGTTTTATGAGCGTTTCACGAAATACCAATCGATTGTAAAATTAGTGGGTTGGATTTTGAGATTTGTTACAAACTGTCAACGCAATGTTCAGCACAGGAAGAAAGGATCTCTGGACACCGAAGAGTATAGAGAAGCTGAGAAAAAAGTTATAAAATTGATCCAAGCGGAATCTCTTATCAACGAACATGACGAAAAGCTCGAATCGCTGAGTGCGTATAAGGATGCTGACGGCATAATACGACTGAAAACGAAAATTGTTCTGATGGAAGATACAGAGGAATTTAGAGAACCAGCTATTCTCCCATCCAATCACGAAGTTGTCAAGAGGTTAATACTTTCCCATCACATCGAAAATAGTCATGCCGGAACTCAAATTCTTCTGAATATCTTGAGAGAGCATTTTTGGATATTGAATGGAAGAAAAACTGTGAAATCAGCTATCTCAAGATGTATCCCGTGCAAAAGATTTTCCTCTAAGGGTTGTGAAGCTGTATCTGCTCCGTTGCACGAAGATCGAGTACGTCAAGCCAATGCGTTCGAGATTTGTGGAACTGATTTAGCGGGCCCTCTATTTCTGAAGGACGGACAGAAGGCTTGGGTGTGTATCTTTACGTGCGCCGTGTATAGAGCAGTTCACTTAGAGCTTGTGACATCACTTTCAACCGAAAGCTTTATGTTAGCTCTAAGAAGATTTATAGCCCGGAGAGGCAGGTGTGAAACAATATATTGTGATAATGGAACTAATTTTGTCGGGGCTTCCAACTTGCTTAAAAATTTAGATTGGAACCGCATCTGCAGTGATAATGTTCTTCATCCAATCAAATGGAAGTTTAATCCCCTTCTTCACCCTGGTGGGGAGGATGGTGGGAGCGGCTCATCAGTGTGCTTAAAGGTCTTTTGCGAAGAATACTAGGAACAACAAGTCTAACACATGAAGAATTAATAACTGTTCTTTGTGATTGCAAATCTGTAATAAACTCTCGCCCCTTAACCTACATAGACGAATGTGACTCAAAACTTGTCCCTCTTACACCTGCCATGTTTCTTCAGGATATCAAGCTATCGGGGGTTCCTGACTGTGATACTGCTGATCATAAAAGTCTCAACAAGCGCGTAAAGTACAGAGTAGCTTTGCAGGAAAACCTTCGAAAAAGATTTCGGTCTGAATATCTTGGATCATTGATACGCAGGTGTGAAAAAAGTAAAACCTCGAAGATAAATGTGGGGTACATTGTGCTCATAAAAAGTGATAACACCAATCGCATCGACTGGCCTCTGGGAAAAGTAACAGAAGTTCTACCTGGAAAAGATGGATTTTGTCGGCTTTTCAAACTCAAAACGTCGCGTGGAGAGATTCTGCGTCCCATTCAGCGCGTCTACCCTTTGGAAATTTCTTCGAGCGATTCACCATTTCCCCTGGATGAAGAAGCGTTACGTACGAAAATAGTCTCTACCAAGAAAGCTGATCTGAAGTGCTCCAGCAAGGACAAGAAAAGTCGGACTGTAAAAATCCCTAAGAGACTAGATCTTTAGTGTGAAGTTGAGTCGTGGAGCTTCCACTACTCAAGGTGGGAGGATGTGAGATCGTCTGAAAATATTTATTTATTTCTAGCACGAACAATTAAAATATATTTTATATCGTTTGGCGAAAACGGTTGCCATGGAGACTATGTGTTTATTTTTCGAAGAATTGACATTCCATGAAAGAATTTTGTGTGAGAAGCTGCTTTTTATTTACTTTAAAAATATTTTATGCTTGGTGAACCTGTGGTTCAAGTGTTAAAATTAGTAAAATTAGTTTATAAAGCGACGTTGTATAAGTAGGCAATAATAAAAGTCATTTTTGTTAAGTGAGGACTGAAATTCTATTGAGAACTCTTCACATCAAGTGTTAACTACTGCTGAGAATCTGAGTGAGGAGCGCCGAAGGTGTATCCTTATACTGGGTTTACATGCTCCGAGCGCTGTTTCCAGCATGAGCGTAAGCACTTTGACCTTCATCTATTCGACCTTTGGTTGGCGAGAAATTGGCGAGTGAGATTGTATAGCGCGGCGATTTGATGATGTGACTAAATTGAATTCACGTTGTAGGGTCAATTAAAAAAGAGAGAAACGGCCAAGATAGTTGCCATTTACCTTATGGTAACCATTTCCTTTGAAAACCGAAAAAAGATGGGTTGGTGGCCTTGAGAGCCAACTTCAGCGGATGTTCTAATAAATACGTATAAAGCGGTTACCTTGAGATAATCAAGGCCATGCTGAAATGGCTGCTCGAAGCAAACGCTCGAAGCATGTAACCCCGGTGTTAAGACCACCTAAAAGTATGAAAATGAAGAGACAGTGAGTAGCATAACATTCATAAACATAAAAAGAAGTCCACTCGACAAGCGTCTCGGGAGCTGATCATCTCTAGATCAACTTTGCAACGACTGATGGACCCGCTGAGCCTTAAACCGTAACTCTCAGTTACGGGGCCTTCTTGTTGAAGATCATAATAACAGTTCTGTTAGATAATCACCTGAATGAACAACCAGACATGCTTTCGAAAAATAGCTGTTGCTGCATAAATAACTGTAAGTCTGCTTTTGGGTCACCCTGTATAAACGTCTACCAACCAACCAAAAACTGAACTTTACATAGTAGCACCTCAGAACCCCACAGCCCTTTCAGTTTCACAAGCAAACTTTAGTATAAACAGCCGATCCAGCGGCGTAGTGGTTAAGGCATTGGCCTCTGGAGCTGCTGGGTCCGGGTACGAATCCCGTTCAGGCATGGATGTTTGAGTTTGTCGAGTATATGCGGAGTACGTGCTCGTAAAATCTGTTGGGTCCGAAAGTCCTGTGGTCGGTCATTGCGCAGTTCACCATGTGTACAGGTTCCTGGAGAAAATTTCCCTCCCCTTCAGGGACATGTCTACATTGTGGAGGTGGCGACAGATGGCAGCATCTGTCATTTGTGTATGTGTGCGTCTTGTATTGTCCTACTTGACGATGGTTTATAAGCGGGTCCTTGCGACCAAGCACACAAGCCTGAAAATATATGTCAACCAATCCAATCCAAAGCAACACGTGTCACGCACCATGAAATATTATTTGGAACACGAAGTGGTGGCTGTGGGGAGCCTAGTGGTTAAAATCGGAAGGTAACGCGATCGAGTCCCGGTACCACTGAAGAGCCACCGAGTGTATGCGAAGTTACACTCTCATAAAACAAACAAGTGAAATCCACTCCAGTTGGAGAAGTGCATTTTCGACACTGGAAAGGAGTGAATATTAACTCATGCTGAGTTAAAAGCACTCGTTTGGAGTGATCCTCTCGGAGGTTTAACACACAAAGGATCCTCTCCTTTCGGGAAAGAGCATTTTCTGGACTGGAGGAGTGAAAATTAACTCAGACTGAGTTAAAATCGCTCGTTCGTTTTAAGAGTGTACGTGATTGTTGAATCTGTGGGACCAAAAGTCCTGTGGGTGGTTATTGCACAGTTTCAAATGGGTAGAGGTCAATGGAGACAATTACCCTCTCCTTCAGGGACATGTCTAAATTGCGGAGGTGGCGATAGATGGCAGTATCTGTCACGTATGTATGTGCTGGGTCTGTCTTACTTGACGACGAAGCTTTAAAAAGAGTCTCTGACCAAGCATGCAAGCCTGAAAATATATGTATACCAACCAACTAATATGAACTGTAGGTAGGTCTATTTTCAGTAATGTTGCTTTAACACAGCCAAATTACTTCTCGAAATTTTGAAAACTGTTCAATTTACGAGATCGAGAATTGAAAGTGACGAGCCGACACCTGAATAGGCACCCAACGCAATCGTTAAGGGTGACATCGTACGCAGCGTTATGACTTTGAAGGATATTTAACGTGCTCTGCCTTACACGGAGTATTTTTCGTCGGTTATTTTTGGCTGCACGGGCAGTTTATGGGTCGGCATTTATTTTGGCGATGCCCGAACCCGAACCTGGGACCTTTCGCATTCTAGGGGAGTGCCTAACTGACTGGGCTTCCCAGCCCAATTAAACTTCAGAGAATGTGAAATTCATCTATTCACTTCAAACGTGTGTTACATCTTCACCAAACCAACACTGCAAAACGCAAAACAGCCCCAATGTCCTCCGCGCCTCCCATAGATCTTGCGTGGCACAACGGGGCATACATCAAGGGCCCAGTTAAATTAAGTTTCGGGATTAGGCTGTGTTGAGGGATCTGTTGCTCGGTTTAATTATTGGTTAAACGAGTTCTGAAAGGGGTGGATTTCCCTTATCACTCCGCGTGTTGGGGGCATTTGTCAGAGAGGTGTTCTGTAGTGTTGAGATCCTTGTGTAACTAATACCAGGTAACTAAAGCGCCTGACTGTTTAATTTGGATTAGTTGGGTAGGCTTTTCAGTTAGGTTAGGTAAGAGGTAAGTTTGACCTAGTGAGTTTGATCGTAGCTCATTTAGCTAAAAGTCCGGGAGCGGGTTTGATTCCCGCTTTCGCCTTGACTGTAGGGGAGAGTGGGGGCTATTGGGACGCAGGGCTAATGGGACAAGGGCCCTAAAGCTAGGAAAAATACACTTTTTTACAAATTTTTCTACACTGCAGAATTGTAACAGTTACACTTCACATTTTAACAACCAAAGATCAGCAAATAAACGCATGTGATGATGAGGAGAGAAGAATTGCTGTTTTGGAGAATTTAAAGTTAATTAAAAGTGTACCTTGTTTTTCAATTTTGAAATATTAAATAAAAACCTTCTATGAATTAAAATGCAGTTTTAGATAGATGAAATATCGTAGATTAAGATAGTATATGTCAAATACTGTGGTGAAGTACAAGTGCTTCTGTGTTGGGTCATTTATAAAAAACAACACAGTGGGGTCTAATGGGACAGAAACAGTGGGGTCTAATGGGACACGAATAAACCTAGCTTTGCATGCTTCTCTCAAACAATCTATTTAAATCTCTTATATCGTATTCAGTCAAGTTGCCAAAAACTTTTTTAAACTTTAATTTAAAACTTTTTGAACTTTTTTCCCCGTATAATAAGTGAAAGTTCAAGAAGCTTTATTGGTGACATATTTCCACCTTGAATTTTAATAATTACATCTGAATAGAGCTTGGTGAAGATAAATATATTGTTATTGGTAAATTTTGCTAGTAAGCAAGCTATTTTTTATTTGTTGGATTGCTTTCTGATAAAGAAGGCATTGAACTGAAAATGTTCGTAGGGTAGGGTAGTTGCATATATATTCCGACTGGTGTACTTGATCGAAGACCCGTTTATAAGCCTTCGTCAAGTAAGACAGACACAGAAAGAGTTTTTACTTTCACAGAGAAAGGAAGTACACCCAGGGCAAAGGAGGGGAATCGAACCCGCACCCGTTACAGGGAAAATGTTCGTTAGAATGATCTGAAACAGGTGAACGATGGTAAGCTATTTGAAGATAAGACGGTCTTTTAAATCCTTGTACCGTGAAAAAGAGGACAAGTTTGAGATAAATTTTAGAAGATTTAGTTATAAAACTAAAGATTTAGTTATAAAGACTAAAGATTTAGTTATAAAAAAACTTAAGATTTAGTTATAAAACTATCCTTTCCAATTATTCAAAAAAAAATATGGGAGCATCTTCGATTTTGAGTTTTAACTATGATATTTCATCTCTTTCAATGTTGAATAATTTTTAAAAAAAATTCGTTATGTACACACTATTTAAATGGTATTTGCTTTAAAGTTTTATTTTCTGGTCCTTTTCTGATTCATTTTCCCTTTTTTTAATATTTTATTAAGGCAACATTTAGCATGTCCCATTAGCCCTGCACCCTGTCCCATTAGCCCCCACATATGGGGGCTAATGGGACATTTACATGTTTGTTTAAAATGCTCAGCAACCAAAATATGGTAATGTTTTAACATTTGTCGAATGACTTTTTAAGTAAACGAATGTTCAGTTTATGAGCTTGTGAAAAAAGAAATTAAAATTAATTTATTTTTGCTGAAATACAGAGGATGAAAAAAATTTGTCCCAATAGCCCCCACCCTCCCCTACTTAAGGGGGTCTGGCACCCCAAAATCATTGAAAAAATTTAAAAAAAATTAGTGGCTTAAAATACTATATCAACCTTTATTAATGTCACAAAGTTTTAAGACGATTGGAAAAATATTTTTGACATTAAAGGCAATTTTATTTTACCCTTTCTTTAGTGAAACGGCCCAGAACGGCCGAACGACTAAGGATTCGATAATGTTATTCCAATCAAATATTACGAGGAAGCAAAAATCCTTCGTAAGGAAATGGGTTAACAATAAAAACTTTAAATTGGTTTTTCTCGGTTTAACAATTTTTGAATCATGTGAATGTTTTGGGGCACATAACTAAAAATGTTATTCATTTAAATACTTGAATTTTTTTATGTGTAATTCACAAGTATGTTTAAACATTTTAACGCAGGGAATAGTCTGTAAAGTTTTTACTTTTTAAAAAAAAAATCTTTTAGGTTAAAAATATTGACATTCTTCAACGATATTTAAAAAAATTCAAATTTAATCTAGTTTTTAGTTTTTCAAAATAATCTTGTGTTAAAATACTTAAAAATGTCTATAGATGAAACTGTGAAAATTTGAAATGGATATATTAATTAGTTAATTCTTGAGATGCCCCCAAAGTTGGACAATTTAACATGGGCTTCTATGGAGGTGCCAGACCCCCTTAATCTCTCTGTGTCAGTAAAAAATCTGTATGTATCTGTCTTACTTGACGATGGTTTATAAGCGGGTCTTCGATCAAGCACACAAGCCGGAAATACATATACCAGCCTACCTACACTACACACTTGTACCATCGGGAAACTGCTCAAGACCGCCCACAGGACTTTCGTACCCAACATATTAACGAGCACGGACTCCGCATATAATCGGTGGGTCTTCAGTGCGGGACTCGATCGCGGGACCTTCCAATCCGGAGATCGAGATCCTAACCATACAGGGTTCCCCATATCCCCGACTTATTTCTATACAAAGGACGAAAACAAACATATATAGGTAATAAAACTTTATTGATAAGACAAACATACATATGCTTATCACTCGCAGTAATTTTAAAAAAAACATAATAATCATATGCCACAACCTTGGAAAAATGTAAAAAATGTGAAACCATATCATTTTTCAATTACCTATTTAACCCTCTATACTCCCTCTGGCTTCTCTTTACACTTTACTTCAAATAAAACAATGATTTGATACCATTTTTATGTTTTTCCATGTTTTTACCAATGTTAGAAAATCCTCTTCTGCCCGCAGTTAATTGAATCCCGCAATACTGGAGCCATTTGTTTCCATGCGAAATAAATCCGTTATAATCCCTATTCCAGCAAGCCAGCGGATTTCTGTTTTTTAAGCGGATTATATTGTGTGATGATATATTTGTTTTAACTTACAGAATCGTTTTTTTTTCCTTTCTATTTTTTGCTATAAGAACTCGATAACATTCAATAAAAGTTGATTTTCTCTGGTTGATATGTATTTAACTGACATTTTTTTCACTTTAAGAACTCGATAATATTCAAAGAAAGTCAGATTATTTTTTTATATGTATTTAACTGACATGTAAACTAGAGAAGGGTTTGTTTGTGGGAAACAAGACAATGCTTGACGTAACTGTGACGTCACTGTATACGAGACTGTTTAAGTTTATGCGAATTAGCTTCCGGGTGGTTAGCTTGTGGAGCTTGTGTCAACGGTTAACAGTACTGCGAAGTCACTATAGACGTGGCCATTAGCATTGTTTATAAAATTTTCAAATAGACTTCAAAGACTTTAACAGCAAGTTGTCAATAGCATTGGCGTTATTGAAATTTATCTTTCAAACAAAACTTTTTTTTTTTTCAAAATTTATCTGCACCAAACAACTCATGCTAGAAATTACACTAATATTTCATGTTCTCCCAAGTTATCCATAGTTATTCCAATTTACAATCACATTTTACTCGAATTAAGTCCAGTTTTTCTAATAATTCAGCTAATAATAACCCTACTTCTTTGATGGCATAGGATATTCTAGCACTCCATAAGTTATAATTCAATAAAGGATACAACACCAACCAACTTCCACTTTGTTGCTTCTAATTTTGATTAAATGAACCAACTCTTCCTGAAACGAAATACGTTATTGCGCAATAATGGAATTCCGCAATAACTCCGATTTTTAAGCTCAATTTACTCAAAATGTGTCTCTTTTAACCCTTTCAGTCCCAGTGATGCCATTTGGAATCATCACTTTCAATATTTTTTTCCAAATGTTTATGTCTCGTTATGACATCCAAACACAGATCATTCGATACTTCACACTTTGTTCCTATTAGATAATATTTTACAGTAATCTCAATAGAAGTCAGAACTACTATTTTTTTTTATTTAGAAAATACCTAACAAGCGTTTCACCTGATTTTTGAAAAGTTCACTTCAGTTCCACATATTTAAAACACAATTTATACTATTTCGGTTAAAATAATTACTATTTTTTTAATAATATGGTCAGATACCTTAAGGTAGGTGAATACCCAAAATTCTAAAATTTTTACTATTGACTTAATCTTTTCCAAATTTGGCATAGTGATTTAAAATATAATAAACAATGCTTTTGGGGCATTTTTTTTTATTTAAATATAATTGATTTATTTTAAACGGTGTTTTTCAACTAAGAAAAGGGGTTTGCGCCAACAGTTCTAGCATAAAAAGTTTTACATTAAGTTACCTGAAATTTTTTACAGATGCTATTTCAATATATATCTGTGCCATGAACATGTAACATCTCATGTAAATATAGTAGTTTTTTTTTAAAAAATGTCCAAGTGTAAGTTAATCGAAAAAATCCTTTTTTTTTGTGTGGTTAATTTATAACATTTTTATTAATAACTTCTTTTCTTGTAATTTGTATGTAACTGTAGAGGGTCATTGCATGCATCAGTTCAAAACGAAGAATTTAACACATAATTAATGTTTATAGGATGAAAATTCAATGTGGTAGGCTTTGTTAGCGTAAACCTCTTTTTTTAGTAGAAAAAACACCGTTTAAAATAAGTAAATTTTATTTAAATTTAAAAAAAATGCCTAAATAGTATTCTTCATTATATTTTAAATCACTATACCAAATTTGGAAAAATTAAAGTAATAGTAAAAATTTTAGAATTTTGTGGAATTTTGGGTATTCACCTACCTTGTTGTTGTTGTTGTTGTTGCTTATCTCCTTGGTTTAGCAGAGATAAACCAGGTCTATAATGTTTGTCACTACCTTACCTTGTTCACCTACAAAAAATGCCGCCTCGGTGGCTGAATGGTTAGTATACTAGCCTTTGGAGCTGCTGAGGTCGGGTTCGAATCCCGGTCAGGCATGGATGTTTGTGACAGTCAATAAATGTTGTTAATTGTCTATGTGTTATTCATTTCTTTGTGACTGTAAAATTCCTTTCGGTGTCTGTCCCATTTGACGAAAGCTTATAAGCGGTTCTCTGAACAAGCACAGAAGCTGGAATATATATGTATCATACCATACCTACCTTAAATTATATAACTCTAAGTGTTTTTAGGTAATATATATATTTTTTATTTTGTTGTTTTCCACAGTTTAAAAACTTTGGTATTATTTCAAAAACCATATAAAAAATTAAAATGAATTTTTTTTCTTGTGGAACTCTTATTTTTGACCTAAAATAAGCTTATTTTGTGAATATCATAAGTTTCTGTAGTGTAGTAAATTTTTGTCACTGAAAGGGTTACCTTGCAACATAGAGTTGGGAAAGAGAATAGAACGGTCCATGTATGTGCGCATTAATGCACAAAAGAAGCAGGCTAAAGCGGTACATCTCTGGACATATCTTGGGGTGCATATCGGTTACTATGTCATGCGCAGTAGCTTAAAAAGCCTGACAGACTTGCTTCAAACCTTTTGAATTGATAGACACCTCTGCTAATCCTTCCTAACTCTATGACTTGCAACGTAGTCAAACCAATATATATCATCCCTATTTTTTCGTTCAGGGATCGTTGATTAGTTTTATACTTCGGTTGAGCTATTTTTTAGTATTTTGATACGGCTTATAGAATGTGAAGTAACGTAGAAGTATAAAAAGATTGCTCTATGACTATTTTTGTTTTCACTTATTACGTTGGAGTGGTTTGGGAATATACAGAAACGAGAAATTCATATACTGGATGGTGGGTCTATAAGTACTATATCAAACTTTCTGATCGTGGATAATATTAAATTCGTGGATATTTTTCATTAAATTTAAAATCAATTAAACTTTCAAATAACATTTTAGATAATATTTTCAAAACTTTTATCTTTTTTACTTTTTTGTTATGAAGGGGTTTAGCTTATTTACCCAAAGTTTGGTAGATCGAATCGGGTAGATACCAATATGAAAAGCCCGTAGATGAGAAAGAAGTTAAAATATAAAGCTGGTCCTCCTGGTCGCTGGCCTTTCTAGGCTGGTAGCTGGCCTTTTTCTTGCATCCAAATGGATTATATAAAATTAGTGTATAAATAACAGTTGACAGTTCGTTTTCTTATCAATTGTCTTTTGAGAATAGCTTAGAGCTCATTATAGTTGTCCCATTGTTCTTTTTAAAGAAGATGGGGTATGGTGTTTTTTACGCCATTGCTTTGATAAGGGTACGTAAATATATAATGCTTGATTTCTCATTATTCTTTTCCGTGGGGGAGTTGAAATTTTTAGTAGAAACAACATTCATTCGGTCTGGAAATCTCATTTATACAATACCTATAGACATCTTCAGAAACGTTACTGATTTTTATGTGATTATTTCTAATTTTTATGGGAAAGTTACTGATTGGTTGGTTGGAAGACATATATTTTTAGGCTTTTGTTCTTGGTCAGATACCCGCTTATAAAAATTCGTCAAGTAATACTGACACAACACACACAAGACAGATGCTGTCATTTATTGCCACCTCCCCGATTTGGACATGTCCTTGAAGGGGATTGAAATAGTCTCCTGAGACCTGTACCCGTGAGCAATGACCGCCCACAGGACTTTTGGACATATTTCGGACAGCACGTACTCCGCATATACTTGATAGGTCTTCAGTGGTATCGTGACTCGATCGCGGGACCTTCCGAGACCTAGACACAAAACTCTAGGCTCCCCACAGCCCCAAGTTACTGATATATTTTAGGAACTTTCATGTTAAAAGTTGGACAGCTGAGTCGTCTCAAATTCAACAGAAAAGTTTCTTTTATTTTCTCACACCTTTCTATTTCCGATTTATTTACTTCGATTTGCGAATCGGGTTCTGGTGTCGGCTCGTCACTTGACTGTGGTTATAAAATACGACGTCCGTCGCTGATAACCTTCGTGTAGCTCTAGTGCGACGATACTTCAATCCTAACCTAATTTGCGAACCGGAACCGACTCTCGGAATCGGCAAAACATCTCCCTTACCCTAATTTCACTTTCATGCGTCCGAGTTTCTCAATAAAATATCTCCAGACAGCACAATCCGAATGGGCATTATGCTGTCACACTCTGATTATATTTAGTGACACACCGGCTTAGCAGATCCAGACTTCCGCTAATCCATGGGTGTCCTGGGACACAATTAAGCCGACTATTTTGTTGTTGGCTGTCTGCTGCGGGAATTTATTAAGAAAGGAAATAGTTAATAAATTCAATTAAGTAGAGGTAGAAACGATTGGTGAAAGTAATGGCTGGCGAAATAGATTTTGAGAAGGAAAAAAAAAACTGAAGAGAAAGAAAGATACAGGTGGCGTGTGAGCAACAGGGTTCAGAATTCACGGTATCTTATTTTCACCAAATGCGACTAAATTCTAGAATTTTGTGTATGCTGGGAGAGCCCAGTCGGATAGGCGTTCGCCTAGCATGCGGATAAAAGGTCTCAGGTTTGGGTACGGGCATCGCCAAAATAACTGTCGACCTATAAACGGCCCGTGCAGCTAAAAATGTCCGACGAATGAGGTGCCCCGTGTTGAGTAGTTTTACCACGTGTAGAGGTGGGTAAAACGATGGTAAATTATGTATGAAGAGTGCACGGGAAGAACCGATTGATTTATTAGGCGGACGCCCGCAATTGTCTGCTTGGCGAACATTGGCGGCAGAAAACCGGATTGCATCTTTCTTATTCGCTTGTTCCAAGCGTCGGGATCGTCAATCGCCTGAATCTTGGCAGCTAGGAACAACAGAGATAGTAGTTAAAGTATTAGAGTGGAAGTCACGTGACCTACAACACTGGCTTCATTGGGGCTCTTATGGGAGCTCCTTGCTCATCCCGTAGTTAGCATTGGAGGTCACGTGATCTGCCACTCTATTACTTTAACTATGATCTCTGTGGTAGGAACTGGTTTCCTTACACAAGTTTAGGCGATCACTCGCTATCATCGCCAAAGTGGCCTGCTAAGGAAACTTCTCTACAAAATCAATCGGTTCTTCCTGTGTACTCTTCAAATAGGTAACAATAAAAAAAAAGACTTAAAAAATTTAATGTTTTTATTCTGCAAGAAAGAGAGGCAACAATGGTATTCACAAGTTTGTAGCTGGGGCTGAAGAGCCTAGTCGGTTGAGGCGGTCATAGGTTCGGGTCCGGGATGGAAAAATAACTGTCGACCTATGAACGGCCCGTGCAGCCAAAAATGACCGACTAATATTGTAGAGGCATTGAACGTTAAATATGCTCCGAAGTCAAGACGCTGCTTACGATGTAACCCTTAGCGGTTGCACTGGGTGCCTACTCAAGTGTCGTCTCGTCACTTGACTTTGAGTAGGACGAATTCTATTGACGCCCGTCGTCAATAGAATTCGTGTAGCCCTAATGCCACGATAATTCAAGCCTGTTTACCTACCTACAATTTTGTGACTTCCAAATTAATTTTAGTGCAACTATCGCGAATAGTTTTTCTTTTTAATTTTTACCATAAACTTTTTAGGATGATTTTAAAAATTCTTACTAAAAAAATAAGCATCTTAAAATCTCAACTGAATTATCTTAAATTTGACAAATTTCTCTTCTCTTTTCCCCATCACAAAACTCCGCTGATTGAATAATTTAGAAATTCCAGTTGTCGTTATTTGTGATCATTAAAATTTTAGGAATTTAAGATTTACTGAAATTTAAAAACTCCGATGATTCGATCTGTGGGCAACAACGGCACTCGTAAGAGTGGGGATAAATTAGATAAAACGAGCAATTCTCTGCAAATTTGTTCATTGATCACTAGATAATGTGCATATCATGAACATATTATCGAAGAAAATTATATTTCCACGCTAATAAAAAAATATATCAATTCTACAAATTTTTAATCAACATTTGAATTCGATGAATTTCGGTTCAATTTATTGTTTCAAAAATAACACCGGGAAAACATGCTAATCAAAAAGTTGAAACATTTCGAATTCATTGCGCTTTATTTTATTAAGAAAGTAAATATACAAACTCAGATAAACAACATATAATGAATCTACAGAAGAAAAGTGTGTTTTATCTCACTAGAAAAAATATCAATTCGAGAAAACTTTAATGAACATCTCAATTTAACGAATTTCGGCAAGATTTATTGTTGCAAAAACAATATCTGGCAAAACCATACGCGTCACAAAGTTGAAACATTTGGAATTCATTGCGCTTTATTTTTCCAAGAAAATATACAAACTCAAATAAACAAAATCTAATGAATATGCTAGAGAAGCAAAGTATATTTCATCTCGCTAAGAAAAAAAGTATATCAATTCTACAAATATTTATTCAACATGTGAATTTCGGTTCAATTTATTGTTACAAAAATAATTTCTGGCAAAAACATACTCCTTCACAAAGTTGAAACAATTAGAATGCATTGCGCCTTATTTTATTAAGAAAATATACAAACTCAGATAAACAACAATAATTAATATCATCAATTGTTTTACAAAAGAAAAGTAAATATCATATCACTAGAATAAAAATCTCACTTCTACAAAACTTTAATGATCATTTCAATTTAACGAATTTCGGCTAGATTTATTGTTGCAAAAACAATATGTGGCAAAACCATACGCATCACAAAGTTGAAACATTTGGAATTCATTGCGCTTTATTTTTCCAAGAAAATATACATACTCAAATAAACAAAATATAATGAATATACTACAGAAGCAAAGTATATTTCATTTCGCTAGGAAAACAGAATCCTTCTGCCGATGAACCTCGATTTTTAAACTTTTGCAGGAATCCAATTTCACTAGGACCCCATGTTTTCTAAGGAAAAAAATCTTTTTTTAAACTTTCTACTTTTTATTTTTTTCTGTAAAAGTAAAAGGGTGCAGTTTATTCAAAGAAAAGTTGTTCAGCTGTGTGCATGATATTCAAAAATAAAAATGAATGAAAAAGTTTTCATGAAAGTGGGTTTACTATTGTGAAAGTTCTTGAACGAAAAAATCTTATTTCCGGAAAATTCTATTTGGAATGTGTGTGGACTATTCTTAATTCTGTATAAAGAAACATAAAACATAAAAATATTTTTAAAAAAACATTAATATTTTAAAATTATACAATAATTAATTTATGAAATTATACAATTATTAATTTCTAAAGTTATATAATTGCTAGTTCCAAAAATTATGCAATTATTAATTACTAAAATTATACCTTTATTAATTTCGAAAATTATACAATTATTATTTTCTGAAATTGTACAATTATTGTTTTCTAAAATTATATAATTATTAATTTCAAAAATTATTAAATTATTTCATTTCTTAAATTATACAATTATTAATTTCAAAAATTGCATGTGGTGTTAAGAAATAATTGCATTATGTTCCATACGTAAACAAAATCTAAGATGTAATTGTTGTTTTAAATAGTTCAGGTATTATATTAGAGTAGAAGTCAAGTTCATCGCTAATAAAATGATATTTGATGTTGTGTTCGATCCGTCGGATTTGAACATTATTATTAATTTTTGTTAGAAATATACAAGATCAGCTATTTATTTGTTATGCTTTTTCTCTGCCTGCTTGTTACGTACGTAGGAACATGTGTCTACCTGCCTGTAGACAGCCGTTTTTTAGATTGACTAGTAAATAAATGTATTCATTTAAATCGCTTTGTCGCTTAAACAATCCTTGGGGGATAAAATGAACAGGAGTAGACACGACGTGAAGCCAAAAAGCTTCCACTCTCTCTTTCAGACGCACATGCGCAGTTCGTGGAAGCCATATTGGTTTACCCAAAACAATGCGATTTAAGGTTCGTCTTATATTGAGGTAAGTGAATTTATAAATAGGTTTTTTTTTTGTTATTCTCACATTACTTAAAATTAAAAAAAAAGTGTTTCTTTTTGTAATTATGAGTTGTTTAAATCATATAATGTATTATCGTTGCTGGTGTTGGTATAATCGTCAGATAGACCCCTCCTAGGATAGAACTAGATATGTTTGTCCCTAATGTGATCATTTTTTTATTTAAAAAAAAAAGTCGTAAATTCTCCAATCGAAGACTATATTAACAAGGTAGACAAAGAGGGCTACCCTCCCCGACCTCCCCTCCAACTCTGGCTTCAATCGGTTCCAGTAAGCTTGAATCCACGTGATTGCTCCTGTTCATTATATCCTCCTAGAAACAATCGCATTTGCTTACAAAGAAAACAGCACACACCATTCCATTTGTAGCATAAAAAGCTTGTTAATTTTTTTAAATTGCTTGTCTTCGTTTATTGATGTAATTTGTAATTATTTCATTTCTATCGCTAAATATTTCGAAAATATACCTGTGTGTTTTAATTATGTTCATATAATCATTAAACTATAAGATACTCCTTATAACATGTGTGGAATAATTCTCATCTTACGATTCCTAATCAGTCCAAAAGTAGCACTGAGTCCACACCCCAATGAAAAAATTGCTTTTGGAACTCTGCGATTATATCTTATACTTATGTCACTTTTTTTTCCATTGCTCCATGAATTCGTTAATCTATAAGTTAATGGTATATGTAATAATAATATATATCGTATTGTTATTATTATACTTGTTGTTTCGATTCTCTTCAGTCCAAAAGTAACGCACATTTTTTAAAGTCAAGATATTAATTTATTTGATGACGTGACTTGGACGAAACACTTTACAAATTGTTACTTAGTCCCAAAATCCGAACTCCGAACTGTTCATTTCATTTGTGTTGAGTAGTTAAATGTAGTGTAGTGTGATCGTTTTCGGCTGCCTATTTCTAGCCTCCATTGGGAGATTCAACACAGCCATTAACACCTCGTAATTTAGAACCCTGGTCAAAGTTTAACGTTTATTTGACGTAATTCGGTCAAAATTCGCGCGATGAAAATTTGTTTTTAAAAGTAATTTTAAGTTATTTGATCCTTGATTTCCACAAAAACTAAATGGAGCATTCCAGCGTTCCGTGTGTTACATTCGGACCACATTTTCAGTATATTTGTTACATTTTTGGTTTGAAAGCAGTATAAAACAAATAAGATGACAACTTATATCTTTTCTCAGATGTTTAATGATCTTATTAAGCTAATCGGAATCTTTTTAAACTAAAAAGTTACGCAGATATAATTTTTTCATTTCGCGTCACGTGTGTTTCCATTTAACAGGGTTATTTTCTTTTCTTCTTCTATTATTTGCATAATTCTGCGAATTATGCAAATACTCATGAAAATAAAAAATATCAATAGCAAGCTAAGTAAACAAGCTTTAAAAAAAGTGGCGTTGGAAATCTGAGTTACAAATAGTCAGACTACAATAAAATAAATAGCGCCGTCACGTGTGTTACACTCAACGTTCCGTGTGTTACAGCGTGCGAATTGACTTGCAGTTCAGTTTTTAAAATCCTAATATTTTTAATGATAAACACTTTGGTTAGCAAATAAATAAATATAGGAGTATAGTGACATATTTAAATACACAATTATTTATTATTTAACTTTATAAAGCACATTTTTGTTACTTAATTTTTTATAATAAATATAAAAGTTAAGTAACAAACATATTACTCTTGCATTTTTGACTGGTGAAAAGTAATTCCAACCACATTGCAAGTTACACAAACATAACCAAGCACAATTTTCATATAGCGGTATTGAACAGTTCAATGTTACCCTTAGTGGTGAACATGGTGAATTTTTCGAATTCCCGGTATCGGAACCGAAGTCACCCATGGGTTTGGGAACATTTATTTCTAAACCAACTTGCTTAGCAACTCCAGAGACAACTTCTAGTTTTTTGCGTGGAGATTCTGGAAGTGAGATCATTGTTTTTCGTACAGCCTTACCTAAGGATTGAGGATTTTTATACATTTTTTTAGGAATATCTGAAGCAGATACTTCCATCTTACTTGCAGATAGCTCTTTTTGCATAGACCGACATTTTTGCACTCGTTTGTTCACAGCTTGTCTGTAAAGTTTTCGTTGCGCAGCGTTCATGGCTTCTACTTTTCTTTTTCGCAGCTTTTCAATTCTTTTATTTTCGTTAATTTGATAATTTGGATCATTCAACTTCTTTTTGGCCCGGTATCACCTTTTTCTTTCAGCTTGTGTCAAAGGTGGTGGCTTTGATTTTGAAGATGTAGATGATGCACTTTCCATTTTAGTACACCTAAGCTAATCAAACTTTATTAGTGTTTAAAAACAACTATTATAATGATAAAAAGATCAATGTGTTAAAAAAAGGATAACATCCATGAGAAAAAAAATTTCGAGACAATTTAAAATAAATTTCTTGAAACACCGTTTTAAATTTTGATACTTTTTAAGAACAAAAATCTGTTTCCACATTAACTTATTTTAAAATTAAGGGCATATTAATTTACCATGCTTGAATTACTCTAAAGTGAAATTAATAAATTTTATGTCAATTAACAATCATTAAATTAAAATATGTACATATATTTTTAGTTAAAGCTGATGCACAGCTATTGATGTAAATAAAATTACCTTTATTTTTAACAAGCAAGTATGTAAATTAACAAGTACAAAATTTTAATTAATCCTAAAAAAAACCCATTATTTCTGAGTTATATTGAAAAATAATTAAACAATTCACTTTTGTTAAAATTAATTTGTTAATTTCTACTATCAATAAAATGCTTAATTTGAAGGAATGATTTCAACACATACCTTTTCTAAAGACAATGGTCACTATAGGAAAAACGAAATAACGTCTGAAGCACTCTATAATTGAACTATTAATGATCTCCAATGTAAACATCCAATGCATCCTCAAATGTGTACATCTGCCAGAGCAGGTGGTTGAAACTTTCATAGCGTAAATGACCAATCACCGTTAAAAAAAACTTTACTACAAAGAATAAACTTTATAACTGTAAACAAAATAATAGGTTATACTATAAATTTCTATTCAAGGTCTAAAGTTTTGCAATTGCTTTTAATTATTTTCGTAAAGGATTTCTTTGTTTTATGTTTTTTTACGTATATACATACATGCTTTTATGAGCACGCATTTCAATAAATATATTTCTCAGGATCAATCTTCAGGATTGAAATTCTTCAATCGGGACTTTTTTTTATACTACATGTCAACTCCAACTCCAGTTTCCTTCATTATTGCCGAAATCGTTCCGTGTGTTTCAACATATAAATTGCCCAATTCTTGCTTAATTTTTACAAATATGTTTTGAATTTTTTTCTATATATTCCCCATGTGTAACTAGCTTATAATTAAAAAAATAAGGTTTGTTAAGCTTTTTTTACAGTTTTTATATAAAAAGTTATAGGTTTTCGTTCCGTGTGCTACATTGAGCATCAAGTAATTCATATTTTACCCAGTAATTTTTTTTAAAAAAAAGCGTTGTATAAAATATCCGCCTAAGATACTCAGAAAAGATGCATTTGCAACAATATGCATGAAAAAATTCATTTTACATATTTTTTAGCCATTAAAAGTTTATCATACATCTGGCAATTATTTCACTTGAAAGATCTATTTCGAAATCGGACTAGTTTATTGCATTTTTTCACACTAAAATTGAATTCAGATTCGAAAATCAGTATGATTTATTTGAAATATAAACCTTTAACTACATGTGACAACTGTTTCAGAATTTTATTTGCACTTTAATTTTTTGGCACTCCAGGACCACTTTCCTTGGAATGCTCCAAATGAGTTTGATTTTTCCTCATAACAGGTATGGAATAACTCGTAATATCTCTTTGCATTATCCCCAGTCCAATCAGTTCAAAAGTAACACCGCAATAAAAGAATTGCTTTTTGAACTCTGCGATCGTACATCTTATCCTCGTGTCACTTTTTTATTCATTGCTCAGTGAATATCTCCAGAGCATCTCCCGGGTTCCTCTGTCTTGATTTGGCGGATTTATGCATAATTCTTTCTGGCAAAACTCATTTGCCCAAAGCAGCGACTGTGAAATTGAAAGTTTACTGCGAGTCATTCGTTTTATTTTATTTTCTCTTTCGTATAGCTTCGGTTTTTTTTTACCATTTTAAAAGATTCATCAAGTTTCGAGATGATTTGTCAAAGTGTAAGCTTTTTTTCTGGATATAAGTCCATTGTGTTTATTCTTCTGGGTTTTCCTTTTTGTTCTCTGAAAAGATAAAATGTTATTTATGAGAAGAAGAGCTTATGAAGTTTAATCAAGTATTTTTTAAGGTTTTTGCCATTCAGGAATGTGTTTATTGATTTTGACTTTATCCTCAAATCAAATAAGGTGTAATAATGTGATTTAATAACATTGAGAAAGTAGCCTTATTTTAAACTACGAGTCACCTGACTGTGGTTCTAAAATACGGCGCCCGTCGCCAATAGCCCTCGTGTAGCTCTAGTGCGACGATAATTAAAAACCTAACCTAATTTAAACTACGAAGCAAATCAAGGCATTTAATTGTCTAGTATGCGATGTTTCAATATTATTTCAACTAATTTATAGATAGATGTCTTGAGAACAGATAAAAGTAATTAAGTAAAGTAAGTAGGATAGGTAAAAATAGTAAGTAAGTAAAGTAAGTGAATAAAGTAAGTAAATAAAGTAAGTAATTAAAGTAAGTATGTAAGGCAAGTAAGTAAGTAAAGTAAGTAAGTAAAGTAAGTAAGTAAGTAAAGTAAGTAAGTAAAGTAAGTAAGTAAAGTAAGTAAGTAAAGTAAGTAAGTAAAGTAAGTAAGTAAAGTAAGTAAGTAAAGTAAGTAAGTAAAGTAAGTAAGTAAAGTAAGTAAAGTAAGTAAGTAAAGTAAGTAAGTAAAGTAAGTAAGTAAAGTAAGTAAGTAAAGTAAGTAAGTAAAGTAAGTAAGTAAAGTAAGTAAGTAAAGTAAGTAAGTAAAGTAAGTAAGTAAAGTAAGTAAGTAAAGTAAGTAAGTAAAGTAAGTAAGTAAAAAAAGTGGGTCACCCGTCACATTGTGAAATAAAGCAAAGACAAAGTTTGCATCGCTCAAATTTTCACGCATTAACTACCCACTGTGAATACTATTGATACATTTTTTTGGGGGTGTAACTTATTTGCCATTCATAATTTACACACTACCATGGTCGTTAAGTTTCTTAAACTTTGTTTTTTAGTTTATATATACTTAAAGCAGAAAGCTTAGTTTCGAATTTTAAATTTTCTTGACAATCATCATTAATGATTTAAGGGGTCGTAGGAGTCTTAAAAATGTGCAAAAAAGGTACTACAAAGTATAGTTTGATCTTTCATGTCATTTTTGAACTACTCAATGTATAAGTATATTTTTTTATATGTAATTTTACAAGACTTACTTATTATAAAACAAGTTTTAAAATTTATGAAACTTTAGCCAAAACTAAAATAAATGATATTAAACATAAAGCTATTTGAACACATTGTGATTAGGCTTGCGCGGCAAATTGTGAGGTCAAAATTGAAAAAATGACCAAGAAAATGACTTTATATTGTACAAATATGTACAAACAAAGACTTATACCTAAATTCTCAGTTCAAGTTTAATTAGAAATTAATTTTAAAAAATTTAAAATCAAAATTTTTAAATTTTTATTAATTTTTTTAGAAAAAAGTTCTTAAAATAATTTCTAATTAAAATTGAGCTGAGAATTTAGATATAAGTCTTTGTTTGTACATATTTGAACAATATAAAGTCATTTTCTTGGTCATTTTTTCAATTTTGACCTCACAATTTGCCGCGCAAGCCTAATCACAATGTGTTCAAATAGCTTTATGTTTAATATAATTTATTTTAGTTTTGGCTTAAGTTTCATAAATTTTAAAACTTGTTTTATAATAAATAAATCTTGTAGAATTACATATAAAAAAATTTACTTTCTCTCGAAACCAAAGTTTAATTTTTAAAAAAAAATTCTTTTTAAAGTTATGGAGAACGAATTTTAAATAACAAATAAAATTGTAGAACCGGACGCTCAAAAATGTAGGGTATACTATTTATGATTAAAAGTAGTAACTAATTGTGACAATTGGTTAGCGTAAACTGAATTTTCAATTGATTTTGATCGTTAAAGGGTATGGGATAACGCAAAGTTTTCACAATAACTATATTATTTTTGTATATCTGTACCCAGGGCCCGATCACCGAATAGGCCGGGGAAGCCTGGGCTTCTTCCTAAAAATTTGAAGGGGCCCCCAAATCACCTTTTTTTTTTAAACACTTATTCTGCTACAAATATCCCCACATTTTCAAAAACTCATGTTCCAAAACTTGTTTAAACAAGTTTTTGATTTTTTTTATAATTTCATGGGGAAAAACAATTGCAAGAGAGTTCTGTTTTCTCATTATGTGGATAATCATACCGTGTTTGAAAAAATATTGTAAAATTTTAAATAAAAGTTGCGTATGGTTGGCCCATTAGTTGAGTTGCTTATTTGCAACGGGGGGCCCCCCAAATCAAAGGCAGGCTTCCCTTGCACAAAAGTTTTGATCGGGCCCTGACTGTACCTAAAGACATGCTATATATGACTTACAAATTTTACACAAAAATAATTTATTTAGAAATGCTATTATGTCCCATACATTTTTTTTACAATCTTGCATTATCCCACACTATATTTGGAATTTTTTTTTGGCTGTAGAGCGAAAATGGGCTGTGAAATGTAGGTCGACAGTTACTCTGGCAATACTTGGACCCGAACCTGGACGGCTGGGCTTCTGAGCTTCCAGAGGTAGACTTTTGACTTTCTCCAGATTTTGTATGAAGAAAACAACAGATTTTGCTTTGAAATTACAATTGTTCGCAACATATAAAACAAACAATTGATTTTGTTTTACGACAAAATTTGTTTACGTTCAATACGATATTTTCCTGGCATAGTCTGACTGCTATTTTTCCGAAAAAACAAAACCCTGTTTTTTTCTTTTTTTTTTCCATTACATATATCTCACCTTTGCACTAAACAATTGCTCCCTGAATCGACACTAAACGCGTAAATTTCGCAATAAATCTTCCATATTGCTTCAGGTACTGTGATCTTTATCTGAATCAATTAGGAGACAGTCAATAGAGCATGAATGAACTTCATTCCTTCATCTAGTTGAATTTGTTGGACAGAGTTCTAACCATAGGTATCATATAAAGTACTAAATTGGCAGATTACGTGACCTCCAATGCTAACGACGGACGGGACGCGCATAGAAACCGCAGATTAAGGGCAATTTGGCCAGTATTGACACCACATTAAGGAGAAAAGTGCTACAAAAAATAAAATTTAATTCTAAAATTACAAAAAAATACCATAAAAATACCAGCTGCATTTTGAAACATTTTTGGTGACTTAAAAAAAATGTGAAAAGCCTTTTCTAGTGCTTTTATAATATAGCACTTTTCTCCTTAAAGTGGTGGCAACACTGGCCAAATTGTCCCCCCTCTGGGGTCTAAATGCGCGTCCCGTCCGTTACACTGTAAAAAAAAACCTGTAGTTTTTACAGTTAAAAACTGTCAACTTTGACGCCAGTTAATAACTGTTTATTTTACAGTTTAAAACTGTAATTTTTTACAGTTTAAAACTGTATTTTTTTACATTTTAAAATTGTAATTTTAACAGGGAGAAACTGTTAACTTAGCAGGGAAAAACTGTTAATTTAACAGTTTTGTTCCTGTTCAAATAAAATACAATGTACCAGCCCTCGTTACCAAGTGACTTTATCGCAGGCGGCACAGTATCGGGCTCGCATGCAAGAGGCTCCTTGAAGAGGCATAGATCTGGCCCGGTTTTGATCCAGGAACCTCTTGTGTGCGAGTCCAATACTGATCCGCCTGCGACGAAGTAATTACTCCGTCGAGAGGGCTAGTATTGTTATTTGTGCTTAACGATGATCTCAATCACGTGACTCTTTGCACGTCTAATTTAACAGTTTTTCCTTGCTAAAAAAACAGTTTCTCCCTGTTAAAATTACAGTTTTTCTGTAAGAAAATTACAGTTTTAAACTGTAAAAAATTACTGTTTTAAACTGTAAAATGAACAGTTATTAACTGGCGTCAAAGTTGACAGTTTTTAACTGTAAAACAACAGGTTTTTTTTTACAGTGTAGCACTGGACGTCACGTGATCTGCCAATCTGGTATTTAATATGATATCTATGGTCCTTACTGACAATCTGAGTCTCGTTCCACATTCAATCGTCCTTGAAAAGTTTGTTTTATACCCGGTGCCAGGTAATCGCAGTGTTAATTATAAGTCTATTGGACTTAAATATGTGGCAACAGTGAAATCTGCACTTACGGTTTCGCATGCAGTTTTTAAGCAAATAGCAACAACGTTAAAAGCCGCTGCAGTGACAACACCCAACGGCAACAATTTTAGCACTCCAAATTCACAAAAAGAATACAGTGGAAAAACACATTCACTGCATGGGAATATGTCTGCATCAGGCCTCATGGCAACAATAGCGATTCATCGCCGAAACTGGCGGAATTAACCCGGTTACTCACTTTGTTTATGTTGCAACCCTGATTTACGCTTGAAATCAGTGGATACGAGTCAGACGTTTCTACCGCAAAAGAAGTACAGAGAGAGAAATTGGTTGCTTGTCGCCAAGCACACAAAAATAGGGAAGATTCCTTTCATTTCAATGTTGTTAATTCAATTATTCTGCAAAAGTTGTGAGTTCAAAATTAATCCATTAGCTCTATGGGACAATCCCTCTTAAGTGAAGAATACATGAGGAAACCCGCTTAATTTCGTACGAGACTTTCCGCATCAGCCTTTTTGGTGATGATAGCGAGTAATCGCTTTAACTGGTGTAAGGAAACCAGTTTCTACCTACCGAGATTCGCGCGATTCACGATTCCGAAGCTTGGACCAAGCGAATAAGAAAGAGAGAAACCGGTTTCTTATCGCCAATGTCCGCCAAGCAGGTACGGTAAAACTCCTAATAAATCATGCGGTTCTTCTCGTGTACTCTTCAATTATTTTATGTTTTACATAACGGAACTTAATACGGGTGGCGGGAGAGCCTGGTTTCGGAGAATGGACTGCATGTAAAATCAGAAGACGCGACGTTCAAAAAAATTAAAGAACTATAATGTGTATACAATCAGATTACGTGAATTGCTATTCTATAAATCATGCATATGCTTAATAAGTTTTCTAAGAGAGGCGCTAGTGTATAAGGATATTTCCATTGTATAAACGGATGCATGGGGGTCAATGAGAGACACGCTTCTTTATTGCGGTAAAAACTAACGCCAGCTGACAACTGTTGAGAAACACTGAATTAGAGTATGCTTAAAGTTCATGTATAACCTCTTAAGACCCGAGCAAAATCCTACACGTATATTCAATCTAAACATACTTTTTATACAAATGTATGTTAAAAAGTATGTTTTTCAAAGAAATTTAAAAAATAAAAAATTGTGTGTAATAGTTACTTAGAACCTTAAACTCTAAAAATAAAAATTTTTTGTGCTATAAATGCAACAAAAGAGGCCGTATCACTTATTGATAGTTAAGAGATTATTTTAAAACTTTTTTTATTGAAAACTGGTATGATAACTGATATTTGAGTCTTCTTCTATCGAACCAGGTTAATTTTGGAGCTAATCAACACGTTGATATTTAGTGGGGAGGTCAAAATGTCCCCAAATGACGCCAGGTCGCAAGAGGTTAAGAAAACACTTGCATTGCCACTTTTTCAACCCACCCAGCCGATGATCTCCGTATGACATTAATCAATTCCTTTATAAGATAAATGTCCCGAGATTCTTGTAAATAATCGAGTGATCGATGCAAAGGATGTATTCGTAATACACGTTCGATTGGGTCCTACTGGTGGCGTTATTATTTTTTGTCTAGTGTTTATCGCTGATAAATAAAGGGTATGTTGCCAATGAGAAATTTGGTTTGGGATGATTGGTATGCTTGATCTTGATGAGCTGGGGAGCCCAGTCGGTTAGGCAACCACCTAGCATGCAAAAGGTCCCAGGTTCGGGTCTGGGCATCGCCAAAATAGCTGCTGACCCATAAACAGCCAGTGCAGCCAAAAATGTTCGACGAATAATACCCCGGGTAAGGGAGTGCACGTTAAATATAACTCAAAGTCCTTAAGCTGCGTATGATGTCGCCCTTAACGGTTGCGTTGGGTACCTACTATGGTGTTGGCTCGTCACTTGACTGTGGTTCTAAAATACGACACCCGTCGCCAATAGACCACGTGTAGCTCTAGAGCGACGATAATTCAAACCTAACCTAACCTGAGCTTGATAGCATGGGGCTGGGGAGCTTAGGCGATAATGGCTTACGCTTTGCATGCGAAAGGTAAAAAGATTCAGATCCGGGCATCGCCAAAATGCACTTTAAACGACCCTTGCTGCCGAAAATGTTCTTCAAATAATACCCCGTGTGGAGAGACTGCACTTGAAATGTCCGCCTAAGACCCGAGGCGACCTGCTTACGATTATGCCTTTATAAGTTGTGTTGCTTGTCTACTCCACTGTACTGAGCTAAAAATTCTAGAAGGAGCATCCCATAAAAAGCTGGTGAAGCCTATTTTTGGGTCACTTGGCGACAGCTTTAGGGATAATATGTGCCAAATTTGGCATGAATTCGCCGATCCTAATTGACATTTGACTTGACATTTTTTATTGGCAAGTTGAAAACGTTCGCCAAAAATAGTACTGAAAGGAATTTAAGTTTTGAAGATTGTTCCCGCAATTCTATTTTTTAAGTGCATGTTTCCAAAACTTCATATTTAAAGAATCTTCTAAAGCAATTATATATCAATTTCCTTTCTAAAAAATATTGGAAAAATATGGTTTAAAATGCATATTTTAACAGGTAAAGTATAGGATGTTGGATTGATCTAACAGGGTTGCAGCGCTTCCACTTGGTTCTAACAGGTTGGCGAGCGTTTCGATGCTCCATCCAGAGTGTCAGTTCAGTTCAGTGGCCTACTCAGATGTTGGCCCGACACTTGGTTGTAGTTCTAAAATATGACGTCGCCAACAGCCCTCGAGTAAGTCTAGTGTGATAATAATTCAAATTAACCCAACCGTAGATAACAAGAATGAAGTTCTCTGTTGAACAATCTGTAAATTTTTCAGGTATTTTTTCAGATAATTTAACGAAAATATTCTGTTAATTTCTTGTAGGGTAGACTGGCCAGTGAATGAACAGGCTCCAGTGAATGAACAGTTGGTAAATACATTTAAAAAGTAAGGATTAAAAATCATTACACTGGATGGATGGGCAACACTGACTTCCTCTCATCTAGTAGGAAGCTATCTGACATCTGATTGGTTGTCCTGGTAATTAATTAAAATCCAACATGTTTATTGACTGGGCATTTTTGTGTTCATTCACTGGTACTGTTCATTCAGTTGGCTTTTGTACCACTTTTTATTTGGACTCCCAAAAGACCCAAAGCAATGCAAATAAAGTCACTTTTTTTTTTGTCGAGTTTCCATATGTTTACATTGTCATAAACCCACAAGCCATATTTTCTTTAAATGTATGAATTTTCTTAAAACAAATTATGCTTAAGCGTTCATTCACTGGTTAGTCTACCCTAACAGCGTTTTTTTTTTTTCTGGAAAAATTAAACTGCCGTAAGTTAATTTTTGTCTGTGTTTAATCACATAATATTTGACTGCAGCAGAAGAGCCATTTCAAAGGCTTTAGTGAAAAACATTGCGTAACGAAATAGCAAGATCCATGGCGGAGAATTGGACTTTCGATCTAAAGTTCAATGGTTTGCTAACTGAAGCTTTTGATCGCTTCAATATTAAGCCCAAACAAACGCTTGGCGACTTATTTGCCGGGAACTACGCTATGGTTAGAAAAGCTAGTTGAAATGAAATATAAAAAAGGTTTGTAGGGCTGATCAAAAAAGTTCAAACTTGTGATTATTTCGGTTGTTATTTATCCTAGAGAATCGGACCTTTTTGTTTTTGGTAATACAAAACATTCTAAATTGCTTGCAAGACACAAAATTTGCATTATGGGACGTCTTTATACAATACGAACCAAGATCTGAACTCACCACTAGTCTATGAGTATCTCTAATGAAGCTAATCCGATCCAACCAATGCAAAAACAGGTTTCAGGCGGCTTCAAGATTTTTTCTCGCCAAGAATTTCTGCGTAATCCCATCTCTAGATCGGGGCCGGTTTTGTTTGCCTCACCCTGTATAAATAAACAGATTAACCTTAACGTACTCCAGACGTACTTTATAAAGTATTCTTCTGGCATACCAGCCAACAGTTTTTTTTTTTTTTTTTTTTTGAAAACAAGACTTTTTGTTGCACTCTAGGTGTCTGCACGAGCGACCCAACCAATTTTAACGACTTTAGGTATATCTCTGAAAAATGAAATCATGACAAAATTAATGCTTTAACTGGAAGTTAAGCTGACAGAGAAAAACGTTACGCACATATTTATTTTAACAATTTTTACTATTATTTCGGGTCCGGATGGCCGAGTGGTTAGGATCGCAGGCCAGCAGTCTGCGGGCTGTAACGGATGCATTTTCGATTTTCGCCTTCACCCTGGGTGTACTTCCTTTCTCAGTAGCAGTAAAAACTTTTTATGTGTCTGTTTTACTTGACGAAGGCTTATAAGCGGATCTCTGATCAAGCACACAAGCCGGAATATATATGTACTTACCCTACCCCTACCCTACTATCATTTCAAGTTAAAATAAATTAAAATTAAAATGGAGTTTTGTCCCGTTTTACATTCTTACTTTTAAAATCGAGGCTTACGAATGCATTTTATTACAATTGGTTTAGTTTTGTCAAATCTATATATTATGACATTGGGAGTTGTTTTTTCAGCTGAAAAACAAAAATGTTTCTGTATTTTTCATTTAAAATAAAGATTCAAAAGAAATGAATTTTTAAAGGCACATATTAATTACTAGATTCACAAAAATTCTATCAAAATAGTCCTTTTTTATTTTTATGTGCATACTATACATTTTCCATAAAAAAAAGAGTTAAACCCACTAACTAATGATAAAATAAAAATACCTATGAAAAGAATTTATAAGAAGCGACAGGAGGTATCCTAAGAAGATAAATAAAAAAATCAGAAAATATATTTCAAATATATTCGGTTCATTATTCACATTTCATATCGATAGCCAATACCAGATTATACGGCCTATGCAAATTTGGGAGATGAACCGAGGCAAAGAAATTCCAATACTACTGTCGAAACCGCGGCAGAAATTAGAAATACCTCAAAAATGCAGAAGAGAAGGCTAGTCTTAAAGGATATAAAAAATAATAATGATTTTCCCGTTTTAAAATACGGGAAGATTCCGTCATAATGATGCAATTCCGGAAAAATTTCACTCGCGGAATCTTATTCTTCGCGTTCGCAATAAATTTTGCTCACGATGTCGCTGCGCTGGGTTGGCAAAGATGTAAGTCGCATCAATTGAAATGAAGTGGCTCTCTAAGAGCAAAAAATAATATCAAATGGTTGGCTTATTCCTCAAAATAACCCCTACTAAAAACGATTCATAGAGATCAATACAAAAATCTATTGACATCAGTACAGCTTTATTGATATGTACTGATTTCTATGGATGTCCTTTTTGTTATCAGTAGAAGCTATTGAGATATCAGTTACCTACTAATAATATTTCCCACTGATATCAATAAATCTCTACCGACATCTATATAAAAATTATCAATAGCTTACTGATATCAATTGACATTAATAGGGAACTGATATCCATAAAAGTTTTACCAGTAAGCTACTGATCTCAATTGATATTAATAGGCCCGTACTGATATCCATAAAACTTTTACCAGTAGAATACTGTTTTAAAATTATATCCATAGAGCCTTACTGACACCATTAAAAATCCTTTACGGTTATGATCCCTATTGATATATTATCTGAAAGGCTTATTGTTGATAAAGCATTCCCCCCCTCCCCCCAAGTCTGGAAATACGAACAAAATGTTTAAAAATCTATAAATCCCGATCCAATACAAAAATCCAACTAATCGTTTTAAATACATTGAAGCAATCCTTTAAAACACATTAAAAAAATCCATTCTCCCAAAAGACCCCCCCCCCCCCCAAATGGGGAATAATTCGTCAACTCAGCCCGCTAACTTGGGCTGGGCTAATGAGGTGGACACGCATACCTCACAGCCACTGAGCCGACGAAACTTCACTTCCAAATGATATTCCAATTCCAGTAAAAATGTAGGAGATAATACGGACAAATTCTGTAGAAATAAATTTCCTGTAGCCAAACAATATAGAAAATATTCTTACCCAACATATATTTACTGTATTGCTTTCTGTACATTGAAAAAAAATAAAGAAAGAAGACGTCAAGTCATAAACCGTAGATAAAAACCTCATCGACAGAATAGGAGCCAGGTACACTGACCACTGCACCATTACGGTCAGATAAGTAAACTTTGTACACATAATTTATTTCTCGTTTAAAAATTATATTGAATTTTTAGAGTTGCAGGTACATCAACTGAACCGAAAGCTCAATTTTATGTGCATTATTGCGTCAGAACGTTGATAATGTTACTTTAAAAACATTAACTACACAGTTCGACAAAAAAAATGCAAGTGTTTGTCCCGAAGCTATTTTGGCTTTTTTTTTTTTGCTTCTTTGGTGGTCCAATAAGAGAGAAATAACATTTTTAGCCCAAGTTTAATAGGGGGATTCGTCAGAGATCAAAAAACTGATTTTTTAACGTTTTTTCATTAAAAAAAACGCCTTTTTGACGTTTTTTTTTTTGGCTACAAACAACCTGCAACTGGTTCTTACCTCTATATGGGTGTTAAGTGAGTACCGATAGGCCATTTTGGAACTCTAACACCGCTCCAAAGCTGTCCAAATTAGCGATTACTGGCCCAAAACGCCATTTTTTAAGGTTATTTCATGTTTTTTAGCGTGGCTACTTATTGGCTACAAACAGCCAGTAAACCTTCCTGCAACTGGTTCAATTACCTCTATGGGTGTTAAGCGAGTACCGATGGGCCATTTTGGAACTCAAACACCGCTCCAAAACTGTCTAAATTAGCGATTTCTGGCCCAAAACGCCCTTTTTTATGTTATTTCATGTTTTTTCGCGTATGGAGCTATAATTACGTATCTGGATCTGCTTTCGTGATAAATAAAATCAAATTATGAACAAGAAATAAAATGAAAACATTTATACGCTATATAAGAGGCCGAGCATTGTCAGAATAGGCAATTTACTTGCCCAAAAGTGCTATTTTTCGCTAGTATTTCACGTTTTATCGCGTATATTTGGCTTCGCACTAAATGAAAATATACCGATGTCTGTCTGTAGCAACTCAGTGAACACCGACTGACTTTTCTGACACTTCTGCAATACATAAGCATCGCACATTTGGTTAAAATAGGTGATTTTCTAGCCAAAAGTTGCATGTTTTGTTTTAGTTGACAGTCATTGTGCGGGCAAAAAGAGTTGAGGGTGTGGGCACTTAAGTCATTGACTGTATGTGTCTAACACCAGGAAATCTGGTACGTGTTATTGAGAGAAAGAAATTACTGTTTGGGGTGACTTTTATTTTATTCTTTTATTGTGGAGTATCTACATTTATACCCACATCCAGCACAACCAGCCTGCATTTTGCCTCACAGCAAAAGCAGAAAACTCTTAATCTTTTCAGTTTTACGACATTTCGACTTAAGCCAACATTTTGAATTAGGTGAACTCTTAGCTGGTTGTGCGATGCTTATGTATTGCCAAACCAAATGTGCGATGCTTATGTATTGCAGAAGTGTCAGAAAAGTCAGTCGGTGTTCACTGAGTAGCTACAGACAGACATCGGTATATTTTCATTTAGTGCGAAGCCAAATATACGCGATAAAACGTAAAATACTAGCGAAAAATAGAGCTTTTGGCCAAGTAAATTGCCTATTCTGACAATGCTCGGGCTCTTATATAGCGTATAAATGTTTTCGTTTTATTTTTTGTTCATAATTTAATTTTATTTATGTCGAAAGCAGATCCAGATACGTAATTATAGCTCCATACGCTAAAAAAAATGAAATAACATCAAAAAAGGGCGTTTTGGGCCAGAAATCGCTAATTTAGACAGGTTTGGAGCGGTGTTCGAGTTCCAAAATGGCCTATCGGTACTCACTTAACACCCATATGGAGGTAAGAACTAGTTGCAGGTTGGTTTGTAGCCAAAAAAACGTCAAAAAAGGCGTTTTTTATGAAGAAACGTTAAAAAATCAGTTTTTTGATCTCTGATGAATCCCCCTATTAAACTTGGGCTAAAAATGTTATTTCTCTATTATTGGACCACCAAAGAAACAAAAAATCGCCAAAGTAGCTTCGGGACAAACACTTGCATTTTTTTTGTCGAACTGTGTTATCATTATTTTAGTAATCTAGGCCTTGAACATTGAAATGCTGGGGATCTTTAAAAAACTTTCTGAATATCTCCCTCTAATTTGCTAATTTGAGAATAATTCATAACTTGAAGCAAGTCTCTGGTAAAGTTTGATATTTTTTTAACACAAGTGGTTCATGTTTAGTATGGGTATTATGAAGTACCTGAAACGTAATATTATAAACCAGAAAATATAATATATAAGAAGAATATACACATAAAAAAAAGAAGTTCCAAAAGGACTAAGGCTTACTGATAAATAGGTTAACAGTAACTGTCACCTACAACCGCTTCTACGTAAGATTTATACACATTAGAAAAAAATCACCTTACGCAGTATCCATTTGTAATTTAAACTTTTAAAAGTCATAATCAACTATTTTTAGTAATTTTCTTTTGCAAATGAAATTAATATTATTTAATGGTCTTCTCCATTTGTTTGCAGTTCTTAGAATAATTAAAAATTTATTTAAATAAAAAAAACACGAACTACCCTTAAATTTTACTAAAAAAAAAGAAATGTAAATTAAACCTCTACTTTATGCAATAAAAATGTAATTCCTTGCAGCTTTGTAAACAAATACTGAACTATCTAGAAATCACATTGTGCTACATTTTATGACGTCAATCAAAAACTGATTTATAACAAAAATAAATTTCCCTTCATTTATTAATATTAAATTAATTGTTTCTCGTGCTATAATTGATATTACAACAAAGATTTAAATGACTAGAAAATAATTTCAATTCTAATTAAATGGGAAACTACACCTTTGTCCGTCCGAACGTACAGACAGGCGAACAAAAAGTAGTTAAGTTGGGTCTCTAAGGTCTTTCTAATAAAATATAATTTTTCAGATCCGACGGAAAGAACTGATTTTGGAAAAGGGTTACGGACAGACATACGGACATCGTGAGCATGTAAATCAATACCAACTATTGAATAATTTTTAATTCTTTCGATTTAACTCGTTTACGCCGGGGAAAATATCTACGTTTTTTCACTTGAGGCGGGACTGTCTTTTAGCTACGTCGGACGGGAATACACTTTGCGAGTCCGAAAACACTAAATGCGAGATCACAACTAATGAAAATGTTAGGTGAAGGTAGATTTTATGCCGCGAAAAAAATTTTAAAAAAATAGTAACAGCATATTGTAACTATTGTAAGGGCCAGCCTGCATTATGTTTGTAATGTTTTGAAAAGTAGCATAGATATAAATAAATAATTGTTATCAATTTAAAATATCGAATGTTTATAATAATCAGTATTTTTAATATATATTGATGAGAAAAAATAAACTTATTCTTGAACGACTTCTTTTCTGAAAACAAGTGACTCCCCTATGATGCACGGGGTCTCACGGGATAGTGACCCACCGGTGGGTCACACTTGACTTTAATGTGGGGCCGCATGACCCACCGGTTTGTCACCTTAACTGTACCGAGTGTAACCCACTTGTGGATCACCCGGCCCCACATTTAAGTCAAGTGTGACCAATCGGTGGGTCAACTTAACTGTACCGAGAGGCGGTGTAACCCACTTGTGGGTCACGCAGCCACTCATTAAAGTCAAGTGTGACCCACCGGTTGGACAACTTAACTGTACCGATTGGCGTTGTAACCCATTTGTGGGTCACGCGGCCCCACATTAAAGTCAGGTATGATCCACCGGTGGGTCAACTTAACTGTACCGAGGGGCGATGTAACCCACTTGTGGGTCACGAGGCGCCACATTAAAGTGAAGTGTGACCCATCGGTGGGTCAACTTAACTGTACCGAGAGGCGGTGTGACCTACTTGTGGGTCACGCGGCCCCTCATTAAAGTCAAGTGTGACCCACCGGTGGGACAACTTAACTGCATCGAGGGGCGTTGTAACCCATTTGTGGGTCACGCGGCCCCACATTAAAGTCAGGTATGACCCACCGCTGGGTCAACTTAACTGCACCGAGGGGCGATGTAACCCATTTGTGGGTCACGCGACCCCACATTAAAGTCAAGTGTGACCCACCGGTGGGTCACACCGGCGTGAAATGTGGCAGCGGTGGAATGCTGTCTCTGTTTTTGTGCCTGATTCCACTGCATTCTAATATACGATATTGTCAAACCAAGCGTAGAGATGTCCTAGTAGTTTTTTTCTCCTCCAACGGTCAAATACGAAGCAGCTTTTTCTTAAAAAGGAAAAGATGGAAATCTGGAATTTCTCTTTCAAATGAAAGGACAGTCTGCATGGAGTTCCTTTCATCTTTTTTTTTTCGCACTTGAAATACTTTTATGGTTTTGGAAATGAATCGTGAGGACTTTTTTTTGGAAGTATATATATTGTAAAATATGTTATGTCGGAAAAATAATTTTATACGTAATTAAAGTGATCATTATGCTGCTGTAAATCAAAAATAAATCGGTAAAACAATTATAAGGGGATAGCGAACCTGATATGCAAAATTCTTGGTCTGAGACCCGCTCCTATACCTTGACCCGTGATTCCTATACCTTGTGAAAAGGGGAAAACATGGCAAAGGAATTCTTTTGCAAAAGTTGTGATTTCAAAACTAATGCATTAACTCTATGGGACTGACATTCCCTCTTAATCTATTAAAGCCTGGATTAATTTTTCACTTAGGAATTTTAAACAATTACAAAATGAAGAACAATCCTTTCCAGATAAGTTGTAAAACGAGTGATATGGATATAGCTTGAACTATTGCCAAACTTTCAAGTGACGAACAGAAATAATTTAAGATAATTGGAGAACTTTATATATGCTTTTAAGGTCGCAAGCATTAGGGGAGACTGGGTACGGTTGTGACAGATTTCGGTTAATCGCTAATAAATTCGTTAGTATGCCGATTAGCTGGATGAAAGTTGCATTAGTAGTAAAGTGCAACACTTGTCTACATATAAATTAAAAATTGCGTCCCTAAGTACAATAGTTAGCTTGTAAGAGCAAATTAGAAAAAAGAGGAAGTAGTGTCACAACCGACCCCACCCTGAGGTCGGTTGTGACAGTGTCTGCGATCGGTTGTGACAGAGTCAAAAAAGACACCAAAATGTCATCAAATCGCTCTTTTTGCATCATATTTAGAAACTATAAATTCAATATTTATAATAATAACATTTAATTCATCATTTAATTAATAAATTTAATAATTATAAATTAATTTATAATTACTAATAAAAAATCTTCATATTATCACTATCATCAAAAAAATTAACTAAATTTTTATAATTATACAATGCTGTAACCATGTCAAATACAAAACAAATACATAAAAATGTGTTTTTTAAAAAAAAAGTGCTCAAAATATCTTATCTTAATAAAAAAAATATACATGTTCTTATATAACACAAATAAATCTTTTTGAGTTACACCTGTTTCGTCAACAATGTATATATCCTGTGGCTCATAGGTGTGTATGTACATAACAATTTGCATATTGTCATAAAAATCTTGCACATTTGAAGCTTTATCAATACAAATGTATCGTAACAAAGACACGATTAATTTGAAGATATTTTACCGCTCTTCGTAATAAAATATCGCGTTCCACTTCTATAAAAGCTTCTTCCTATTTCCTTAGGTCACACTGTGCCCTTTCTGCCTTCCTCAGGCGTTTTATAGGCATCTAAAAGAAAAATAAATGCATTTTACTGCGTTGTCACAACCGTACCCAGCCTACTCTTTTGCAAAAAAACAATCGCCATGACAATACAAAATATTTTACATTCAAAGTAATCGCTGGTATTTTATTATTAAAGTCTAACTTATAACGAAGAAAAAATTCATTGATCTATCTGTGCACATATAATAACAGTTAAGAAAAGAAATGGAATAAAAATACTTACTTTTGTGTTTTTTGACGGCAAAAAAGTAACCGAGGCCTCTCTGGTAGGGTTAATGTCGTGCGATGACTGATGGTATACTGTGGAACATGTTCAGGCAGGCAAGCTGCTTCTTACCCCTTACACCCACCCCGTCATTCCTTATGGTTTTGCTAATATAGCGACTGTCACAACCGTACCCTGGCACAACCGTACCCAGTCTACCCTATAACATATTGTTGGTTGGTTGGTATACATATATTTTCAGGCTTGTGTGCTTGCTCAGAGAGCAGCTTATAAACCTTCGTCAAGTAAGACAGTCACAACACACATATATATACGTGACAGATGCTGCCATCTGTCACGCGCCACCTCCTCAATTTAAACAAGTTCCTGAAGGGGAGGGAAATAGTCTCCAGGAACCTACACCCTTGGGAAACTGCACAATGATCGCCCACCGGACTTCCGGACCCAACAGATTTAACGAGCATGTACTCCGCATATACTCGGTGAGTTTTCAGCAACAATTACTCGATTGCGGGACCTTCCGATCCGTAAATCGAGACACTGACAACACTGCGCCTCACAGCCCTATAACATTTTACGTGTGGCGAGAGAAGTTCACGTCTTGACGCTCCAATCTGTAACACTGCACGACCTTCAATTAACAATGAATATTTCAATGCACACATTTAAGGGATCAAAGGAGTCTTAAAAATGTGCAAAGAAGGTACTACAAAACATAGTTTGATATTTCATGTCATTTTTGAACTACTCAATGTATAAGTATAATTTTTTATATGGTAATTCTACAAAATTTATTTAATATAAAACAAGTTTTAAAATTTATGAAACTTTAGCCAAAACTAAAATAAATGATATTAAACATGAAGCTATTTGAACCCATTGTGATTAGGCTTGCGCGGCAAATTGTGAGGTCAAAATTGAAAAAATGACCAAGAAAATGAATTTATATTGTACAAACATGCATAAACAAGGACTTATACCTAAATTCTCAGCTCAATTTTAAATAGAAATTACTTTTTAACAAAAATTTAAATCAAAATTTTTTAAATTTTTATTAATTTTTTTAGAAAAAAAGTCCTTAAAATAATTTCTAATTAAAATTGAGCTGAGAATTTAGGTATAAGTCTTTGTTTATACATATTTGTACAATATAAATTCATTTTCTTGGTCATTTTTTCAATTTTGACCTCACAATTTGCCGCGCAAGCCTAATCACAATGGGTTCAAATAGCTTCATGTTTAATATCATTTATTTTAGTTTTGGCTAAAGTTTCATAAATTTTAAAACTTGTTTTATAATAAATAAATCCTGTAGAATTACATATAAAAAAATTATACTCATTTATTGAGTAGTTAAAAAATGACATGAAAGATCGAACTATGCTTTGTAGTATCTTCTTTGCACATTTTTAAGACTCTTGTGACCCCTTAAAGGTACGCTCTCAGAAATAACACTTTAATTTTTGACGATTCATGAATCCTCAAGAATCATTTCGTTCATTTCTAGGATTGTTTCGTCAAACTATTACGTGCCTTTTGAGTAAACGCGAATCCTCACTTTTACGATCGTGATTTGACAATCCTGTATTTTGATTTTGAGGAAACTGAATCTCATTGTTGCACTCACATGCTCAAAAATGACGAAATATTTCTTCAGATTAGACGACATTCAAATCCTCATAAAAATGACGATTCAAGTTTCCTCACTTTGAGGAAACGAAAACTCGGGGTATTTGCCAGTTATGAAATCGTCAAAATTTTGGAAAATTTTCATAACCATATAAAAAAATTAAATGGATTTTTTTCTTATTGAGCTCTTATTTTTTACCTAAAATAAGCATATATTGTGAATATCAGATATTTCTGTAGTGTGGTAAATTTTTGGGACTGAAAGGGTTAAGACAGACAGACCAATGTTCAAAAATTACTTCTTCAGTTTCAGCACTTTCCAAAACTGACACAAAACGAGACACAAAATCTCCATTTCAGATTTTCAGCCTCACAATAATTTCATAGGTACTTTCATGTTAGGTCATTTAATATTTCATATTAGGAAATTAAAAGTAAAAAGTGAGTCATTTAATGTTTTAACATTACCTTATGCTTCTGTGATTGTTTAGATCAGACTACTTCAACCACGTCCTTTTATGAGGTAGGTAAAACTGTTGATTTTTTTTTTTTTCGTTTTATCTTTGAATGATAATTCGTAACCTTTTAGTCCTTTTCTAGAAGTTTTTTATTTCGCCATTTAAGGTAGGCGAATACCCAAAATTTCCCAAAATTTTACTATTGCTTTAATCTTTTCCAAATTTGGCA
>CM043114.1:16468642-16621142 GCA_023701765.1 Hylyphantes graminicola | reverse complement strand
TCTTCTAAAATTAAGCGATAAGTGACTGCTATTTCTAAGTTAGATAAATCCGTTATATATCATTTAAAAGAGTAATTATTTGGCTATTTTATCACGTCGTTAGCTTGGACACTAGGCTAACTACCTTTCTTTAAACAAGCCGTCTATGCCATTTTGTCTTACTGTGGTAATGCCGCCACATCACTCTGGGGTTATGCGCCACATACGAAAGGATGGCGGAATAATCCGCAAAATAGAAATTTCATACATTGGCCCTACAACCTATTAGTTTTCGTTAGAGATGCCGCGTATCCGAAAAAGAATAACTGAACTGGTCAAATAGACCAACGAAACTTTAAAAAAAAAAACCTGCATTGTTAGTTGCACATAGAAAGTTAATAAACGAGCTGTATCCTGTACAATTTACCATTCCAAAGTTAATTAAACCAATTTTAGTTCTATATGTATTGCTTTTTTATGTAATTTCCCATTATTTATAGATTATTTGCTTTGTTTATTGATGTGGCGGCATAACCCCAGTGGTGTGACGGCATTACCCCAGATACCGGGGTAATCACGCCACTGTGCGAGCATTAGAAAAATACAATTTTATTCAGTTTCTATTACAGATTTAAATTTTTAAAATCACTACAAGATAGGTTATGAACTGTAGTATGCTATGCTCGGCTCATTACAATTTACATTAATTGCAGCACAATTCTGCATGAAAATTCAATTTCCCTTAAGGTGGCGCCATTCCCCTTCTCTCCCCTACCTTAAATACAATATGCCGTTAATAAATATTATTTCATTAAGAAAAAACTGTAATTTTATACAATCTGAGATAGTGCAGATTAAAAATGCATTACTTAATAATGAAAATAACTAATGTTTCTGAATGTATGTAGTTTCTGTAAAAAAAAAAAAAAAAAAAAAAAAAAAAAAAAAAAAAAAAAAACATGTATTTGTGCGGCAATAACATATTTCGTCGAAATTAAAATGGACATTTTTTTAAAAAATATATATATCAAGGTGTCGAATATCATATTAAAAAAAAAAATAATTAATAATAATAAGAAGAAGAAAATGCTACCAATTTTTTCTTTGTACGACGAGTTTTGGTTTTGTTTTGCTCTAGAGTTGTTTAAAGAAATCTAGGGATTGTCCAAGTTTAAGATTTCAAAAGCCAATTGTAAAAAACTTATTGGGAAAGAATAAAAAATAAAATAAGGCTGTTGTCTTGTTGATTCGCCCAAGAATTATCACAATTAATTGAACAGGTTTTCTTCAATTTTTAATTTAAAAGCTCACTGATGTCGTTAACATTTATCAAATATCCGCTTAGATTTTTAAAACTTAACTGCGACTTTTCAAATCAAATTATAGCAATACTTCAATTATTGAATTATTCTATTAGAAAAGTTATAATGTTAAAATAAATATTTTCAGAATTATGTAATTTCTTCATTTTTTCTTTTAATTAAGTCTTTTTACTTTTTGCTTTTGTAGATGTTGACCCTGATGTTTTTTTTTTTTTTTTTTACTTTCATTTTCATTCTGCATATATTCATATAATTAATTATTGAATATGAAAATTATTTCTTCTACAACCAGTAGCGGATTTCTTAATAGGCTAGCGAGGCTAAAGCCTACGGCGGCAATTTTTCGTAGGCGGCAAATTTTCAACGGCTGAGTTTTGCATGTTGAGGCAATTCTTTCAAAACGCATCTGAAGTTTAAGTACTCTAATAAATTGGAATATTTCTTAATATTTCACTCAAGCCCTATTTTATGTAGCATTAAAGTAAGAGATCAGAAAAATTACATCTAACTGATGAAAAACATACAGCATTTTTTAAACTTAATTAAGGGGCACTAACAGAATTGTCAAATCACGATCGTAAAAGTGAGGATTCGCGTTTACTCAAAAGGCACGTAATAGTTTGACGAAACAATCCTAGAAATGAACGAAATGATTCTTGAGGATTCATGAATCGTCAAAAATTAAAGTGTTATTTCTGAGAGCGTACCTTTTTTATATGTAATTCTACAGGATTTATTTATTATAAAACAAGTTTTAAAATTTATGAAACTTTCGTCAAAACTAAAATAAATTATATTAAACATAAAGCTATTTGAGCACATTGTGATTAGGCTTGCGTGGCAAATTGTGAGGTCAAAATTGAAAAAATGACCAGGAAAATGACTTTATATTGTACAAATATGTACAAACAAAGACTTATACCTAAATTCTCAGCTCAATTTTAATTAGAAATAATTTTTTTAAAAATTTTAAAATTTGTATTAATTTTTTAAGAAAAAAGTTCTTAAAATAATTTCTAATTAAAATTGAGCAGAGAATTTAGGTATAAGTCTTTGTTTGTACATATTTATACAACATAAAGTCATTTTCATGGTCATTTTTTCAATTTTGACCTCACAATTTGCCGCGCAGGCCTAATCACAATGTGTTCAAATAGCTTTATGTTTAATATCATGTATTTTAGTTTTGGCTAAAGTTTCATAAATTTTAAAATTTGTTTTATATTACATAAATCTTGTAGAATTACATACAAAAAAATTATACTAATATATTGAGTAGTTCAAAAATGACATGAAAGATCAAACTATGCATTGTAGTACCTTCTTTGCGCATTTTTAAGACTCCCTATGACCCCTTAAGCCCAGTGAGTATCAGCAGCCATGGAGATGTCAAACTATCGGCGGCGCATTCTCTGGGGCCCCCCCCCCCCCCCCCTCTTGATAAGTAATTGTCCCAATTTTGGATGCATTTTGATAATTCATTCAAGCTACAGGCCACTCCGAATAGCGAGCGTTATTTTATAACCACCCTGTATTCTATTTTTCGCCACCTTCTTATACGTCCTGAGCCATGGTTAAATGCCCAACTCGGAAGGTCATGCTGCTCCTAAGCAACTTCTCTACCCAGGATCATAGAGTTCCCCCCAAGCAAGAAAATAGAGAGCTTTTGCATACCGTTCGGCGAACCGTGACGTTAACGCTAACCCAAACCTTATCCTCTCGACCAATCAGAATGCGCGTAGAGATGAGGTTAAGGGAATCGCTCCCTTATTTCGGAAATTTACCGTAACCCTAACGCTATCCCCTAACCGTGAACGATAAAGTCACGTGGGCAGTTTGTTGTTGTTTTATTGGTTATAGCATTGAATCTCGGTTTGTTTTGAAAAGTAACTTGAGAGAAAAAAAGGACTTTCGCTATAATACAAAACTTTTCAGATTTGATATCACCAATGTAATAATCGCAAATGTGAAATATAAACATTTTAAAAGTTTTGTTTAAAAAGGTTCAAAATCGCTTCGAATTGTAATAAAAATTGTATTTCTCCGTGTGCATATTTTTGTATACTATACTGTTATTTTTCTGTAAAAAGGTTATATTTATGTTAAAAAAAAGTTGATTATTCCAGTTTGGGGTATATTTAATTACTTTCAAATATATTTCCAAAAGTACAAATTCCTTTTTTAATTGTAGTACTACGTGGAATCTTACAGGGTTGAATACTCATTACTTAAAAATCAACTTGCACTTTATTTCATGTTTGTTAATTTCAAATGTGTTCAAAGAGAGAGAAATATAAAATTTTTATTAATAGTTCAAATTTAGTTGATAAATTAAATTTTAGGAACAGAAATTGATTTATAGATAATCTCGTTAATTGATCAAAATAACACTTGCACTTAAAAACACTTAAAATATTTGTTTTTATGAAAATTAAATTAATGGAATTGCACTATATATATCATGGTTTAACAGTACTTAAAGCATGGCACCCCCAAGCATGACTTTTTAAATAGCCAAGTAAAGAAAAACAATATGTGCAAATGTACTTTATTTTTTCTCTATTTTATGTCCTAGATATTTATTTTATATGCAGAGAGCTTTTAAAGAATCATAAAGATGCTCAAATTTAGCTTTTAATAAAAATTTTAGAGCATAAACTTATTTTGGCATTCCTTGTTATGATTAAGCAAATCAACATTCTCAAAATACACATGATAAATATTTTTAACTGCACTTTTAGTGACTACAATCAATTCTAAAAAGCAACTTCTATCTAGTGTTGTGTCATACTTTCCATGTTACGGAGATTTATTTAAACTTTAAGACACCAACCCCTCCCTATGATACTGCCTTAGATAGTCGAGTACAGGGTTCCCACGGTCCTTGAAAATCCTTGAAAAGTACTTGAATTTAATTTGGTTAACTGGGGGCCCCGGAAAGTACTTGAAAAATGCACGAAGTCCTTGAAAAGTACTTGATTTTTTCCCCCGTCAGGCGCGGATCCCTATCGAAAGTAAACCAAACTTCAACAAAGCTCCTTGCGCGCGCTGACGAAAAATGAAAGAACTTCTTTTTGTCCACTGCGCTACACTAACGCGCATAGCTCCGCTTTTTTATGTCACGTTCTCTTCAGAGAAAAGTGGTTTAATAACGCTAAGTCGCGAAAGGAAAGTTGCTGCACAGGGATGCCACACGACCTGAGCATTTTCGGCTGTTTTCGATGTTTGAAAACTAAACTTAAATTTTGATAAATAACTAGTTTAAATAATGGATTTTAATAATAAAGATAAAATTTTCTATTAAATTGGGAAGATGAATTAAGATTGGATTACACTAAGATGTCCTTAAATCTCGGCCAGCCAGTGCAATGTCAAATTAGAAGAAGCTCCATATTAATGAAAACTAAGCTCAAATTTTGATAAATATCTTATTTAAAGAATGGATTTTAACACTAAAGATAAAATTTTTAATTAAAATTTGAAGATGAATTAAGATTAGATTACATTAAGGTGTCTTCAAATATCGATGTACGTCCAGTGCAATCTCCCATTAGAAAACGATCATTAACGCAACCAAAAATGTGTACTCCAATAATGCTTTCTGAGTTACTTATTTCGCCGCAAAGTAATTTTCAGGAAATCTGCCGATGGGTCACATTGCATCAGAATGATTGACAGTTCTGTGGCTGCTAAGATCAAACGCGGCGTCGATGTTTGGTTGACCGACCCGTCTTGAACTATAAAACTAAACGGAATGATGTACTGCCAATTTGCAGCAAATAAGAGCAAAAATTACGAGGCATCGAAGTTTGGTTCACTGATCCATGAACTATAAAAATAAGACACTACTGCGATATTGCCGAAGATTAAACAAAATTATAAGACGTCGAAGTTTGATTAAGGGGTCTAAGGAGTCTTAAAAATGTGCAAAGAAGGAACTACAAAGCATAGTTTGATCTCTCATGTAATTTTTTAACTACTCAATATACAAGTATAATTTTTTTTATATGTAATTCTACATGATTTGTTTATTATAAAACAAATTTTAAAATTTATGAAACTTTAGACAAAACTAAAATAAATGATATTAAACATAAAGCTATTTTAACAGATTGGGATTAGACTTGCGCGACAAATTTTGAGGTCAAAACTGAAAAAATGACCAAGAAAATGACTTTATATTGTACAAATATGTACAAACAAAGACTTATACCTAAATTCTCAGCTCAATTTTAATTAGAAATTATTTTAAGAACTTTTTTCTAAAAAAAAAAAAAAATTAAATTTTGATTATACTTTTTAGAAAAAAGTTCTTAAAATAATTTCTAATTAAAATTGAGCTGAGAATTTAGGTATAAGTCTTTGTTTGTACATATTTGTACAATATAAAGTCATTTTCTTGGTCATTTTTTCAGTTTTGACCTCAAAATTTGTCGCGCAAGTCTAATCCCAATCTGTTAAAATAGCTTTATGTTTAATATCATTTATTTTAGTTTTGTCTAAAGTTTCATAAATTTTAAAATTTGTTTTATAATAAACAAATCATGTAGAATTACATATAAAAAAAATTATACTTGTATATTGAGTAGTTAAAAAATTACATGAGAGATCAAACTATGCTTTGTAGTTCCTTCTTTGCACATTTTTAAGACTCCTTAGACCCCTTAACAGATCCGTTTGAACTAAAACTATAAAAATAACGAGTCTCTACTACTGCGATTTCGCTGCGAACTAGTAAATATTACGATTCGTTGAAGTCATCCGTCAGCGATCCGTCTTAAACCAAAACTGTAATATAAAAAATCTATTATAAGAATCGGTAAATATTTGAAATGCGATCATCGTAGTAACAAGTCTGAAAAAATCTGTTACAATCTTATTTAATTTGCTTTCAAAATGTTATTTTTTCTTTAAAAAAACCATTGGCTTCCATCGGTTTCCCGTATTTTTCAAAGCCGATGAACCGATTTCTCTTAGTTAACTTCGGGTCAGATGGCTAATTATTAACAATAGGTCTAGCAACCAGAGACAGATTTGAGCGGTATCAAATAGCAATTTGGGATGCAAATTCACTAAAACAGCGATAAAAATAGCCAAACAATTAGCTAGAACTGCGATGCTTTTCTTTTAAGGGGTCTAAGGAGTCTTAAAAATGTGCAAAGAAGATACTACAAAGCAAAGTTTGATCTTTCATGTCATTTTTGAACTACTCAGTGTATAAGTATAATTTTTTTATATGTTATTCTACAAGATTTATTTATTATAAAACAAGTTTTAAAATTTATGAAACTTTAGCCAAAACTAAAATAAATGATATTAAACATGAAGGTACTTGAACACACTGTGGCTTGCGCGGCAAATTGTGAGGTCAAAATTGAAAAAATGAATAAGAACAGGACTTTATATTGTACAAATATGTACAGACTAGGACTTATACCTAAATTCTCAGCTCAATTTCAATTAGAAATTATTTTTTTAAAAATTTAAAATCAAAATTTTTAATTTTTTAATAATTTTTTTAGAAAAAAGTTCTTAAAATAATTTCTAATTAAAATTGAGCTGAGAATTTAGGTATAAGTCCTAGTCTATACATATTTGTACAATATAAAGTCATTTTCTTGGTCATTTTTTCAATTTTGACCTCGCAATTTGCCGCGCAAGCCTAATCACAGTGTGTTCAAGTACCTTCATGTTTAATATCATTTATTTTAGTTTTGGATAAAGTTTCATAAATTTTAAAACTTGTTTTATAATAAATAAATCTTGTAGAATTACACATAAAAAAATTATACTCATTTATTGAATAGTTAAAAAATTACAAGAGAGATCAAACTATGCTATGTAGTATCTTCTTTGCACATTTTTAAGACTCCTGTGACCCCTTAAAAAATTGTCTATTTTCTCTTCGCACCGTAATTTTTGTGAGACTAAGTTTAAATTTTAATAAATAAGACATTTAAATAACATATTCTAATAATGAAGATATTAAAATTTAATTAAAATGTGAAGATGAATTAAGATTGGATTGCACAAGTTTTCTTTAAGGGGTCTAAGGAGTCTTAAAAATGTGCAAAGAAGGAACTACAAAGCATAGTTTGATCTTTCATGTAATTTTTTAACTACTCAATATACAAGTATAAATTTTTTATATGTAGTTCTACAAGATTTATTTAATGTGAAACAAATTTTAAAATTTATGAAACTTTAACCAAAACTAAAATAAGTGATATTAAACATAAAGCTATTTGAACACATTGTGATTAGGCTTGCGCGGCAAATTGTGAGGTCAAAATTGAAGACATGACCAAGAAAATGACTTTATATTGTACAAATATGTACAAACAAAGACTTATACCTAAATTCTCAGCTCAATTTTAATTAGAATTTATTTTAAGAACTTTTTTCTGAAAAAAATTATAAAAAATTTTGAATTTTGATTTAAAAATTTTTTAAAAATTATTTCTAATTAAAATTGAGCTGAGAATTTAGGTATAAGTTCTAGTTTATACATATTTGTACAATATAAAGTCATTTTCTTGGTCATGTCTTCAATTTTGAACTCACAATTTGCCGCGCAAGCCTAATCACAATGTGTTCAAATAGCTTTATGTTTAATATCATTTATTTTAGTTTTGGCTAAAGTTTCATAAATTTTAAAATTTGTTTCATATTAAATAAATCTTGTAGAATTACATATAAAAAAATTATACTTGTATATTGAGTAGTTAAAAAATTACATGGAAGATCAAACTATGCTTTGTAGTTCCTTCTTTGCACATTTTTAAGACTCCTTAGACCCCTTAAATCTCGGCCAGCCAGTGCAATCTTCCATTAGTTCAGCAGTCAAATAATGCTTCCTGATTTACTTATTTAGCTGCCTAGTAATTTTCACGAAATCTACCGATAATGTCACACTGCATCAGAATGATTGACAGTTCTCTGGCTGTGCGTAATCAGGAGAGTGTCTCGGTTTATTTTTGTAGCTCCGGTTCAGGCCAAGTCGGACCAACCAGAATATTTTATTCTGATCAAGTGTCAAACTTGCGGTGTCCGTGAGTCGTGATTACAATTACATGAACACCTTGAATGAAAAAATGTTTTTTTTTATGGTTGAACCTTTTTTCTACTTTAGCCTTTTAGTTTAAAATTTTTAGTTTAAAAAAAAATGCAGTGTTAGCATAACACCCTTTATATATTTAGGTTTGACTTTCCTTGAAAAAGTCCTTGAACTTTTTTTGGAAAAGTGCTTCATTTTTTTGTAACTTTGTATGAACCGTGTTAATAAAAACATGTATTGAAAGACCAAAAAATATAGGAATTTTAATCTCAAAGAGGCAGTCATTGATTTTTTTTTTTTTTTTTTGCTAAACCCGGCCTCTAGATATTCCTTATGGAACTTTTTTTTTTAAACTTTTTTTCCTGTGTTGGTAGTAATAATAAATTAATAAGTCCTTGAAAAAAAAATAAAGGTCCTTGAAAAAGATATAAAGGTCCTTGAAAAGTCCTTGAATTTTTTTTAAGTGAAAGAGTGGGAACCCTGGAGTAGCACTAAGAAGAACCAAACAAGCCTAAACTAGCCTTTGAAAATATTTTCTCATCTTTTTATCACTACATTTGTATTTAAAATACACAGAGCATTTCAATAATATATAAAGTTGCCAACTGTAGCTTAGAATGTAACTTTCAGATCAGAAACTGTATTTTTGGTACTGCCTCCGATGGTCGACAAGACTCAAAAAGCTAGCAGGACCCTAAACCCTTTGAAAGTTTCTCACACCTCTTTTATTACTGTATTTGTATTAACAAAGAGCTTCCAAAGAATGTCTATGGTTGCCAACTTTTGATTAGAATTTAACTTTTAAAACAAACTGTATTTTTGGATACACCGTTATCATTAACAAAATGCACCTGGCAAATAATTGTAATGGAACTGTTCTTGACTGCAATTAATTATAGTAGGTGAGTTCTATAAATCGACACATTCACGATTCAGTCAACTTTCATGTTTAGTTATTTTTTAAAACTTGAGGATCCCCCCCCCCCCCATAGTACTGCCTCAGATGGTCGACAAGAAGCAAAATTCAAACCAGAACCCTAAACCCTTTTGCAAGATTCACCGCATTTTTTATTATTGCATTTGTGTATTTAACATAGAGAGCTTAAAGAAGAATATATAAAGTTACAAACTTTAGCTTAGAATTCTACTTTTAAATGATAAACTGTATATTTGCGTTCATGGCTATCATTAAGTAAAATAACATTCACAAAATGCACCTGGCAAATAGTTTTAATGGAACTGTTCTTTACTGCAATTAATACTACTAGCTGAGTTCTATTTATGGATGAGTCACACTTTCAGGTTTAGTTACTTTTTTAAACCTGATGATCCCCCCAATAGTACTGCATCAGATGATCGACAAGCAAAAAAAAAAAAAAAAAAACAGGACCCTAAACCCTTTGAAAATTTCCCCCTAATCTTTAAAACTGTATTTAACATACAGAGGGCTTATAAAGAATATGTATGTTTGCCAACTTTATGTTAGAATTTAATTTTTAAATCAGAAACTGTATTTTTGGATTCACTGTTATCATTAAGCAAAATAACATTCACAAAATGCACCTGACAAATACTTTTTGTGGAATTGTTCTTGACACTGCTATCAACTCTACAAGATGGGTTCCGTATATGGATAAGTTTCACACATTCATGTTTGATTATTTTTAAGAACTTGAGAGTTACCCCCCCCCCCAGAGTACTGCCTCAGTTGGTCGACAAGAAGCAAAAATCAAACCAGGACCCTAAACCCTTTGAAAATGTGGTAGCCAACTTTTCTAGAATTTAACTTTGAAATCAGAACTGTAATTTTAGATTCACCGTTATCATTAAGCAAAATAGCATATTCACAAAATGCACCTGGCAAATAACTTTAATGGAACTATTCTTGACCGCAATTAATTCTACTAGATGAGTTAGTTCAATCTATAACTGAGTGTCACACTTTCATGTTTCAGTATTTTTTTTAACCAACCCAAACACATTATTTCTGACTGTCCACTGGAAAATATATAAAGATGCCAATAAAATCTGTTATTTTGTGTTACACATTTTTAGGTTAAACATTTTATTGACATTTTCTTTCCCAAAATACTTGAAAACTAAATTTATGTGTCGTTTTAAATCTTATGCATTGTATACAGCTTTTATTTCTTGTGAAATATCAACAACAACATCTTATACAATCAATTAGTAATCATAGTTGTTTTTACAAAGGGAATCCAAAAGGAGCTAAATTGGATGGCAATAACTGCAACAATTTTTGTTTTTGCACAGAAGTATTTATATTTGGAAAATTAATATGTTAAGTTACCATTCAATTAGAAATAGTCTACAACTATCGTAAAATTCGCTAAAACTGTGTTGTTTACTTATATGTTTGGTAACCTTTATTTTTCGCCTTCCAATTTCCCTTCGTGGCCCGCAATGAAAAATCTTTAACGAAACCATCAACTGCCTTTTAATTTTTAGTCGATATCACGATTTATACGTAGATAAGGATAAGGTTTTCGTTAGACGCTAACGCTATGCAAAAGTTCATTTTTGCAAGGTATCCCTTATTCTTTGCGCATGCGTAATAAACACAAAATAAGGTTAGAGTTAGCGTTATGGTTTCCCCCTAACCGTATGCGAAATCTCTCTAATATCTCTCTACCACTACTACTACTACTCTGAACTTCTGATCTAGCGGCATAGTGGTTAAGGCACTGGCCTTTGGAGCTGCTGGGTCCGGGCTCGAATCCCGTTCAGGCATGGATGTTTGTGTTTGTCGAGCACACATGCCTGAAAATATATGTCTACCAACCAACAATGAGAATGTAAACAGTTTGGCATATAAGTGATCGCTGATTCACCGCCAAATGAAAATCTCGCCAACAACAGGATAGCCTGAGGAGATGAACATTTTTCCTATCTTCTGCATTGCCGATTTTTGAATTGCTTGGTCCGGGCTCGGATCCCGTTGAGGCATGGATGATTGTGTTTGTCGAGTATATGCGGAGTACGTGCTCGTTAAATCTGTTGGGTCCGAAAGTCCTGTTGGCGGTCTTTGCGCAGTTTCCCACAGGTACAGGTCCCTGTATAAAATTTCCCTCCCTTAAGGGACATGTCTTAATTGTGGAGGTCTAGACAGATGGCAGCATCTGTCATTTGTGTATGTCTGTGTCTTGTGCTGTCCTACTTGACGATGGTTTTTAAAGGCCTTTTCACACGGTATCCCTTGTGCACGGAACTGCTCGGACAGGGTTGTCCACTTGCAAACATTCTGACGTCACACGTTCCTGGAAGGGTTGTTGTGAATGATACTTATCGCTAATCTTGGCAAATTTTTTCAATTTTTCAATATTTTTTTCAAATTTCTATCACATGTAGGAATTGGTTGGTATACATATATTTTCAGGCGTGTGTGCTTGGTCAGAGATCCGCTTATAATCCTTCATCATGTAAGACAGACACAACACGCACACATACGTGACAGATGTTGCCATCTATCGTGCGCCATTTCCACTATTTAGACAAGTCCCTGAAGGGGGGGGTAATAGTCTCCAGGGATCTGCATCCGTGGGAAAATGTGCAATGACCACTCACAGGACTTTCGGTCACAGCAGATTTAACGAGCACGTACTCTGCATATTCGGTGGGTCTTCAGTGGTACCGAGACTCGATCGCGAGACCTTACGATAACAAGATCGAGATCTTAACCACAAGGCTCCCCACAAGCCGATTTAACAAGGAGTACTAACTACAAAAATCAACATTGGCGAGCATAAAGTAGATTTTTCTCCATTTGGCAAACTCGATTTAGCCAACAAGACGTCAGAGCTATTCTTGATGCTGATAGGCTATCTATATCTCTCCGCAAAACCGGTTTACCGATTTTCGTGTCTCCACGAAAAAATTCAATGAACAATTCTCTACAGCGGATCTCTATGTTATTCCTAAGGAAGTTCCGTGATCAAGGTGCTCCGTGACGATTGTCTCCATCCTCCAAAACTTTTCGGGACTGGCAATCAAAAACACTTCTGCGCATGCTCACGAAATCGACCACTTTCCAGCAACCACGTCTTTTTGGCGATGTTATTGTTGGCGATTATTTTGCTACGGTATTTCGTTAATTCGTTTCGATTACACAAATGTACACACGTGGCTTACAAGTATTATTCATTTTTATGCTGATTTGATTTTAAAATTATTGTTTTCAGTTCATAAATAATCTTACTATTAATTTATATTATATATATATTTTCTTTTTAACGTGTTCCTGTTAAAAATGGTAGAACCAAGTCAGCACGTTAGTCCTCGGTCCCCTGACTGGTTGTTTTTCCATAACACGAAACTTTACTTTTTAGGATTATTTTAATAAGTTTTGCCTGGTAAATGCTTAAAAGCTAAAATATTAGTCTTTATTTTGTGAGCCTTTTACTTGCATAGAATAGAGCTGTATCAAATAGATTTAAACGCCCTAGTTTTAGGATCCTAATGCGATTTTCATTTTTTGTTAGTGTAAAAAATTGTGAATAATTTATGACATCCTATACTAAATTACATTGGTTTTGCTAGTGTGTCATCAGATTTTCACTAATGTAGCTCCTTTCCTTATGTTTTAAATTCCTTCACCTGGTAATTAATAATGAGCAATGTTTTGTTTTCTCTGCATTTAGGTGTAAACTAAATACCCCCAAAAAAATACGTAAAAGTAAACAAACGCCAATCTAAAAAAAAACTATTTTATCAAAAAGCAAGTTAATTTGAAAGTTGTGGCTAAAAAAGCCGTGATATAAAATGAATGCCAATCTCTTGTGTAAAACTTCCTGGTCATAATAAGTAGTATAATTTAAGTTTTGCTGCCATAAAAATATTGCACTGTTTGAGGTTGGTGACCCATCTTAACCGCCCTCTATACCTTTATATAAATATATTGAGATCATACATTTGTTAAAGTTTTTTTTTTTTTAAGTATCCTTCGTTATTCTGATTTAGTAATTCAAGTTCATTTGCGTGATTTGAATTTTTAGGGGGATTAAGTTGTGCACCAACCTCAAACAGTGCAATATTTTTATGGCAGCAAAACTTAAATTATACTTATTATGACCAGGAAGTTTTACACAAGAGATTGGCATTCATTTTATATCACGGCTTTTTTAGCCACAACTTTCAAATTAACTTGCTTTTTGATAAAATAGTTTTTTTTTAGATTGGCGTTTGTTTACTTTTACGAAGTTTTTTGGGGGGATATCAGTAGTTTTTTTTAAATAATAAAAGATGCAGACACAATACGACTACAAAATTGACGAAATGATTTCAATGTTTATAGAGAGTTATATAACTTCTGAGAACCAAAGAAATATTATTTCTTACTCTTCATAGAAAAAGCAAAGTGTTTAAAAAGTTTGAATGCTAATATGAACTGAATCTGACAACCAAATATGACTGTTTACATTTATAGATCAGGATCAACCATTCCATTATCGCTGTTGATATTTTTTTTAAATAAACGCCAAAACTTTTTAATGAAGCGTTCCGTTTATTAATTAGAATTCCAAAGTTTTTTCAGTCTGCTGATTCATATATTTGATTAATCATTTATTTTAGAAACTGTAATATCGGCTTGTTCGTTGTGTTTTTGAACTCTGACGCTCTTTGATGAAAATATAGCAAACCTCGGTTGGCGCCGTCTCGGGAGATAAAATGGCCGCGAAGATGGCTAGTTTATCGCGCAACCGTACCGCCAAAGATAATATCGATTTAAATTAATTAAAAATAGAAGAAAAAAGTTTTTGAAACTTCGAACCTATGAAAGGGCCTGAATTGGGACATTCTTAATCGTTTAGTAGAAACAGCTTAAGGGAAGAAATCTCCCCTGTCACATCTGTAATTTTTTAAAAAAAAAAAGAACAGTTTTAATATCCGAATCTTCATTATCGTAACATTCCCGTTTGTTATTTTCAGGAATAGTTTCTAGATGACGTTTTATTTCCTATATATTGTTTTCGGCACATTTCGAGATTACATCGCAGCTGTTATTTTTAATGTACCACATCCGTCTTTTATGCCTTTTTTTTCACTTTTGTAGGCATATTTGATTTCAATTTTCTTTTATAAAACTAAAAAATATCCATCCTATTCAAGAAAAAACAATAACCAAATACAATTCTTAGATTACGGTTATGTATTATATAATACAAACATTTAGTAACAGCTCATGTTAAAAAATGTAACTTTAATTATAAAATATTACTTTGGCATAATAAAATATTCCTCAATAAATTTTATAAAAAAATATAATTTCTTTTCATAAAAAAATAAGCAAAGATTACTTCGACATAATTAATTACTCCTCAATAATTTTTAGGGATAAATTCTTATTTTTTATGAAGAAAAAACCAACAAAACTATTTTTAATGGTATTGGTAACTGAATATGGCAACCAAATTGGCAAATATAACTGTTTTGTTTACATTTCTGGATTGATCCATCCACTCGAGTTATTCATAACTTTTTTAAATAAAAACGCCAAAAAGTTGAAATGAAGAGTTTCCGTTTACTAATTAGATTTTTTTTCAATCTGTCTATTCAGATATTAGATTAAATATATATTTAGAAGTTGTAATAATAACTTAATAGCTAACAGCGCTGCTATGCGGCTCTTCGATGAAAATACAGTAAACCTTGGCTCGTTTTTGGAGGTACCTGGCCGCTAGGATGGCTTGTTTATCGCACATTCATACTGCCAAAGGTAATATAGATTTAAATTAATTAAAAATAGAACGAGTTCTTTTTGAAACTTCAAACCTATGAAAGGGGCTTAATTGGAGCATTGTGAATCTTTTAGTAAAAACCGCTTCCAGATTACTGGTCTAGTAATGGCTGTAGGTCACTTAAAAAATTAGGTCAAAATTTGACTAAAACTGCTCGAAAGATTTCATTTTCGAAAATTTCCATATTTTTTTTCTCCGCTGTATTTGACTCTAGAATAACCAATTTTTTTTTATTGAAAGTAATCTACGAAACCTCTTTACTGTATTTTTTTTTATTGTTCTACGAAGTTTAGTTTGCCTGGTAGAAAATAAAATCAATTTCGCTGTTAACATAACGAAATGTTTTCTGTATATATACATAACTGCCGTTTGCCCTTGGCGTCATTTTGAGATTGGCGGGCGGAACGACCGTTCCGTCTGATACCTTGTGTCTGCATGCTTGTTAAATTTAATATAGCATGCATTTACAAGCGTTTTTTTTTTTCTGTTATTTATTTTTTGCCGCCTGCACATCATTTGGACACTGGAATTAGATAGAAGGAAGGACCTCACCAACATCATTTGCCTACGTTTAGGTCAAGTGAGACTGATTAAACCACAGAAATGGACATGCTTTCCTTAAAATAGATGTATCAAGCATATAAATGCACAACAAAATAAATGCTTTTCGATGTCATTTCTTTACTTTTATTCTTTTTGGGTTTGGTTATTGGTAAGGCCTTTCTTGTATCCTGCAGTTATGTAAAAATAAGATTCCCGAGGAAAGTATTGATTATGTTTTGCTAGGAAAAGCTATTCATAGGTCTTTAAAATTGATATTGGAGCTCTAAAGTATAAACTGAAATATACACTAATTAAAGGCAGCGTTGAAAAAAAGCATGTTTTTTTTTAAATAAAACCAAAAATATGTTTATTTTGTTTTAAACGGGTTTTTTTTTTGTTTTTGTTTAAAACATGTTTTTTTTTAACAATTAAATTTTGGTTATTGAACATGTTGTTTAGGTTTTAAAAAAACATGGGTTTTTTTTGCATTTTGGTTTCCTATATTTACTTCCATCCCCAATAATTTTAGGCATATGCCTTGCATCTTTATTTGTCGAAGAATCATAGAATACAAGAGAAATCCTTCAATAATCTGGCTATTCGGTGTCTTCCTTTGATTAAATCGGATGGGCTAATAGAAGAATTTATAAACTAATAATGTAATACTAGTTTATGTTTGGTATTATTTAAATAAACTAAAATTATGTACCACATTGAGGATTAGCATTAATCTCACAAATTAATAGCGATAATAAATTAATGAATATTAACAAATGTCAGTAGTGTCCCATTTGGGACCTAAAGTATCACATACAAGGTTTACCATTCCATCAGGGTCTACTATTTATCACACTCTTAATCTTTAAGGTAATACAGCAAACTGTACACGAACTGTATTTGGCCAATAAATTATAAAACATATAATAATTAATAAAATTGTTTTAAACATGTTTTTTATTACTATGTTTTAAACATAACAACCCTGATTAAAGGTAATTTATAATTTTAATCAACTGTTGAAAGTTTTTCTAGTTTATAAAGAATATTGTTACAGAAAAAAATTGACCTTAGAAAAGACGAAACCTTGAACTAAAAAATTATACCTGTTATTTTACAAATACAAAAATTGTCGACGGCCAGAGGCCCAGCAAGGTTGGTCCAAAATATATCTAATTCCTTACCAGTTTCCAATAGTTATCGAGATTCTTCTTAAAGTCTTAATGTTTTGTTAGTTATTTTGTTTAATTCTTTTGAATTTTTAAGAATGATTGAAATATAACATCCGGCATATTCCTTTTAAAAGTTCTGAATAATATTAAGAGTACTACTGAATACATATCAAAGCTACAAATTAAAAGTTCAAAGAGAAGGATGTTTTTGAATTCAAATTTTTTACATGTATTTCTTTATTCTACTCCTGTTTAGGAGTTGAGTATAAATTAAAGAAAAGTTTAGTTAAAAGGGCACTGTCTGATAATAAATTGAAATTCATTTTACCGTTTTTTAAAATAATTCTTTTGGATTATTTTATGCATGTGCTAAAAAAAATCCTTCTTACTTACAGAATTCATTGCATTATTTTGAGTACCACAAAATATTTATTAAAACTATCAGTACTAGGTCTGAGAAATATTAAAAAAAAATTATTATTAGTCTTTTGGGGGATGCCACTGTTGGTGATTGCTTCATTATTTAAGCTAGAATTTTTAGCATTTTGTGCACAATAGACTACATTTATATACTTGTTTTTTTTTAATATATGGCAAATTATGTATTAATCCTTAAATTATTTCAAAACCTACTCGTACTATTGTTGTTTAATTCCTATTGTATTTCATATGTGTTTCTATTCTGTTGATAATGCAAGAATAAGTTTTATACATTTGTTTTAGTTTCTTTTCCTTAACTTATGTTTTTGTCTATTACATTTAAAAAGTAAGCTAATTAACCTAATTTTGTTTTTATAAGATTTGCTTAATTTTGTGAGACATTAAGTTATTCCTCACAAGAGCTTTATCAAATTGAATAGGTATCTATGGAGCCTTATAACCAAATATTGGCTAAAAAGTGTATAGTTTTCCATTCAAATTAGATTTAGAAATAAGATGTGAAAAATACATCATTTATTGAAGTAAAATTTTTAGAAAGAAATTACTTTCAACCCAGACCAACCCTACTCCTTAAGTTGTTCAATAAAAGTAACAAGTTATTTGTCAATCCATACACATTTGTATAATCATGTAACTTATTGTGAAATAAAAACGAAAATTGCTTATGATTTCCACCTTTTTTTCCTTCTTAATTACTGTAAGTTACACCAAATGCACAAAACTTATTTATGTGTAAAATTCCTGCAATTTTTAAATAGTATTAAGTTTTAAATTCTTTTAGTTCGTTCCTATTGTGGGTGAAGAAAAATAATGAAAATGGAATATATTTGAAAAGGCAATATAAAATAGTATATAGAACTTATAAATTTTTAAGAGTGATAGTTAAGACAAATATATCTGCACATATTTACTTTTAGGCTAAATGCGGTATTTTAAGGGACTGTTGAGTATTTATTAGATTTATAAATTAAAAGTTCAAACATAGAAAATTATTAAGTGAACTGTGAATTTTCATTAAATTGTCTAATTAAAAAGTTGTTCTATAAATAAACCCTTTATCAACTGACAGTATACTTATAACTTGTAAGCATCGCATTATAAAGTCCTTGTTTCACTTTTCATTGCCCCTTTGGAGAAAAGAGGGGCAAGGTGTATCTTTTCGATTGAATATTGTATTAGTTTTAGCACATGAAAAAGAGAAATAAATTCATCACGAAGTGCATTTTATGTTCCAATTACCTTTTATACGTGCTATATTATTATTAATTGCGCAGATAGCTTTAAAACATGCAATGACAAATAATTTGAATTAAATCTTAATTCAGTGCATGAATGATTGATATAAAAATGTTAAGTGGGTATGTGATATATTTTTAATGTATATATTGAGACAGAATAGTTGAGAATGAGAATTATAAAGTATTCAAGCTGGAAATACGTTTAGTAATAAAGTTTTAAAGTAAAATTCATGATATTTGTTTAAAGGATAGGATCGTAAGTTATAAACCTGTCTTGTTCTAGCATTATATAATGAAACTGGAAATATGGGGTCTTATTTTTGGTTATAAAGGCTAATTAGTATACCTTATCTCCTTTTTTAAGACTTATGTTCGGTGCCTACGCGACTTTTACGAATCCAGCACTGTGTGTGTGTGCAAAAATCTAAATTATATTCATAAACATTTCTAATACATTTACTACAATGTCCTGCCGCCGCGTACGATGGAACCTTTAAAATATGAGTTGGGTGCCTGCTCAGGTGTCGTCTCGTCACTTTGACTTTGGTTTTAAATTACGTTCTTCGTCACTAAACATTTATGAAGATCTTTGACAAATGCCTTTGAGTAGGTACCGTACTTAAAATAAATATTTTATTGGAATAGATCATTTTATATTGTGTTTGAAAAAGTTAAATGTATAATCTAATTTATAAGATAATAAAATTTATACATAATGTGACAGCTGTAAAAGGCAGAGATTATTCAGCTACAAATAAATGCACACAGTTTGAACTTTAATTTGCGATTATTAAATCATTTAATTTTAAAAGAGGAATGCAATTCCCCACCTACGTAATTTCCTCTACTTAATTTCAATGTTTTTTTTTTAACTATAAGTAAACATTTTATTCATTGCCTGTGCATGCTTGACTTAATGTACCCAGTGCTGTAACACATTGTGACAAATCACTTACATCAAAAAATAAACTAATACATAAATAAATCCAAAAAATAATATTTGAAAAAATGTCCCAATGTACCCCTTTCCCTCAAGAATTAAAATTATTACTTTTACTTTCATAGAGGTTTTTAATCATATTTTTGGCAACAATTTATAATGTAAACAAAACTAAAAAAAAACTTTGAAAACCGCCAAGAAAAGATACAAAGCCAAATACGACAAACTGAGCTCTTTTGCTCTTTCCCTTCAGTCATGCACTACTGAGCAGTGGAGCATGCGCAGATGCGTTTTTTGATTGCCAGTCCCCGAAAGTTTTGGAGGGTGGAGACAGTCGTGCTCCGTGTGAAAAGGCCCTAAGCGGGTCCTTGCGACCAAGCACAAGCACACAAGCCTAAAAATATATGTCTACCAACCAACCAAAATAACGCGTGGGATTGAGATCATCATTCATCTATTCATCAATTTCAATCGTTTTTATACCTGCCCTGTGTGTAGAAAAAAACTCTTATTCTATTGCAATCTAAGCTAAAACTCCAGCAACTAACGTAGCAGTCATATTTCCAAAATGTCCTCCACAGAGTGTGAATTACAGCATGAGAGGCCTGAAAGACCGGGCGAATTTACATTTACTTGGTCTATTGAGAACTACAGCTACTACAGGTTAATAGAGGACAACAGCCTGTATAGTAGGGTGGTTCGAAAAAACAAAATTTTCGAGTATCAACTTCAAACCGGTCGCAAAAGTTGCGTATTGTCTTGATGATTAACGGAAAAATAATTAAAAAATTCTAAAGTTATAAATATAATAGGCCCCGTGGGTTTGAAGTTTCGAAAAAAAGGTAAAAACGACTAACTTCGAAATATTTTCTAAAATTTGCAGATAAATTATTTAGCCTTCAAACTGCATTTTTTAGGTTAGAAATATTTCTGTTATAACGAAAGAAATTGCTTCAAACGTATTTGTTTGTAATATTAAGTCTCACAAAAAGTTGAAAACGTACAAATTTGAAGAAATTTTGAGATTTTCCTTGCTCTCAAAACCTTAGCTATTTTTGAGTCAACACCACAAAAAACACTTTACTACATTAAAATAAAAGATTTATAAAATATAAAGTCGATTTGAGCAGGAAATTAGCCTTATATTCCTCGAAAGTCAGGACCGTCGCGTAGTGCGGGGCCCGTTACCCCTTATTATGATGGATCCAAATAACAGTGAACAAAAATTAAAATCAGCTTTGAATATGGGTGATAACATTTAAATTAATCTATATTTGCCTGTTCAAATTAAAAAAAAAATTCACGTAAATGCTGCTCTTTGCCCACTTTATTTATTAGTTTATGAAATGGCCAACAACCCACCACGGGGAAGTGATTGCAATTCGAGTTCATCCTGTGCGGGTATACTCAACCAACCATATTTTTTGTCTTGAAGTTTAATACACAGATATGCGATTATATAAATGCGAATAGATATTTATTCTTTAGTGTGTTTTTTCCCAAGTAAATGCATTTAAAGAGATTTTTATGAAATTTCTGCATATGGCTTCTAAGCAAAAGAATATACCTATGAAGATATCTCGAGATTAATGACCACATATTTTAGTTGAGGCTTGTATTACAAGCTTAACGCGACTCTCGACTGATTGAGTGTAGCAGAAAACTGATTACTTTTAATCATGAGCTCATATAACATTTTAACCCTTTCAGTCCCAGTGATGCCATTTGGCGTCATCACTTTCAATATTTTTTTTCAAAATGTTTATGGCCGTTATGACATCCAAACACGCATAATTCTATTCTTCACACTTTTTTCTTCTAGAAAATATTTTACATTAATCTCAATCGAATTCAGAACTACTTTTTTTTTTAATTTAGAAAATAGCCAACAAGTGTTTCACCTGATTTTTGAAAAGTTCACTTCAGTTCCACATATTTAAAACACAATTTAAACTATTTCGGTTAAAATAATTACTAATTTTTTTTTAATAATATGGTCAGATACCTTAAAATATATAACTCCAAGCGTTTTTATTCAATATATATATTTTTATTTTGTTTTTTTCCACAGTTAAGCAATTTGGGCATTATTTCAAAAACCATATAAAAACTTAAAATGAATTTTTTTTCTTATGGAACTCTCATTTTTGACCTAAAATAAGCTTATTTTGTGAATATCAGATGTTTCTGTAGTGTAGTAAATTTTTGGGCCTGAAAGGGTTAATAAGTGATAACACTTCAATGTTACTAACGTTCCTCAGAATAGGTGTGGATATAATTTACACATGCATCTCAATTTATTAATTTCGATATAATCAGTAGCATTAGTTATTATAAGAATTTTAAAATGTGGTTTTTTTTATCCTTGCTTTTATTATTTTATTGTACCCATCTCTAGAATATCTTTGCGAGCTTTGATAATAGCACATTTTCAGAATGTGCAAAATAAGTATTTTTTTTTTTTTTGTTTTTAGGATCGATAAATTTGCCCAAGTTTTCTGGCAAGTAACTTGAAATTTCGATTGCTTACAACACATGTTTTAGGCCCTCAGTAAAATATTTTCTTTTTGCCATTTGCAATCTACCACTGCAAGGCAAGTACAATTATTGGCATTTTTGCCACATCCACAAGAAAATTATACTTTACACTTCCATGCTGCAATATCAAAAAGTTCGTTTGAGCTTCATTTACGAGTTCATTCACTTTAGCATGATAACTTGCTGCTTTATTGAAATGTATGTAATTTTTTTTTCAATTTGCAATACTTGTCGTTAAACAGTTTTATCATGTGTACAATACGAATGTGCAGCACAACTGGAGTGAAAGCCATGTGATAATTATTTTCAACCTGAGTACAGCAACACTTTCTGCTATTTTAAAATATTCCACTTTTTCATTTGGATATGAGATTTCTTCTAAGCAATAAAATACAACATTTTCATATGCTGGTAACATACTTAGAAAACCCGAAAATTTTACAGTTATTTTTCTGTCTGGTACCAAACTTTTTTTACTGAGATGACATTTCACAACAATTCTTACTGAACTCAATCCATATCAATCCTTACAATCGAATTCTCGTCGCTTTCTCGTTATGATATAAGCTATAGCTATTGGAGTATAACTTCATGCGTTCTCAAGTGGCCAGCCAGATTTTCAAGTGCCGACAGACGAACAGGAAAGTTGTATAAATGGTTAATAACTCTCATTCTCCCTCTTCTATCGGTACCAGCAAGGGAATCTTTATTTTAATAAAACTTCATTACTTCATCGGACTTTAATTTGCAATACAGCAAGCAAAAAGAAAAATAATTGAATTTTAAGTGTAAAAATCAATTTAACTGTCAATTCTAGTTTTAAAATTGCCATGTCTGGTTAAAACATAAGATTTTTATACTGCCCCTTTAACAAAGTTTTCATATTTATTCAAAGTTGATAACCGGTAATTGATATTTGTCAAATGAGTCATTGACGTTGGAATAAGTATAATCTCGGCTGTCATACCAATCTTTGTCCAAATATCGGGCATTGATTACTTTTTTTCCCCTATACCTGTATCGCAGCCAACCGTTGCATTAACATAATTTTTTTAGACATACGTATTAATTTAAATGTTATCATCCATATTCAAAGCTGATTTCCATTTTTGTTCACTGTTATTTGGATCCATCATAATAAGGGGTAACGGGCCCCGCACCACGCGACGGTCCTGACTTTCTATAGGAATATAAGGCCGATTTCCTGTTCAAATCGACTTTATATTTCATAAATATTTTATTTTTCTGTTGTAAAATGTTTTTTGTGGTTTTGACTCCAAAATAGCTAAGGTTTTGTGAGCAACGAAAATCTCAAAAATTCATCAAATGTGTACGTTTTCAATTTTTTGTGGGACTTAATATTACAAACAAATACGTATGGAGCAATTTTTTTCGTAATAACTAAAGTATTTCAAACCTAAAAAATGCAGTTTGGAAGCTAAATAATGTATCAACAAATTTTGGCTGATATTTCGAAGTTAGTCGTTTTTTACCTTTTTTTCGAAACTTCAAACCCACGGGGCCTATTATATTTATAACTTTAGAATTTTTTAATTATTTTTCCGTTAATCAGCATGACAATGCGCAAGTTTTGCGACCGGTTTGAAGTTGATACTCGAAAATTTTGTTTTTTCGAACCACCCTACTGTATAGTCCATCTTTTGATGTTGAGTTCCTTGGAAATGAGCACTGGTGGAAGTTACGGCTGTATCCGGGAGGAAAGCGTGACTGTCCCGGATTCATTAGTTGTTATCTCATTCTATATGGTAATGATACAACTTGTAATTTTACGTTATCGATTCGCATGAAAAACGGACAATTCAAAGAAGGAGGTGAGGTTATTTATGATCGTTCGTGTTCGCCTGTTTTTGAAAACGGATATTCGAAATTTGTTAGTTTACAAGACCTGAAAGGTCCTGATGGCTATTTAGCAAATGATACAATAACTTTACGCTGTCGGATCTGGAAGACAGATGCAGGCCCGGTTATCCCAACTTCAATGAATTGCGATGTTCTTTCAAGATTAAGGGTATGGAAACTCGATTATACGCCAGTGTTCTCAAACGGTATTGAGGCATCTCTTTCATCACCCAAGATTAGATTCAGACATTCCCCTGATTTTCGAAATTTCTTTATAGGAATGCCATCAGTGGCAATTAATGTTTTTAATGGAGGGAATTGCGATGCGAGTGCTTTGTACTTTGGAATAGAATTGGGTAAACGGGAAGAACACTTCTATAATATGATTTGCTTGATACATTTGATAGACGCCAGAGGACGGATTGTGCATACTGCAAGTTGTCAACACTTGTTTGAGAGCTACAGTGATTCCTCGGAAGTATTTAATTTTCCTATAATTTCAATAAATGAAGCTTTGTATTTATCTAAAGGTGAAATTAAGTTACAATTCCAACTCGGATTTTCGGACAATGAATTAGAAACAATTGTTTACCGAACAGCAAAAAACCTTGATCTTCAACCTTCAATAAATAACCCCGATACAGATGGGCATGAACTTTGGGTAAAAAACGTCAAAGAATGTTATGAGGATGGAAAGTTCAGCGATTTTATCATTCGCACACCTAGCCGCCAGTTTCCGGTCAGCAAAAGCATTCTATGTGCTCAATCGGCAGTGTTCCAAGCCATGTTTGAACGAGACATGAAGGAACGTAAAACTGGAGTAGTAGACATCGAGGATCTGGATGACGACACCATTTCTCTGATGTTGATCTATGTTTACACCAACACAATCAATTTCATCGACTCTTTTGCAGCACTGAAGTTATATTTTGCAGCAGACAAATATGGAATTGCAGCCCTTCAGAAAAAGTGTTTCAGTTACCTGAAGAGTTGCCTTGACGAGTCCAATGTCTGTGAGGTTTTAGTTCTTGCAGACACGCATCAGGACCATGACTTGAAATCTTGTGTTCGAGATTTTATCCAAGCTCATGCTCGAAAAATCTTGAACTCTGATAGTTGGAAGAAGTTAGTGGCGGCTAATTCTGATTTAGCGTACGAAATTGCTCATTCGATTATTTGCAACACACTGTGAAGTAATACTTATAATGTATTGTAACAAAAACGACAATCCTCCTTAAAATTTACTTCAAGGTAAACTTGAAAATTTGAATGTTTTTTTATTATTATTTCTTACTAAATTGAGATTAGGGGAGACCGTTAGTTGGCATAAGGGGTTAGTTGGCATTGTGCCTTTAAAAAAATTTACTGTTTATTAAGAAGCGCTACTGAGCCTGTCACATGATCGTCCTTTAAACGTCCAACTTGCATGAGAACGCCAGTTGGATCCAGCCATTGCCTTTAGAGGAAGGATGGAAAACGTGATTTTCATATAAGAACGTAACATTTTGATTATTCAGTATTTGTCGTTTTATACAGTAGTATAGTAATTCTGGAATAACATTCACAAGTTTTTAGTATCTTTGGGCATTTAGCTAGGAGGTTATAAGTCCATTTCTGCTGTAGTTGATAAACAAAAGTTTTGGTCGCCATGTTTATTTTACTTGCTCTATTGGGGTTAGTTGGCATAGGGACTCGGGGGCTAGTTGACATAAGCTGGCTGGGTATGCCAACTAACCCCGCAACAACGGGTAAGTTGACATAAGCCTGCCAACATTCATAGAGACCTAATTTTAGTTGCGTACCAGCGGGTGACCGAGCTCTGCTCGGAGAAAATAGGTATCGAAGCTAACTCGAAGATTTAAATTTTCAATTGTGATTTATCAAAACAATCATACCATAAGAAAATTTGTGAAACCATTGGTGAAAAGATAACCGGTTAAAGTTAATGTGACCAGGTTTTCAAAATCAAAAAGTGGGACACTCCATCACCCCCCCCCCCCTCACACAATAACACACTTGGTATAAGAAAGATAAGGAAGGCGGGTTCAACAGCAGCAGTGGCTCCAGGCAAACAGAAACCATACTCCACCAATTTGTTGATGACTTTAGCTTCATTTAACAATTTCTAAAGACGTCATAGCGTTTTACAACGATTATTCATTAAAAAAAAGTCTATTTTATTTACAATTTCCTCGTTTTTCGGGACTTTGCGGGACTTTTACAAAAAAGCGGGACTGTCCAGCCAAAAGCGGGACGTCTGGTCACATTAGTTAAAGTGCACCATTGTAAACAAAGTTAGAGTTTGGAAAGGTAACTATTTTATACAAAGGTAAAGTTTTAATAGTCATAGGAAATGAAATGTAATTGATAATTGGCGTTTCGTTGAAGAGCAACAAAAATATCGAAATGTGGTAAACATTCCATTTCATACTTCATTCAACTCGATAGGTATGGCAACCATACGTCTGCTGATTGGAACTAAAAAAATATTCATGTTACAATTTCTGTAAAACTCAATAAAGTTTAAAGCAAGGTTGAATTTATTTAAATTTGAAAAATTAAAATCTTAACTAAACATTTGTAGCTTAAGCAGAGGCTTATAGCTTTAGCAGATGGCATCAGGAAAGTAGCCATTATGGCGAACTAAGTTTGAAAATATCCTATCTGTAACTCCGAACTGCTTGACCGTAGCGCTTCAAAACCTGTGCCAATCGATTCGTCGTGGCCAAAACCCCCAGACCCCCCCAGTTTACCGGAGTTTATTAATTCTGGGGCGATTTTCGACTTGGCACCAATTCCTCGTATTATAGTATAGTTAGAGTTTAGAAAGGGAACTATTCTATACAAAGGTAAAGTTTTAAAAGTCATAGGAAATGAAATGTAATTGATAATTGGCGTTTCGCTGAAAAGCAACGAAAATGTCGAAATGTGGTAAACATTCCATTTCATACTTCATTCAACTCGATAGGTATAGCAACCATACGTTAAATTTTCAAGATCGCCAAAAATCGCCAATGAACAGAATAGAACTAAAATCGTCTGCTGATTGGAACTAAAAAAATATTCATGTTACCATTTCTGTAAAACTCAATAAAGTTTAAAGCAAGGTTGAATATTTAAATTTGAAAAATTAAAATCTTAACTAAACATTTACAGCTTAAGCAGAGGCTTATAGCTTTAGCAGATGGCATCACGAAAGTAGCCATTATGGCGAACTAATGAAGTTTGAAAATATCCTATCTGTAACTCCGAACTGCTTGACCGTAGCGCTTCAAAGCCTGTGCCAATCGAATCGTCGTGGCCAAAAACCCCAGACCCCTAAGTTTACCGGAGTTTATTAATTCTGGGGCGATTTTCGATTTGGGTCCAATTCCTCGTATTATAGTATAAGATATAGGCTACTTCATAATAATAATTTTTTTTTATCTATACATATATAAATGCGGAAGGCGTTTTCTTTTCGCAGTCATAACTCAATAACGGCTGGAGAGATATTAACTTTTACTTTAGATACTTTTACGTAGATTTGCCATACTCAGAGTTTTAAAAAATGGCATAATTTAAGACTATACAAATTTCAGCTCGATTTTAAGCAAGGTTATCTAGTTATTATTATGTAATAAACGGAAACTGTAAGTTCATTTTTCTGCCTTACCTATCTATGATAATGTAAATATTTTTTTTCAGATTATGAGTACCTATAAACGAAAAACTGAGAGGGCTACAATGACAGCAGATCATCGAAAGAGAGCTGTTGAGGCACACTTAATTGAAAAAAAGTGTTTGAGAAAAGTAGCGGATGAATTCAAGATCTCTGTAAGAAATCTCGCATGGTATTGTAAGATCGCAAAATTAAAAATGAATTCTCTCTGCCTAAAGGGTACCAGAGGGTATTGGAGGATATGGGATAGTGCGGCAGGTGTTCACTCCTGAATAAGAATTTGCTTTGAGTGAATACCCTGTGAAGGCAAGTGACATATACTTCGGCCTGAGCCCAAAAGAGGCAAGAAAGTTGGCATATCAATATGCAGTTGCAAAAGGCACTGCACATCCTAGTAGTTGGGACTCAAAAGAATCAGCAGGTGTTGACTGGTCTTCTTTTTTCCTAAAATGTCACCCACAACTTTCAATACGTACCCCCGCGGCAACGAGTTTGGCTCGAACGTCCAGTTTCAACCCACATAATGTTTAAAGATTTTTCAACCTCCTATAATCAGTAATGAACCAACATTCATTTACCGCCCAGGACATATGGAATGTTTAATTTTAAGCTGATTAACATTCATTATATTTACATCTTACATAAAGACGAGTAAAAACGTTTGCCTCACTTATGCCAACTTACCCCACTACCTATGCCAACTAACCCCGATACCGGGGTAGGTTGGCATAGTTTGACTGAACAAGGAAAAACATTTTTCACACAAAGTGGCAACAATATATTTATTCAATTGTATGTGTGATTTGTAGCCAAAATGTTTACCTACATTACCAACTTTTTAGATTTCAAATATCTTCAAACCAAAAAATTAGAAAAATTTTGAAGTGAAAACTGTGCCAACTAACCCCGGTCTCCCCTATCAACTAAACTATTGATAATATATTGATTGATCAATATATCAATAGTTTAGTTTAATTATTTTTAAGCACTTAAAAATTAATCACTAAGTATACAACTGGGAAAATAGTCTTGAATGCCTATAAATAATTTCGAGTAATTATGTGTTAAATTAAATGTATTAATGTGTTACATTTGTTTTACATAAAATCATTTTCAAGCACATAAAATTTAAATGTAGTTTTAAGAACAAAATATAGGTCTGATGGTTAATAAATTTAAATATTTTAGGGGCCAAGTTGTCAAATTTGGTTCACTGAATATATTAAGTATCCATATGTGTCAGCAGTGGATAAACTTTGAAAAAAAATGACACTTCTCCTTGGACGTTGAACTTTTTAAATGTTGACGCTCTAAAGTAAATAGCATATTTTTAAAGGTGCTGAAATTTAATTTTATATTAAGTGTGTTTGTATAAAGATGTTAAAACTTTGTTATGAAAATAATACAAACATTTTATTTTTTTTAATAATTAAATTTATTTGTTATTTAATCCGAAGTATCAAACATCCTATGATTATGTTCCTTTCTAAGATGAGGCATGTGAATTAATGTTTTTAAAGTCTACACATTTTTTAAGTTTGATCTATTAATACAACTAAATTATTATCTTTTTTTTTTAATTATGAAGCTAATTTTCTTTGTATAAAACTATCTAACTTTCTGTAAAGTTTGTAAGCATAAGTTTAATAATTATTATTGAAATTCATAGTTTAAAACCTAATATTTTATCCCTTGTTTCAAATGATTTGTGAATCTATATGTGTGCAATCCATATTGATTGATTTTACAGTATTGGACATTAATTTAATAAACATATTTTGTTTAATTTTGTTAGTGACAATCAAAACAAGATAAGAAATGATTTTGTATCTAAAAAAATTTAGATAACATTGTGTACAAGAAGCTGATTTTTCTTAATTATGACATTTTCTACTACTTTAGTTACTGAAATATGACAAGTGGAAATATGTTCATGAGCTAAAAAAAAACTTTACAAAAATTTAAGAACTTAGATATTAATTTTTTTCATGTCTTTACATTTTTAAGTCTTTTAGAATTTTTTAAAAATAAATTTGTATTTAAGTTTCGCAAAGATATTAGTATATGTATGTAATCGTCTCTGGCTGTCTATTTCTAGCCTCCTTTTGGGAGCTTTAACACAAAAGATATTAGATAATTACCAAATTTGCTGGCCATGTTGCCAAATATATCAGAATTAACCCTTTCAGTACCAGTGATGCCATTTGGCATCACCATGTTTCTGATCATAATTATAAAAAAATAATAGGAATTACATTTATTGGGATTAATAACGAATATTTTCTGATAAAACAATAAAAAATGTTTGAAGAATCAAATGGTGTGCTTTTGTTATCATAAATGGCTATAAACGATCAGAAAAAGATTGTAAAATTATGATGCCAAATTGCCACTTTGACTGAAAGGATTAAGGTAGAGTAGTCTGTTTTGTACTTGACCTTATTATAACTGTCCTTTTCATTGATAAAACCACTGGCCACATGAGCGATACACACATAAACCCGTTTGTTTTCAGACTCTCAATGACACAGTATAAAGCCCTTATCAGACGATACGGACATCGCTCGTCAAAAAACTTTTGGGACAGCAAACACATCATCCAGAGACCGGCTACAACCTGCCTGACATCACAGACTTAAAAGCAGTACTATTGCGGTATTGGAGGAGGCTCGGTCATGACATCACGACTGAACTTCGTTTTTGATTGGAGCAGCCGTTCGCTCAGCGAAAAAGTGGCGGATTTTTTCACGTCGACTTGAAAAAACTCAGCCAGCAAAAGCTGCTCGAAAAACCTGTTTTTGAAACGGCGTAGGGACGTCGCTGAACGAATGAGCTCTCGTGCTAAAAGGCCATAAGACCAATTCAGAAAATATCCTCAACTTTGTGCATGATACATGAGAAGATTCATAAAAACACGATGTTCGAGGGCTGTTTTTTTTTTTTCAACCTCCGATGGGCTGTAACAAAAAGATGGAACAAAATGCAAAAAATATTTTTTTAAAACAAAAATCAAATGTACAATATTGCTTATTTCTTTATATAATCACCTATAGTATATATCACCTTGACGATTAAAGCATTTGTTGTCATATCTGTAAACAAGCTTTGAAATACTCTTTATAAAATGTAGCTGTCAATGATTTGAAGGGAGTGTTGAGGGTTTTTTTGAGCTGCATCAACTTGGAAGTGCTACAATCGAAGCCACTATTCTGATCCATAATTCACTTATGGTAAACCTTCGAGTTTCCCTAAACACTTGGTCAACTCGCTGAACAATACTAATTATCATGAAGAAGGGGACCAAATAGCAAGTCTGTTGCTACATAGTTCAGCGAGTTGACCAAGTGTTTAGGAAAACTCAAAGGTTCACCATAAGTGAATTATGGACTAGAGTGGCTTAGAGGACAGAAAAAAATTGATGTGAAGATTCGAAATTAACTTTTTTAAAACGAAACCCTCGCAACTTCTTCATTTCAATGCTGGCTACATTTTATGAAGAGTGTATTTCAAAGCTTGTTTACAGGTATGACAAATGCCCGAATCGTCAAAGTGATTATGTAGAGAAATAAGTTGTATTGTACATTACTTTTGATATTTTTTTTAAAAAAAAATTGTATTTTGACGATTCTTTTTGTTACAGCACATCGGAGGTTGAAAAAAAAACAGCCCTTTGGAGTAACACGAATATATTCGTTAAAATATAGAGAAATTGGCTAGTTTGAGTCTAAATTTTTGAAAAATTGTTTTTTTAATGATGAAAACTGTACAAGATTAATAAGCTCCTAAACTTTAAAACAAACTTCCAAAGTACATAAGTACACTCTTAAAACAAATGAGCGAAATCCTTTCCAGTAGGAGAAGTGCATTTTCGACACTGGAAAGGAGTGAATATAAACTCAGACTGAGTTAAAATCACTCGTTTGGAGTGATGGCTGTCGGACTTCACCACACAAAGGATCCACTCCTCTGGGGGAAGTGCATTTTCCAGACTGGAGGAGTGAAATTAACTCGGACTGAGTTAAATTCACTTGTTTGTTTTAAGAGTGTAGTAGACTTTTAGTAAAGTAAGTAGTAGATTTTTATCCGAAGTACAATTTAAAACATAACATAAATAAAACTTCAACATCGAAGGGGCTGGGGAGCCCAGTCGGTTAAGCACTCGCTTAGCATGCGGAAGGTCCCAGGTTCGGGTCCGTGCATCGCCAAATAGCTGCCGACCTATAAACGGCCCGTGCAGCCAAAAATGTCCGACGTATAATACCCCGTGTAAGGGAGTGCACGTTAAATATCCTTCAAAGTCCTAACGCTGCGTACGATGTCGCCCTTAACGGTTGCGTTGGGTGCCTATTCAGGTGAGTCTCGTCACCTGACTGTGGTTCTAAAATACGACGCCCGTCGCCAATAGCCCTCGTGTTGCTCTAGTGCGACGATAATTCAAACCAAACCAATCAACATCGAAAATTGGCCCCAAGTCAGAAAGTTCTGTTTTACCTTAACCCTTTCAGTCCCAAAAATTTACTACACTACAGAAACATCTGATATTCACAAAATAAGCTTATTTTAGGTCAAATATACGAATTCTATAAGAAAAAAAATCCATTAAATTTTTTTATATGGTTTTTGAAACAATGCCAAAATTCTTTAACTGTGGAAAACAACCAAATAAAAATACATATATTACCTAAAAACACTTCGAGTTATATATTTTAAGGTGTCTGACCATATTATTAAAAAAAATAGTAATTATTTTAATTGAAATAGTTTAAATTGTGTTTTAAATACCTGGAACTGAAGTGAACTTATCAAAAATCAGGAGAAACGCTTGTTGACTATTTTCTAAATAAAAAAAAAGTAGTTCTGACTTCTATTGGGATTAACATTAAAGTAAAATTTTGACTGATAAGAACAAAGTGTGAAGAATCGAATGATGTGTGTTTTGATGTCATAGCGGGACATAAACATTTTGAAAAAAATATTGAAAGTGATGATGCAAAATGGCATCACTGGGACTGAAAGGGTTAATAGTCTTCTGAATCAGTCGGGAAGTCCTTATCTCTACTCACTTCCAAATGTTCTGTTTGGGTGTGCAATGTGCATCCGGCAAAAGGAGGGAATGTGCCCGAATGACCTTGGGTCTCCAAACCAAAGTGCCTCTGTGTCAATGCAATGAAAAATATATATTTTATAAACTACATTTATCCAGCTGTTTTGAATATTTTTACAAACATTTTACATGATAAATGTTGCTGACTTACAGTACACACGTTTCACTTTTTTAAATTGGTTCAAATGTTTTGTGTTAAAATGTTGTGTATATTTCTGTTAATCTTATAGCCTGTGAAAGGGAGTTGGTCACATAAGGTACTTTTGTTTGGAGACCAGTAGTCATGCTTGCTCATTCACCTTTAGACCCCTACAGACAGCTATGCTTGTGTACGCCAGTGGTTAACAGAGTATAATTTTGACATTGATATTGTTTGTATCTTTCTGTTGATCTTATTAACCTGTGAAAGGGGTTAGGTCACATCTGAAAACCAAAAAAAAAATCTGTCAATTTAAAAAAAAAATGTTTATTAAGCACAAGCATATTTGTATAAGTTCGGATAAAATGCAAAAAAATAGTTTGGGATTCAGCTCTTTATGTATTTAAATTTATTGATTCATCTGTACAAATAGTAAGTACACAGGACTATTGATTCTACAAAAAAAAAACTTATTTTTTTAAACCTTTTGTAATTTTTTGCTCCTACAAAGACCAAATACCTGGGTTAAATTTAAATCTACTTGATTTTTTATAAAAATCTCAGAATTGGAGCACTTGATTTTTTTCAAAAGTTTTATGGAATTATTTACCATCGCTCATAGTATAAATTGATCGAACTATTTATCAGTGGATCAAATTAACATAAGAGCTTTTCCTGATCTCTAAATGAATACAAACGACTCAAACTGTCGCATCTTGAGACACAAACGTTAGATAATACTTCCCCTTGGTTCTCCATCATCGTATCATTGCGTTGCGACATTCAGCATATTTATCATTATCGCAAAAACAAGCGAATACCATTCTGAAACTTTGAAAAAGTTGATTCGTGACATCTTGACTATCCATCAAACCCTTCCCCCGACAAAAAAAAAAAAAAAAAGATATCTTATTTTTAGTCTTGGAATAAAAATAATAATTTGAAGGGAGTCTAAAAATAATCAAAAGAACTCAAGCTATAAATCAAATTACACACTTGATTGGGGGCATTGAGTTAAGGCGTCCGTCGTCTAAAGAGAGGATTTCCCATTCCCTTTGAGATTTCAGAAGAATGGGGAAAAGCAACTGGGTATTGAAATATTGGTGGCAGCGCACTTGCCCAAAACGAAAGGACCGATTGAATGCTTTCCCCCCTCAGCAGGGGGCCGGGGTGACCGTTGGCTACTTTTAGGACAGCAATTTTTCGCCATGTAGCCAAGACCAAATCTTGGGGCATTGAATTGTTTGAAATTTGCGCTTAGCCCCTTTCTCACAGATGGTTGTGCCGTAGGAATTTTTGGGAAGGTTTGTCCTCGCGGGGGGTTAGAAATTGAGATTGACATCCCTGACAACTGCAAAATAATTAGGACGTGGCTGAAGGATTTTTTTGGCGCCTATTTTGTCATCGTTGTAGGATGACTTAGATTTTTTTAAACATATTCATGTAGTTACTAATGCTAATTTCGAAAAAAGAATATTGTATACAATATTATTAATAACTGAACTGTGTACCAAATTGTTTATTGTCTCTTTAATAGGAAAGCAGCATACAAGAATCCATTTTTTTTAATTGTATAAAAAGATGGGTAGTTTTAATTTGCATTAATTAGTTTATTAATGTATAATTTTATAAGAGCGTACCTACGTACACCTACGTAAAATGGATAACCAACAAAGAATTTTAAATCAATAAACACTAAATTCAGTATTTCCAAACCATAATTCAAATGGAAGTCAAATATTTTTTTTACAGAATTTTTTGGTACAGTAAACAGCACCTGCCATTCATGCGTTTTATAAAATGAATCAACGTAAACACTGATTGGGAGTTCTTGCAATAACAATTTAAAAAAAAAAAACAGTTTTTTTTAATAGTTCTATAACTTTTAGTTTTTAAAATTTGTTTAAGTTTTGGTTAGCTGAATATGACAGGAAAATTAAGCAACATTAAATTTTAGAATATGGCAGTTAAATAGCCGTATAAATCATAAATAATAGAAGAATTAACCACCCAAAACTTTGGAAATTTTCTTTTTATGATTTTGTAGTCGTAAATGTAGGTGAAAATGAACAACGTAACGAAGTAGTTTAGCTTAATTTTTTTTTACGCAAAAAACAAATTTGTAAAAAAACTTTCTAAACGAAACTAAAAAACGTATCTCAATTTCAAAACATACTAAATCTACATCTACAAACAAAGTTTTTACTGACTGGATCGCACATCATCAAACATTCGAAATTACTTTAGTTGCAGACTCGGGACTCCTCATATTAAGGAGCTTATTCCTATGTACCGAAGGCGTCATTTAAGAAGAGATTCTTCTAATTTCTAGCCTAAACGGTAAATGAATGCAAAAAGTGAACTGATCTCTCTATAGGTATAGCATTGTTCATTGTTGTAAGCATGAGATTTATACTTTTCATTCCCAATTTGAATACAAATTTCAGCGCGAGTGAAAATTAAGTATAAACAAGAAAAGTAACCAAATCAAGGGGCCCGGATGGCCGAGTGGTGAGCATCGCAGGCCAGCAGTCGGCATGCTGTAACGGGTGCGGGTTCGATTCCCGCCTTCACCCTGGGTGTACTTCCTTTTCTTTGTGACAGTAAAACGCTTTCTGTGTCTGTCTTATTTGACGAGGGCTTATAAGCGGGTCTCTGATTGAGCACACAAGCCGGAATATAGATGTTAACTACCCTACCCTAACCAAATCAACTGTCACAAGCGAAACTATTGAAAAAAATTATTATTTAAAGAAAAATTTTATCAGTTTTAAATGAAGTCAGTAGGTAAGAAATGGGAGTTCTGGCCCAGCGGAGGATCGGAGGATCAATGACGTCACCGGAAGGGGCGTGGAAGAGTGATGACGTGGTGGTTATGACGTAAGTGGAGTTGAGTTGTTTATATGACGTTAATCGTGGCGCCATCTATCGATGATAAAAATAAAAAAAATTAAAAATATAGATTTTAGTGCTGCCCTCTAGTGCGGGTGAATAGAGGTTATAGTTCATTTATTTACTAGAAATAGAATATATTTATTTAAAATACAATAGTTTTAAGTTAGTGCTGCCCTCTAGTGTGTGTGAATAGAAGTTATAGTTCATTTAAAAATAGTTTTAAGTTAAAGCTGCTCTCTATCGGTCTAAAACGGAATAAGATTTTATGACATAATAGGAAATGTGCTCATGGCGCCATCTAGGGGTAGAAAAAAATATTTAAAAGATGTTCTTAGTACAATCTATTGGCGGGAAATAAGGTTTTCGCGCGAAAAATATTTAATATAAGGTTTTAGCAGATTCGAACCCACGATCTCTAAAAACGATCCTGACTCAGTAAGTTTCATGCTTTTACCAACTGAACTAGGACCGCTCGACAACATGAGAAGAATAAGTGTTTAGTATAAATTATTTCATTTAATATTAAACCTATTCAAATCATGATACAAACTTTGGGGGTATATTTACTTAGTAATTAAGATAATTAGTCAACATGTCTAGATGGAGACATATAGTCTGAATACTTTAGATAAGTATCATGGATTGGGACGATTTCACATTTACCGAGCAATCAAGATAATCATCACGTTCTCAGAAAGTCAGTACCAAAGGTTTTGTACACAAAACTGATGACATAATGGATATCCTCCAATGAACATCATTGTAGATGGCGTTGTTTTTACCACCAACCAATGAAAAATGCAGATAGAGGGCGCTTCCACGTCTAACTTATCAGAGTTTCTGGACTTCTAAAATCATTCTGTTACTAACTTCTGCCTACTCACATTGTCTCTAAAAATGAGTTCACGTAAACGATCGAATAACTCGTACCCAGCAGCCAAAATGGTTAAATTGCAGAATGCAGAGACTCCTACCAACAAAGTTCCTGTGAAACAGTCTACTTCTTCAAATGCAGCGGATGAACTGCTTTCCGATGGAATTCCAGAGAGGGATTGGCTAACTGCTATATGCCAGTCTCTAGGCGAAGTTCCGACCATTGATGCGACTTCTGATACTTCCCCGCAGCTAACCATCGACACGTCGGAGCCCCTTCCTATGGAGTCATCAACACCAACCCTCAACGAGATCACCCGATCAGCAGGTCCCGGGATCAGAGACGAGCCACCCGTCAACCGGAAAGCAAGACGAGTTTTATTCAAGATGTCTAATATACCTGTCCATCACTATCATCTAGGTGATTATTATTTTCTCATCGTTAATGAATTTTGTGGTAAAGTTCTCGTCCATTATCGAAAGTACCAAGTTGAAGCAGATTGGATGACTCCAACCAAAGAAGGGATAACCTTACAACCCCTGACTTGGCAAGAATTTGTTGACAGCATGCCGTCACAAAACTTCCACTACTACGCCCGACCACGAAAGGAGACCCTAATCAATGGTGAACTATTCATTTCACAAATCGACAGAAATACGCTGTGTTTTCAAAAAGTTATTTCTAAAAAAGATAGTCCACGACAATTTATACCATGTGTGATACAAATGAATGAACAGCAGTGGGATACATTGCATACTTATCTCAAAGATATTCAAAAAAGTCTTTTTACCATCATGTTTGAAGTGCTCTTTAGAAAAATAGCGTTTTCAAATTTCAAGAAGTCTGCTATACAGAAGTCTTCACTGAATATAGACGTCGGTGAGGAAAAGTTATTTACTTCTTTAACTGCACTTATAAGTGATAATGTCCAAAATAACATTTTAGAACTCGTGACAGAAGACTGTGAAGGATGTGTAACGGCTTGTTCTAACCAGCTTGGACACGATTGTATTAATTTTTCATATGAATTTCAATTTGATACATATTTTGCAAAAGCCGTTTGTAAAATCGATATTAAGGAGTTAGCTTTGAAATTTGCTGGTGAAAATGAAGAAAATTCACAATTTTTCACCAACAAATTTTTTGATAAATTGAATTTCCAAAACATTTTTGATACTTTAAGAAAGTTGTTTGTTGCTAAAGATTCTAATTCGTGGTTTTCTGAAAATAGACACAATTTCCTCATTTGAATTGCAATATCTTAACAATTGATATTTTTTTAAAAAAACTATTAATTTAAATGATCTCTTTCCATTTACTTAAAATGTTCAATATCTAGAAATGAATTACAAGTTTATTTCCAATGTTCTCTGATGTATATACTTTACGTTCATATCCAATCTCAACTTGTGGAAATACCCGAATGTTAATGCTCTCTCATCTTATTACTGTATATATAACTTTTTCAAAATAAAAATTGATGTCACCTTATATTCGTATATTTCTTGGTTATACTTATAAATGTAATTTCAGATTTTTACAAGTTAATTATACATAAAAACATATATTTATAATATTTCAAAGTATTTAAAAAATATATAGTATAATTTTCTCTTAAGTTAATAATCTTGTAGGAACATTATTTAAAAATTGATTTTGTTAACCACCACGTATTTGCAAACCCTATCGGAGAATTAAACATTGCACTCCAAAAACAAACAGGAAAGGACTTTAAATTTCAGTTGCTAGAAGCTATCTTTTCAAAATAAAAGATATACGCTATTTCAAAGTCGATATTTGCACTTCGTAAATAGATAAGAGTTCGAACTTTCCTTAGAGAGATTAACGACACAGTATTCCAAACTCCAAGTCAATATTTTCAAGTCGTAGATAAGAATCGGTTTCTGGAACCTTCCATATAACGTTCAAAAGCAGTATAAAATACTTCGATTTTATCAATCTAGTATCACTTGTCATTTCAAACTAGTAGAGTTAGGACTAATCTCCTCAAGTCTTCTTTTTTTTTTCAAGGTCTTACGTTTGTTCCCATCATCGCTATGAATTCCAAGGTAACTATTTTTCTTTTACATATTATAATTTTAGCTGAAGTTAAATTCGTTAGGTTTTAAATTATCATAGCACTATAGCTACACGAGGGCTATTGGCGATGGATGTCGTATTTTAGATCCACAGTCAGGTGACGAACCAACACCTGAATAGGCACCCAACGCAACCGTTAAGGGGGATATTGTACGCAGCGTTAGGACTTTGAAGGATATTTAACGTGCACACCCTTACACATTCGTCGGACATTTTTGACTGCACAGGTCGTTTATAGGTCGGTAGCTATTTTGTCGATGTCCGAACTCGAACCTGGATTCTTTCGCATGCTAGTCGAGTGCTTAACCGACTGGGCTCCCCAGTCTGGTCTGGAGTTAAATTCAGACTTTATAATAATAAATTAAAATTATGTATGCATTATAATAATTGAAAGTATTTTTTTTTTCGTTTTATTATTTATATGTGTAATGTAATAATTAAACGATAGAAACTTAATATAATGCTTTACAGAATATGCAAACATCTACTTCTTCTGCCACCAGTAGCGGACGATTATATAGTCAAGTTCTGGCATCTGTAAGTAGATCTTAAGCAACTTTTAATCATACCATCGTTATTGAAAAAAAATTTCCCTTTACAGCATTGTTTAACACATCATAGTTTCGAAGAACCTAATTTCCTTAATTAAGATGTATATCATTTCAGCCACCTCCGAGACCTGTCCCTACCCCAGTGCATGTTATCGAGATCCCCAGCCGATCTATTGTCCCCCAACGATCTGCTATTGTTCACCGACGACCCACAATCGCTTCCCGACACCCAGCGATAGCCTATGTCAACCCCACCATGACTACTTCCAAAGTTTCAAAGACCTCCTCCGTAAGTTATAATTTTTAACACATCATTGATATTTATTTTTAAAGAGTAACTTTTTTTATATTATTTCAAATCATTAATGCTATTATAATATTTAAGTGTCTTAATAATATATATAACTCGTGTTATAAAAACATAGCTATGCCCTGATCATTTTTTAAATAATTCACTGTTTGACAATTAAACTTGAAAATTAACAAAATCTAAAGGTCTCTCTGACAAATGTTAAAATAACTTTAACATTGTAAATGAGTAATTCTAAAAATTTTATGCACAAGTCTAAAGTTAATTTTTTTTTTCTAATTCTAAAACTTAGAAATTTTACTGTTTTGTCTGAATGTATAATTTAAACTTAGAAATTTTTATACTGTCATATTTAAAAGAGTGTTATTTCATTACATCAATTAAAAAACCTTATTTTACCCTGTTCCCCTGCTAAAATTTTCCCCGATTTTAAAAACTTAGAAATTTTACTGTTTTGTCTGAATGTATAATTTAAACTTAGAAATTTTTATACTATCATATTTAAAAGAGTGTTATTTCATTACATCAATTAAAAAACCTTATTTTACCCTGTTCCCCTGGCCAAATTTTCCTCGATTTTAAAAACTTAGAAATTTTACTGTTTTGTCTGAATGTATAATTTAAACTTAGAAATTTTTATACTGTCATATTTAAAAGAGTGTTATTTCATTACATCAATTAAAAAACCTTATTTTACCCTGTTCCCCTAGCCAAATTTTCCTCGATTTTAAAAATTTAGAAATTTTACTGTTTTGTCTGAATGTATAATTTAAACTTAGAAATTTTTATACTGTCATATTTAAAAGAGTGTTATTTCATTACATCAATTAAAAAACCTTATTTTGTCCTGTTCCCCTGCCCAAATTTTCCCCGATTTTAAAAACTTAGAAATTTTACTGTTTTGTCTGAATGTATAATTTAAACTTAGAAATTTTTATACTGTCATATTTAAAAGAGTGTTATTTCATTACATCAATTAAAAAACCTTATTTTACCCTGTTCCCCTGGCCAAATTTTCCTCGATTTTAAAAAACTTAGAAATGTTATACTGTTTAATGTAATATTTAAAAGTGTAATTTTACCCTGTTCCCCTGACCAAATTTTCCTCGATTTTAAAAACTTAGAAATTTTATACTGTCATAGGGTGTCATTTGAATTCAAACAATTTAAAAGTCATTTTTACTCTGTCCATTTTTTCTGATTTAAAAACTTTTTAATGTACATATTTTTACTCTGTTTTTAAATTTTTAGCACTCCGTGACTAATGCACCAGCCGTGATCTATTCACCCATTTTTGGCCCCCACCCTCCATCATCGAACGTGAGTTGCTTTTATTTATTTTTAAATGAAACTTTGAAAAAGTCATGTTTTTTGAAAAATATACTGATAAAGTAATCTTGAACATTTCAGGTTGCACCCATGTCTTCACAACTCATGCCGAGGACTCCAGCACCTGCATTGGCCTACGTAAGTTTTTTAGAACTAATTATAACTATTCATTCCTTTTTTAAATGTTTGTACAAAAATGTTTATACCTTGAATATTTCAGGATTTACCGTCTACCAGCGCTGGACCGAAGGTTATGTCTCCGCCAGCCACACCTACATTCGCTCATGTAAGTTTTAAAATCAATTGCTTTTCACTAAAATAATTATGTTAGAACTATTCATCCCTTAAAATATTTTTCTAGAATCAACTTAATGTATTTAAGTTATCAATTACTATTTTAATAAAAAAAATGTTAAATATTGTTTCAGGTATGTAGTACTTGTCGCAAAACCTTCTCAAATAAGAGCAACCTAACGCGTCACGCGAAGACCCATGCAGTTGGAATATCTGGATTTAGCTGTAATGTTTGTGATAAGGTCTTCCCTAGGGAGGATAACCTGATAAGACACATGAAGATACATGAGGGTGAAGAGCACGTAAGTTATTAGTGCACATTAAATCTATTATTTCTTAAAATGTATTGTAATAACCTATGTAAAATCTAATATAGTTCAGAATAAAGTTATGTTTTCATGTCTTTATAGGTGTGCCCTAAATGCCCACGGACCTTCACCAGGAAGGATATGCTGACCCGTCACCTGGCTACACACAACAAACCGGTAAGTTTCATTTTTTTAGGTGTATGAAAGAAACTGGATAATATCCTAAAATGTATTACAATAACCCATGTAAAATATAGTTTAGAATAAAGTTATATTTTCTTGTATTTTTAGGTCACTGTAGCTGTCAAGCGACCTCTACCCCCTGCCTCTGCCTCCGGTACCAAGCGCCGGAGGGCAGAGAAGGTTTCAGACGTCTTTACCACCCGGACCATCTACCCCAGTGAAGATGCTGCCAAGGACCTCATCCTCTTTCAAAAAGAGGCCCGACCACAAATCGTCGACGCCTTGGAGGAGGATCTCACTGCGAAGGGGCCCATCAAATGGTATGCAGTTGTCAAGTGCCACTTCAGCCGCTCCACTCCTGAAGGGGGTAAGGAGTATGCCACTCCATACTTCAGGAGTAAGGTCATCACCCAACTCGACCTGGCCGATGCTCACCACCACATCGATGAAGCCTATGATAAGATGTTGACCTCGCTCGATGAGTTTTTGGCTAGTGGAAGCGGCTGGGTGTTTGAATATGCCATCCACCTCGACATCCAGACGGCCGTGTACCAACCCCTCGCTGGTGGGAGCAGCTATTTCCCCCTCCCCGAGAAGCTCGCCAGCAAGAAAGCTCTCATCAATATCCAAAACCAGGACGAGAAGTGCTTCTTGTCTCCATCGACTATGTAGAGAAGATTGATGACCTCCTCCTGGGTTTTCTTGGAGACGTGGAGAGGGAACACCTCCTCGTCCTCGTAACCGAAGACGTTGATGCGGAGGTTGGGGTTTAACCTCTCCACGATAGATACTTTGGAGGGGGCCACCGGATACTGGAGGCCGTCCATGCGGATCTCCGCTTCATAGGGCTGGTAGTGGGAGACTCTTTGAGGGTTATTACGTTGAGGGTGAAGAGCTGCCAGGACTGACCACAAGAAGCACTTCTCGTCCTGGTTTTGGATATTGATGAGAGCTTTCTTGCTGGCGAGCTTCTCGGGGAGGGGGAAATAGCTGCTCCCACCAGCGAGGGGTTGGTACACGGCCGTCTGGATGTCGAGGTGGATGGCATATTCAAACACCCAGCCGCTTCCACTAGCCAAAAACTCATCGAGCGAGGTCAACATCTTATCATAGGCTTCATCGATGTGGTGGTGAGCATCGGCCAGGTCGAGTTGGGTGATGACCTTACTCCTGAAGTATGGAGTGGCATACTCCTTACCCCCTTCAGGAGTGGAGCGGCTGAAGTGGCACTTGACAACTGCATACCATTTGATGGGCCCCTTCGCAGTGAGATCCTCCTCCAAGGCGTCGACGATTTGTGGTCGGGCCTCTTTTTGAAAGAGGATGAGGTCCTTGGCAGCATCTTCACTGGGGTAGATGGTCCGGGTGGTAAAGACGTCTGAAACCTTCTCTGCCCTCCGGCGCTTGGTACCGGAGGCAGAGGCAGGGGGTAGAGGTCGCTTGACAGCTACAGTGACCTAAAAATACAAGAAAATATAACTTTATTCTAAACTATATTTTACATGGGTTATTGTAATACATTTTAGGATATTATCCAGTTTCTTTCATACACCTAAAAAAATGAAACTTACCGGTTTGTTGTGTGTAGCCAGGTGACGGGTCAGCATATCCTTCCTGGTGAAGGTCCGTGGGCATTTAGGGCACACCTATAAAGACATGAAAACATAACTTTATTCTGAACTATATTAGATTTTACATAGGTTATTACAATACATTTTAAGAAATAATAGATTTAATGTGCACTAATAACTTACGTGCTCTTCACCCTCATGTATCTTCATGTGTCTTATCAGGTTATCCTCCCTAGGGAAGACCTTATCACAAACATTACAGCTAAATCCAGATATTCCAACTGCATGGGTCTTCGCGTGACGCGTTAGGTTGCTCTTATTTGAGAAGGTTTTGCGACAAGTACTACATACCTGAAACAATATTTAACATTTTTTTTATTAAAATAGTAATTGATAACTTAAATACATTAAGTTGATTCTAGAAAAATATTTTAAGGGATGAATAGTTCTAACATAATTATTTTAGTGAAAAGCAATTGATTTTAAAACTTACATGAGCGAATGTAGGTGTGGCTGGCGGAGACATAACCTTCGGTCCAGCGCTGGTAGACGGTAAATCCTGAAATATTCAAGGTATAAACATTTTTGTACAAACATTTAAAAAAGGAATGAATAGTTATAATTAGTTCTAAAAAACTTACGTAGGCCAATGCAGGTGCTGGAGTCCTCGGCATGAGTTGTGAAGACATGGGTGCAACCTGAAATGTTCAAGATTACTTTATCAGTATATTTTTCAAAAAACATGACTTTTTCAAAGTTTCATTTAAAAATAAATAAAAGCAACTCACGTTCGATGATGGAGGGTGGGGGCCAAAAATGGGTGAATAGATCACGGCTGGTGCATTAGTCACGGAGTGCTAAAAATTTAAAAACAGAGTAAAAATATGTACATTAAAAAGTTTTTAAATCAGAAAAAATGGACAGAGTAAAAATGACTTTTAAATTGTTTGAATTCAAATGACACCCTATGACAGTATAAAATTTCTAAGTTTTTAAAATCGAGGAAAATTTGGTCAGGGGAACAGGGTAAAATTACACTTTTAAATATTACATTAAACAGTATAACATTTCTAAGTTTTTTAAAATCGAGGAAAATTTGGCCAGGGGAACAGGGTAAAATAAGGTTTTTTAATTGATGTAATGAAATAACACTCTTTTAAATATGACAGTATAAAAATTTCTAAGTTTAAATTATACATTCAGACAAAACAGTAAAATTTCTAAGTTTTTAAAATCGGGGAAAATTTGGGCAGGGGAACAGGACAAAATAAGGTTTTTTAATTGATGTAATGAAATAACACTCTTTTAAATATGACAGTATAAAAATTTCTAAGTTTAAATTATACATTCAGACAAAACAGTAAAATTTCTAAATTTTTAAAATCGAGGAAAATTTGGCTAGGGGAACAGGGTAAAATAAGGTTTTTTAATTGATGTAATGAAATAACACTCTTTTAAATATGACAGTATAAAAATTTCTAAGTTTAAATTATACATTCAGACAAAACAGTAAAATTTCTAAGTTTTTAAAATCGAGGAAAATTTGGCCAGGGGAACAGGGTAAAATAAGGTTTTTTAATTGATGTAATGAAATAACACTCTTTTAAATATGATAGTATAAAAATTTCTAAGTTTAAATTATACATTCAGACAAAACAGTAAAATTTCTAAGTTTTTAAAATCGGGGAAAATTTTAGCAGGGGAACAGGGTAAAATAAGGTTTTTTAATTGATGTAATGAAATAACACTCTTTTAAATATGACAGTATAAAAATTTCTAAGTTTAAATTATACATTCAGACAAAACAGTAAAATTTCTAAGTTTTAGAATTAGAAAAAAAAAATTAACTTTAGACTTGTGCATAAAATTTTTAGAATTACTCATTTACAATGTTAAAGTTATTTTAACATTTGTCAGAGAGACCTTTAGATTTTGTTAATTTTCAAGTTTAATTGTCAAACAGTGAATTATTTAAAAAATGATCAGGGCATAGCTATGTTTTTATAACACGAGTTATATATATTATTAAGACACTTAAATATTATAATAGCATTAATGATTTGAAATAATATAAAAAAAGTTACTCTTTAAAAATAAATATCAATGATGTGTTAAAAATTATAACTTACGGAGGAGGTCTTTGAAACTTTGGAAGTAGTCATGGTGGGGTTGACATAGGCTATCGCTGGGTGTCGGGAAGCGATTGTGGGTCGTCGGTGAACAATAGCAGATCGTTGGGGGACAATAGATCGGCTGGGGATCTCGATAACATGCACTGGGGTAGGGACAGGTCTCGGAGGTGGCTGAAATGATATACATCTTAATTAAGGAAATTAGGTTCTTCGAAACTATGATGTGTTAAACAATGCTGTAAAGGGAAATTTTTTTTCAATAACGATGGTATGATTAAAAGTTGCTTAAGATCTACTTACAGATGCCAGAACTTGACTATATAATCGTCCGCTACTGGTGGCAGAAGAAGTAGATGTTTGCATATTCTGTAAAGCATTATATTAAGTTTCTATCGTTTAATTATTACATTACACATATAAATAATAAAACGAAAAAAAAAATACTTTCAATTATTATAATGCATACATAATTTTAATTATTATAAAGTCTGAATTTAACTCCAGACCAGACTGGGGAGCCCAGTCGGTTAAGCACTCGACTAGCATGCGAAAGAATCCAGGTTCGAGTTCGGACATCGACAAAATAGCTACCGACCTATAAACGACCTGTGCAGTCAAAAATGTCCGACGAATGTGTAAGGGTGTGCACGTTAAATATCCTTCAAAGTCCTAACGCTGCGTACAATATCCCCCTTAACGGTTGCGTTGGGTGCCTATTCAGGTGTTGGTTCGTCACCTGACTGTGGATCTAAAATACGACATCCATCGCCAATAGCCCTCGTGTAGCTATAGTGCTATGATAATTTAAAACCTAACGAATTTAACTTCAGCTAAAATTATAATATGTAAAAGAAAAATAGTTACCTTGGAATTCATAGCGATGATGGGAACAAACGTAAGACCTTGAAAAAAAAAAAGAAGACTTGAGGAGATTAGTCCTAACTCTACTAGTTTGAAATGACAAGTGATACTAGATTGATAAAATCGAAGTATTTTATACTGCTTTTGAACGTTATATGGAAGGTTCCAGAAACCGATTCTTATCTACGACTTGAAAATATTGACTTGGAGTTTGGAATACTGTGTCGTTAATCTCTCTAAGGAAAGTTCGAACTCTTATCTATTTACGAAGTGCAAATATCGACTTTGAAATAGCGTATATCTTTTATTTTGAAAAGATAGCTTCTAGCAACTGAAATTTAAAGTCCTTTCCTGTTTGTTTTTGGAGTGCAATGTTTAATTCTCCGATAGGGTTTGCAAATACGTGGTGGTTAACAAAATCAATTTTTAAATAATGTTCCTACAAGATTATTAACTTAAGAGAAAATTATACTATATATTTTTTAAATACTTTGAAATATTATAAATATATGTTTTTATGTATAATTAACTTGTAAAAATCTGAAATTACATTTATAAGTATAACCAAGAAATATACGAATATAAGGTGACATCAATTTTTATTTTGAAAAAGTTATATATACAGTAATAAGATGAGAGAGCATTAACATTCGGGTATTTCCACAAGTTGAGATTGGATATGAACGTAAAGTATATACATCAGAGAACATTGGAAATAAACTTGTAATTCATTTCTAGATATTGAACATTTTAAGTAAATGGAAAGAGATCATTTAAATTAATAGTTTTTTTAAAAAAATATCAATTGTTAAGATATTGCAATTCAAATGAGGAAATTGTGTCTATTTTCAGAAAACCACGAATTAGAATCTTTAGCAACAAACAACTTTCTTAAAGTATCAAAAATGTTTTGGAAATTCAATTTATCAAAAAATTTGTTGGTGAAAAATTGTGAATTTTCTTCATTTTCACCAGCAAATTTCAAAGCTAACTCCTTAATATCGATTTTACAAACGGCTTTTGCAAAATATGTATCAAATTGAAATTCATATGAAAAATTAATACAATCGTGTCCAAGCTGGTTAGAACAAGCCGTTACACATCCTTCACAGTCTTCTGTCACGAGTTCTAAAATGTTATTTTGGACATTATCACTTATAAGTGCAGTTAAAGAAGTAAATAACTTTTCCTCACCGACGTCTATATTCAGTGAAGACTTCTGTATAGCAGACTTCTTGAAATTTGAAAACGCTATTTTTCTAAAGAGCACTTCAAACATGATGGTAAAAAGACTTTTTTGAATATCTTTGAGATAAGTATGCAATGTATCCCACTGCTGTTCATTCATTTGTATCACACATGGTATAAATTGTCGTGGACTATCTTTTTTAGAAATAACTTTTTGAAAACACAGCGTATTTCTGTCGATTTGTGAAATGAATAGTTCACCATTGATTAGGGTCTCCTTTCGTGGTCGGGCGTAGTAGTGGAAGTTTTGTGACGGCATGCTGTCAACAAATTCTTGCCAAGTCAGGGGTTGTAAGGTTATCCCTTCTTTGGTTGGAGTCATCCAATCTGCTTCAACTTGGTACTTTCGATAATGGACGAGAACTTTACCACAAAATTCATTAACGATGAGAAAATAATAATCACCTAGATGATAGTGATGGACAGGTATATTAGACATCTTGAATAAAACTCGTCTTGCTTTCCGGTTGACGGGTGGCTCGTCTCTGATCCCGGGACCTGCTGATCGGGTGATCTCGTTGAGGGTTGGTGTTGATGACTCCATAGGAAGGGGCTCCGACGTGTCGATGGTTAGCTGCGGGGAAGTATCAGAAGTCGCATCAATGGTCGGAACTTCGCCTAGAGACTGGCATATAGCAGTTAGCCAATCCCTCTCTGGAATTCCATCGGAAAGCAGTTCATCCGCTGCATTTGAAGAAGTAGACTGTTTCACAGGAACTTTGTTGGTAGGAGTCTCTGCATTCTGCAATTTAACCATTTTGGCTGCTGGGTACGAGTTATTCGATCGTTTACGTGAACTCATTTTTAGAGACAATGTGAGTAGGCAGAAGTTAGTAACAGAATGATTTTAGAAGTCCAGAAACTCTGATAAGTTAGACGTGGAAGCGCCCTCTATCTGCATTTTTCATTGGTTGGTGGTAAAAACAACGCCATCTACAATGATGTTCATTGGAGGATATCCATTATGTCATCAGTTTTGTGTACAAAACCTTTGGTACTGACTTTCTGAGAACGTGATGATTATCTTGATTGCTCGGTAAATGTGAAATCGTCCCAATCCATGATACTTATCTAAAGTATTCAGACTATATGTCTCCATCTAGACATGTTGACTAATTATCTTAATTACTAAGTAAATATACCCCCAAAGTTTGTATCATGATTTGAATAGGTTTAATATTAAATGAAATAATTTATACTAAACACTTATTCTTCTCATGTTGTCGAGCGGTCCTAGTTCAGTTGGTAAAAGCATGAAACTTACTGAGTCAGGATCGTTTTTAGAGATCGTGGGTTCGAATCTGCTAAAACCTTATATTAAATATTTTTCGCGCGAAAACCTTATTTCCCGCCAATAGATTGTACTAAGAACATCTTTTAAATATTTTTTTCTACCCCTAGATGGCGCCATGAGCACATTTCCTATTATGTCATAAAATCTTATTCCGTTTTAGACCGATAGAGAGCAGCTTTAACTTAAAACTATTTTTAAATGAACTATAACTTCTATTCACACACACTAGAGGGCAGCACTAACTTAAAACTATTGTATTTTAAATAAATATATTCTATTTCTAGTAAATAAATGAACTATAACCTCTATTCACCCGCACTAGAGGGCAGCACTAAAATCTATATTTTTAAATTTTTTTATTTTTATCATCGATAGATGGCGCCACGATTAACGTCATATAAACAACTCAACTCCACTTACGTCATAACCACCACGTCATCACTCTTCCACGCCCCTTCCGGTGACGTCATTGATCCTCCGATCCTCCGCTGGGCCAGAACTCCCATTTCTTACCTACTGAAGTCATAATATGCAGAACATTCAAAGAATGTGATTCCTTGAATGTTCTGTATACTAAGAAAGCGGTGTACAGTGTTCATTTTTTGCATAAAAAGCTGGTTAGTTTGGTCTATTTTTCTTTCTTTATCAATGTGCAATTTATAAAGGCGTCAACTGTGACATGTACTTTAGCTATTTTTGTTTTTACGAAAGCATTTGAAAATAAGAGACTATTTGAAGAATAGATTGTTTGCATGTTGTAGCCAACGATCGATAATGTAGGTAGGGTAGGTACATATATATTCCAGCTTGTGTACATGATCAAAGACCCGCTTATAAGCCTTCGTCAAATAATAAGAAGAAGAAAACTTTTTTTATTTAACAGAAATATATTGGTTGTCAAGGGGCCCCCGGGCCCTTCCAGACAACACATAAAATTAACAATCAAAATCCATTGAAGAAAATTAACAATATTTCAAATTACACCCAAACAAAAGGGGAACAAAACATGAACAAAAACACAAAACAAAAACTAACAAAACTAACAAAATCTGGCAGATGATCGGACACACGAGATACACAAACATATTACAGAACGGTAAAATACATAACTTCACTATTGTTTACAAAAAATAATAATAAAATAACAATATATGTGTAAAAATTTAGTTGTCACTTATTATTTTTTTTAATTATATCACAGATTAGAAAAGAATGTCTACATCAGTATTTAAGATGTGATGCTTAACTTCTTTTTTAAAAGCATTTTTATGAGTTAAACTTACTATTTGTTCAGGCAGAGAGTTAAAAAATTTGGGTACTAAATACATAAAACTTTTACGGAAAATTTCTTTATTTGCTTTAGGTATATTGTAAAAAGTTGTGTTTCTTAAATTGTAATATACAGGGTCTTTAAGGGTGCAGAATGATCTGTTTTTATATAAATATAGAAGACTATTGTATACATATAATTGTCTTATAGTTAAAATCGGGTTGTCAAAATTTTCTGGTTCACTGTTTAATATTCGAATCAATCTGGATTGAGTATTTATTAACGGTTTAATATTACTTAGGTAGTCTCCGCCCCATGAGGTTATGCCGTATTGTATTATTGATTGTATAAAAGCGAAGTATAACTGTTTTAAAAATGTTTTACTGAGATTATTTTTTAAGTAGTAAAAAGCATAAATACCAAAACGTAGCTTATCATTTACCTTTTTTACATGTAATTTCCATTTAAATGTTTGATCGACATATAGTCCAAGATATTTTATATTTTCTACTCGGTTTATAAGAGGACAATCACAATTTGAAACATTTCCTTGGCATAAAATATGATATTTAAAAATTAAATCTTCTGCGTGACCAGTAATCATATTAAAATTAATATATTTAGTTTTATCACTATTGATAATTAAGTCATTTTGTTGAAACCAGTTTTTAACCTTTATTAAATCAGAGTTTATCATTTCTTTCAATAAGTTATAGTTTTTACTTGAATATACCAAAACAGTATCATCTGCATATGTGATTAATTTTCCAAATAGTGACAAATTACAAAAATCATTTATAAAAATTATAAACAACAACGGGCCCAAAATTGAGCCCTGAGGCACACCCTTTTTAATAACCAAGTAATTACTATTCATATTATTTAACTTTACAAATTGTTTTCTATTAGTTAAATAAGTTTTAAACCATTCATGCTGTTTTCCTCTAACACCTGTTGCATATAACTTGCGAAGCAAAATAGTATGATTTACTGAGTCGAAAGCCTTTGAAATATCAATAAAAATAGAAACTGCTTTTAAATTATCATTTAAGACAGACACAGAAAGAGTTTTTACTGTCACAGAGAAAGGAAGTACACCCAGGGAGAAGGCAGGAATCGAACCCGCACCCGTTACAGCGCACAGACTGCTGGCCTGCGATCCGGGTCCCCTTGATAATGTATACTGGAGAGTTTGTGCAATGCTAAGAATACACTATGTCAGATATCTGGAGACAATTATTTGGGCTCTTTCTTCAACTTCGCCACTGATGTTTTTGTCTCCTCTTAACTTTACCTATAAGCATAACTGCCTCTTACAAGTCATTAGTTGTAAGACAATGGACAATAAATATAAATTAATAAAAAAAATTATACATATTTGGGATTAAGTTTAAAAGGACATGCAAATGACGTTATATTTAATATATTGCATTCGGTAAGCCGTTTTCCTGGAGTCAGATCATGAGAAAATATTTAGAATAAGGTATTTCACATAATTATTTTTTTAAATGCAAATAAATTTAACAAGGTATAAAAAATATTATTTGAATTTGTGGAAGAAAATTCATGAAAATGGGAAATTTCGCCCTTTAAAAGTTTAAATTAAAACTAAATGCTGTCATCTTGCTGCTTCCCTCCCCCCCTCAAATCATTTGTGGTAGCGGATCTAGGGAACAATTACTGTTACAAAACTAATTGTTTTTATGCCCATTGTGTAATGCCCATTGTTCAAATCCATTTTAAGCTGGGGAGCCCAGTCGGTTATGCACTCGCCTAGCGTGCGAGGGGTCTCTGGTTCGGGTGTTGTCCGGCATACCTAATAATTAATATTTAATTTTATTTATATAATGTTAAACAAAACTGGAATTGAATGAATAATCACGATTTCTTTTTTAAATAAACTTTTTACATTAAAAACTTTATTATCTTGATTATCTTTTTCATTTTGCTTAAAAAAAACGATTAGTGGTACGCAGGTAACAAAATGCGCTGGAAGAGGAGTGAGAATTAAAAAAGGTTAAAAATATGACGATTTTTTAAAATTTTGACCAATTATACACAAGTTGTTTTTAGTTATTTTGGCTGCAAAGTGATTATTATTTTTACTGCTTATGTAAAAATAGGTGAATAGACTAATATGTAAAATAAACCTATCACGCGCCCAGGCGCGCAACCACGGGGGGGGGGTTTTAGGGTCAGAACCCCCCCAGAACCCATATTATAGTCAAATTTTATTTTGTTAACAATAAAAAAATCGAAAGTGATGAAAAAAATTCCATAGAGAAACACTATTTCGCTCGCCGCCAACAAAATAAGAAACTGTAGGGATGGCGGTTTTTCAAAAAAAAAAAAAAAAAAAAAAAAAACGATGTTTCAATAACCGGTTTTTCGGTTATACTGAACCTTAAGACTGGCCTTATGAAAAACCGGTTTTTTGGTCGAAACCGAGGGCAAAAAAAACCGGTTTCGGTTTTCAACCCCCAAAGTGTTTCAAATATGGATGGCGGGAAGTATAAATCTGTGTAAAACAAAATATTTCTAACGAAACTCTTTTCTAATGTGAGGGGGGGGGGGATGAAAAAAAAGCGCCAGCTCTGATAAAATTACATGTCTTGCCAAATTTATTAATTTTTTGTCACTTTTTATGAGTTACTCTAATATTGTGCATTCAACAAATCTTGGGCTAGGGTCATAACTTATCTCCCTCCTTCCCCAGAACCCGCATTATAGTAACAATTTATTTTGTAAACAAGAAAAAAATTTCATAGAAAAAGAACACTTCGCATTTGCGAAATCCGAGTTGGGGGTGGGGAGCCCAGTAGGCGTTCGCCTTGCATGTGTGATAGGTCCCAGGTTCGGGTCCGGGCATCGTCAAAATAACTGCCGACCTATAAACGGCCAGTGTAGCTAAAAATGTCCGACGAAGAATAACCCGTGTAGAGGAAGTGCACGTTAAATATCCTAGACGTTCCGAAGCTGAGTACGTTGTCGCCCTTAATGGTTACGTTGGGTGCCTATTCAGATGTGGGCTCGTCACTTCACTGTGGTTCTAAATTACGAAGCCCGTCGCCAATAGCCCTCGTGTAGCTCTAGCGACGATGATTAAAAACGAAAACTAAAACAAAAAAAATTCTTATTCCTTTAATGTTTTGAGGGGGGGGGGGGGGATTAGAAAAAAAGCGCTAGTGTCCTAAAAAAATATATATTTTGACTATTAAAATCAAGAGTCTTCGTCCTAATACTTTTTTTAAGCACCACGTTGCATTTTACTTAATCTGAGTAAAACCAAGCAAATATATTTATAAATGTTGTTCTATAAAGCTAAGTCGTGGAGCGGGTGCGGAGCCTCCATGTCGACTCAGACAGGAAATAAGTAGTATTAAGAAAACATAATAAATATAAAATATGAAAGATTTATTTTTTAAAATCGCTATTGAAAGTGCATTTTGTTCGGTTTTATTCGTAATACGTCAAATAATTCTCCACTTTTCTTCTTTTTTTTATAATTCGTATGTAATAGCAGACTACTTCAGCCGCCTGGTAGTCCCGATGACATTCAACGTACAACCCGGGGTTGCCGTGAAGTCGGGAGTTATGGTATCTACCAATGTCTGGTGGTGACGTGGAACTCGGCATTTTTTCAAATAAAAAAGTTTATTGACTTCTTAATTAAAGGATTATTCTTATATTGGTTGAGTTAAGTGCCAAACGATTGTGTGTCTATTTAAAGTTATTTTTTGCCAGTTTAAGATCTTTTTCTTTTAAGTGACTAGTTTTTTTTTTTTTTTTTTTTTAATTTATCAATGAATTACTAGTTAGGAGTTTTTTGCGTGTCTTTTTATCGTATTCTAATCTTAAGATCAAGATTGATGGATGTCATAAGAGAGCAAAATATTGGTAAGTTTAATTTCTTCTCTAAAGTATCTGAAGATGAATATGTTTGTAATTAAGCTTGGGCGCTATTTTTTTGTCTTTTTATTGTTTTTATGGCCGTTCAGTTCTGTTTTCATTAGATTTCAATGGGTTTTATATTTGAAGCATATTTTAAAATAATTAATTGGTATTTTTATACAGCGGCATAAATGCATACAATTTTTTAATTATTTCACATCGGAGATTCGCATCTATGACGTCGAAAGTTTATTTACAAATATGAATTACCTTTGTTCAAGTTTGAAATATTAAATCATTTTTTTTTTTGTTCAGCTTAAACTTTAAATATGTCCTATCAAATTTCTTAGTTATCGGCCAAAACGTGATTGTGCTTATTTAAAGAACGCCCGATTGTTTTGTTTTATTAAAAAGTTAATTTGCTAATATTGCCCCTTTTGTTTTCTTTTTTAATTTAAAAGTATAAATACCCTAATTTTAAAATATATTAAAATTAGACAAGATTTTTAATTAAAATGAAAAAAATTACTTTGTCCCAAATTGCCACATCACATCGCAGCTAGTAAATTTTAATGGTTATACGGAGCCAAAAATACGTGCCAATAATTTTTTCTTCCAATTTTGGCTGATCGTCTCGTCTCATGCCACTTCGCGATCTGGTCAACCGATTCCCGAAATCAAAGAAAGCTTGGACGTTGGCCGGTTATCTTTACACTACCCTCCTTTTATAATAAAATTAATATTTGAAGCTTCGTCGTTGGGAATATTCCTTACGATGTCACGATCTTCATACTACGATTTTATTGGTTTTTTTTTTTTTTTTTTCGTTCTACTTGAAACAAGCTCATTGGTTTCGCCCTTCGAACTGCGGTTCCATTGGTTGTTTGGTTTTGAGTATACTTTGTGTGAAACAAGCCCCTTTCTGTACAGCAAATCCGGTGATTTAAATTATCTTATTAGTTAATTTAAAAAAAAAAAACATACGCGAATTAATTAATTTTCTTATTCATTACACTTAATTTGTGTTTAAAAAATAAAACATTAATTATCTATTAAATAACACAAATATGAATTATGTAAAATGAAAAATAATTCATGTTTATAAACAGTAATTTGTAATACTAAATTAATTGTAAAAAACTGTATTTATACAATAGTAATTCTAACTAAAACTAACTTTAATTAAAACTAATTTTCATTAAAAGTAATTTAAATTAAAACTAGCTGCAATTAAAAATAATTTTAATTACAAATACTTTTAATGAAAAATAATTTTAATTGAAAAATATAAAAATTTTGAAACCCCCCCCAGGATTTTTTTCTAGTTGCGCCCCAGCACGCGCCACCTACACAATTTAGACATGTCCCTGAAGGGGAGGGAAATAGTCTCCAGGAAACACTGTTCCAACATTTACAATCGAACAATAAACTTGTTTTAAAATTAAAGATTGAAAGACAAACTTTTGTTAATGACATCATAATGTATTTTTTCGCAATATGATTCTTTGATGGTTCATTATTCAAGTTAGTTTTTTTTTTTTAGTTTATATTTTTTTTTATAAAGATATTTGAAAACCTTACCATCGATAGTTTGCTACAAAATTTTAAATAACAGAGCTCGAAAAAATCTAAATTAAAATAATGATACATTTCGTTTACATTTTTAGAGATAGCAATTTTGCATGAATTTGCTTCGAACGTAAATAAATTTAACAAAATATGAAAAATATTCATTGAATTTGTGAAAGAAAATTAATGAAAATTAAAAGCTAAATGGCCGCTTCTAAAATTTTAACAATAATAATTTCTATGAGTGTTAAAGTAATTGGAAAGTAGGTTGTTGTGTCAGTTCTTTTAGAAGTTCTTGCTTTCATTGTTATTTAAACTTAACTTAAACTTAAAATAAGCTTAAAAACAATTTTATTCGAATAAAACACGTTTACTTTTGGAAATTACCCAATAATCATTGATTTTACCCTGCAAATATGTTTACTTAACGAAAAACTCGTGCAAGAACAAACAAATTAAGTATTCTTATAAATTGCAGATTTTATATTGAAGCATATTCGTTTAAATAACTTTTTCTTAAAAACGTATTTGTGCTAATCCAGCAAATTTCAATTGCAATTTGAAAAAACTAAATCAAAACGTTCGAAAAATGGAAAGCTATAGTCACAATGGCCTTCTAAGCCATATTGAAAGTAACTAACACATTAGCGTTGATAAGAATGTCTGGTAGAGAAAAATACCGAATAACCCCCCGCTGAAACGGGTGACAAACAAGTTTCAGCTTGACAAGATCTTGGAATACGCGCGCACTTCATTATTAACTCGACTCCCTCGATCTGCTTGTAGAGTAGAGGGGGGGGGGGGCTTATAAGGACAATTAGCTTTTATTACGCTATCAACCCTCAAAGTCTCAACTGGTGAGAGAAACATGCCAAAACTACAACCCCTGAAAATGGTCAAAGAGGGGAAGAAATAGTATGGCAGCCATATTTTGGGCAAGTGTCGTGTAATCGAAATATTGCCATCACATTTGAAGAGCTTGGTGGAAAAACGCGCTAAGTGACATTTTTGAAAAAAAAATTAAGCACGGTTGGTTGATTGGAATACATAAATTTTCCGGCTTGTAAGCTTGGTCAGAGACCCGCTTATTAACCTTCGTCAAGTAAGACAGACACAACACCCACACGCAGATTCACACATACGTGACAGATGCTGCCATCTATTGCGCGCCAACTCCACAATTTAGTCATGTCCCTGAAGGGGAGGGACATAGTCTCCCAGAACCTGTATACCCGTGTTAAACTGCAAAAACTGCCCAAAGAACTTTCGGACCCAACAGATTTAACGAGCACGTACAACGCATATACTCGGTGGGTTTTTAGCGACCAGGACTCGATCGCGGGACCTTCCGCTTCAGAGATGGAGACCCTAACCACAGGGTGTCCCACAGTCCAAAAATTAAGCATATGATTGGATTGGATTGGTTGACATACATTTTCAGGCTTGTGTGCTTGGTCGCAAGGACCCGCTTATAAACCATCGTCAAGTAGGACAACACAAGACACACACAAACACATATGACAGATGGTGCCATCTGTCGCCACCTCCACAATTTAGACATGTCCCTGAAGGGGAGGGAAATTTTCTCCAGGAACCTGTACCAATGGTGAACTGCGCAATGACCGACCACAGGACTTTCGGCAGGCGCGCAACCACGGGGGGGGGGTTTTAGGGTCAGAACCCCCCCCAGAACCCATATTATAGTCAAATTTTATTTTGTTAACAATAAAAAAATCGAAAGTGATGAAAAAAATTCCATAGAGAAACACTATTTCGCTCGCCGCCAACAAAATAAGAAACTGTAGGGATGGCGGTTTTTCAAAAAAAAAAAAAAAAAACGATGTTTCAATAACCGGTTTTTCGGTTATACTGAACCTTAAGACTGGCCTTATGAAAAACCGGTTTTTTGGTCGAAACCGAGGGCAAAAAAAACCGGTTTCGGTTTTCAACCCCCAAAGTGTTTCAAATATGGATGGCGGGAAGTATAAATCTGTGTAAAACAAAATATTTCTAACGAAACTCTTTTCTAATGTGAGGGGGGGGGGGGGGATGAAAAAAAAGCGCCAGCTCTGATAAAATTACATGTCTTGCCAAATTTATTAATTTTTTGTCACTTTTTATGAGTTACTCTAATATTGTGCATTCAACAAATCTTGGGCTAGGGTCATAACTTCTCTCCCTCCTTCCCCAGAACCCGCATTATAGTCACAATTTATTTTGTAAACAAGAAAAAAATTTCATAGAAAAAGAACACTTCGCATTTGCGAAATCCGAGTTGGGGGTGGGGAGCCCAGTAGGCGTTCGCCTTGCATGTGTGATAGGTCCCAGGTTCGGGTCCGGGCATCGTCAAAATAACTGCCGACCTATAAACGGCCAGTGTAGCTAAAAATGTCCGACGAAGAATAACCCGTGTAGAGGAAGTGCACGTTAAATATCCTAGACGTTCCGAAGCTGAGTACGTTGTCGCCCTTAATGGTTACGTTGGGTGCCTATTCAGATGTGGGCTCGTCACTTCACTGTGGTTCTAAATTACGAAGCCCGTCGCCAATAGCCCTCGTGTAGCTCTAGCGACGATGATTAAAAACGAAAACTAAAACAAAAAAAATTCTTATTCCTTTAATGTTTTGAGGGGGGGGGGGGGGATTAGAAAAAAAGCGCTAGTGTCCTAAAAAAAATATATATTTTGACTATTAAAATCGAGAGTCTTCGTCCTAATACTTTTTTTAAGCACCACGTTGCATTTTACTTAATCTGAGTAAAACCAAGCAAATATATTTATAAATGTTGTTCTATAAAGCTAAGTCGTGGAGCGGGTGCGGAGCCTCCATGTCGACTCAGACAGGAAATAAGTAGTATTAAGAAAACATAATAAATATAAAATATGAAAGATTTATTTTTTGAAATCGCTATTGAAAGTGCATTTTGTTCGGTTTTATTCGTAATACGTCAAATAATTCTCCACTTTTCTTCTTTTTTTTATAATTCGTATGTAATAGCAGACTACTTCAGCCGCCTGGTAGTCCCGATGACATTCAACGTACAACCCGGGGTTGCCGTGAAGTCGGGAGTTATGGTATCTACAGTAGCGTAGCGTGCCTTGGCGGGGCCCTGTATAAAAATTTATTTGGGGGCCCTTAGGAAGGGTAAAGATTTCTCACAAAAGAAAAGAAATGCATATAATTACAAGAAATATTTATCTATAATAATAAAAGAAAGAGTCTGCCTGTTTGTGGAGTGTGGATTGTAAAAGACCTACTTATACTGCCCTGAAAAATTCGAAATTATTAGGATAGATTCCTTTTAATACCAACGTGTGCAGCACTGAGGCTTAGTTTTTAGCCTACTTTTCTTTTTTTAATTCGAAGAATTAAAAAAAATGAAAAAGTAGGTATTGACATGCTGTCGATGTCCGTCCGTACCCCCCTTCCAAAATCAGTTCTATCAATTCGATCTTAAAAATTCTTTTTTTATTAGAAAGGTATAACCTCAGACACCCAACTTTCATACTTTTCGTCCGTCTGTCTGTACGATAGGACGGACATAAATCTACTATTTGTCGACGAATTTCCCATTGAATTAGCATTGAAATTCAATTTCGAGTCATTTAAATCGCTGAATTTAACTACAAATGCTACGGACAAGTGATATACGTCAAAAAATTCAGCGTATCCAAATGAGAATACCGTCAAAGCGGGTATCTTTGGCCAAGGAGGGTAACTTTGGCCACGCGTCGGAAAAAGATTTGTTTCTTAATTTCTCTTCATAAAATGATCTCATCTTAAATTGTTTTACATTTTTGGAAAATTGGAAATATCGCCTTTCATTTCATGTAAAAAAAAATCGCATTCTAAATCTGGCAATACTACAAATGCTGTTTTCATTCTTACGAGCATAAAATGACAAAAATCTATCTCTTCCAACTTTTGTCTGGAACACTTAAAAAAATATTGAAAATATTTAAATAAAATACTCTATTCGATTCTTTTATTAATGAGGAAGAATATTACACCATTTGTTTTATTCTAAGTTGACTACTTTTTATGCTGTATTTAAATATTTGTAATTGGGAAGCTTTTGCCGATGAATGCGGGTAACTTTGGCCATAGATGTAAATATTTCTTTGTGGAACTTTGCACTTTAAAAAATGTTTGTAAAAGTGTATTAAGTTTAACTATTTTTGAAAAAATTCTTACTTTTATGATTACTCATTTTTTCGATATTTTTTTTTAAATCTCATGATTTTAAACATTAAAAAGATAAAGATAGAATGCAAGATACGTATTCCACTCAAAATCGCAAATGTCGAAAGGTAAACATTTTCAAATTCCTAATTATAAATATATTATTTTTCACCTTTTATAATAAAATCGTTTGCTTTTTACAAATATATTTGTTATTAAATCTTGCTTCAAAAAAGTTCTTTTTTCCTTATTAAAATAGAAGTTTATTTTTCTTTCTTTTAAGCGACAAACAATACTAGTATTCAACGTGTAATGCCATTCCACGATGCACTGCAATGTAAATGTTAAGTTATATACCATTTTAAATAACTATATGTCTTATAACTTTTGTTATTTTTGGGTTTTCCGTTTTAATATTGCTATTTAAATCGTTAACACAGCTTTTAAGGATGTTAAAAAGTATGTTTCTTATGTATTTCTTGGGTGGCCAAAGTTACCCGCCCGGCTCCTGACAGTGTCTTATTTTTTAAAATTAATACCAATTTTTTATTAATTTATAAAATGTAACAAAAATGCCTGAAAATTATTCTTAAATGTACAATACTTAGAATGCATAAGGATTTTTAAGTGTTTAAATCGTTTTTGAAGTTAAATTTTTCTTCTTTTGTGAAAAAAACTACGATTTTGGCCAAAGTTACCCGCACTGACGGTACATTGAAAATTTCAGAAAAGAATTCGAATTCTAAGTACTTTAATTATTAAAAAAACTTCAAAATTTAATGCTCATTTAAAAAGCATAGGAAGCCATTTAAATTAGAATTAAATCACCATTGCCATCGCAAAAATTGCTCGAGAAACTTTAATTCTTTTAGACAATAAATAAAAATAAATTTATTTTAGAGACATCGATCAATTTAAAATGACGCCAAATATATTTCGCTAGATTCTTTTTATGTTGAAATAAAATGTTTTCATTCTATTTAAAAGCGAGGAATATTGCATATTTATTCTTTGAAATATAAATTTTTGCAAACGATTTAAGTATTAATTATTTAATTTTCGAAATAAAAGAAATGAAACTAGCCGAATTTAACGGTTAAATGTTTGAATTAATGCTGTGTTTGGCACATTTTTACCTGTTCAACGCAACAGTTGTGTGGAAGCGGGTTAAGTGACAGATTCTGTTACACAAACCTACTTGCTAATTTACATTTCCTATTTTAAGTGTATTTTGGAGTAGTTTTTTGGTTTTTGTTCAACGAATAATTAAATATTTATTTTTACTGCAATTAAATCATGCAGAGTAAAGTTTACTTCATTTGCGATAGAAAATTAATGAAAATGATTGGCTTTAAGAAGTTGAAATTATAGCTGGATGCTGTGTTTAGTGAAATTTATTCTAATGTATATAAATTTAATCTAGAAACGGTTGTTGATGTCACTTACTGTAACGAACCTAGTTTTTTCAAGATAATAATTTTAGTAAGTATTTAAGTAACAGGAAAGTAGGCTATTTTAGTTCTTTTAGAACTTCTTGTTTCATATATGTTCCATTTTTAGAGAAAATTCGAAATAACTGAGAAAAATACACCACTTTCGCTAAAATCCTATAAGTTTTTTCCTTTCGTTGCCAATGGTTTAAAAAATCAAATTAAGCACACAAGATAATTAAAATTGGAAATGTTTATTTTGTTCTGCTGCCATTACCTTCAGAAACTATATTCTTGATTTGAAAAATAATTGATTCAAGGTCATCGCACTAGAGCTGCTTATGAGGATTTTACTATATGTCTTCATTTTTTTTAGCCAAATACGCTGCCAAACTTGCTGAAATATTACCTAAACACGTGACAAATGGGTCAAATTTATTTTGTTTAAATAATTAAGCTGGGTGGTTGCTCCCAGGCTGGTTGCACTATATCTATATTTTCTCGCCAAATTATTATCAAAAATGTGAAAATGATCTAAATGTTTCTTTAAGTTTTTTTCTTGCTGTTACCAAGTCACCGTGTTCTAGAGCTGTATCAAACTATCAAAGACTGTTGAATCTTCATTTTTGCACCAAATATGTTGTCAGAATGCTCAAATTATGTTTTTTAACCACATTATTGAGATTTTGACGTGAAATCATATTGTTATAGAATTATACTAATTTATTTTTTTTAATTTACCATTAAAATTACGATGACAGTAAGTTCACATGAAGAGGTAATTTTTTTTTATCAGTTTTAATTTTGAAAAACTTCTTTTAGCAGTTGCGGTTGTAACTGGAAGGGTTAAGAATAAAAAGCATGCTGTTGTTACCTCGAAAAAACTGGATGCAAGACTATTCAATTTTATCAGCAATTGTTTGTATTGTATTATAATGTAATGAACAACTTAAAAAAAAAAAAAAACGCGCCAATTTTTGAACGCACGCTTTGCGGAAAAAAAGAAATTGCTTCTTTTTTTACTTTTGTCAACTGTGAAATAAAAGAATTTGGGAAGTTTTTATTAATTTTTGCTTACGCCGTTGGGGGCCCCCGTGGCTCGGGGGCCCCGTATAATTGATACGGCTGATACGGCGGTAGCTACGCCTCTGGGTATCTACCAATGTCTGGTGGTGACGTGGAACTCGGCATTTTTTCAAATAAAAAAGTTTATTGACTTCTTAATTAAAGGATTATTCTTATATTGGTTGAGTTAAGTGCCAAACGATTGTGTGTCTATTTAAAGTTATTTTTTGCCAGTTTAAGATCTTTTTCTTTTAAGTGACTAGTTTTTTTTTTTTTAATTTATCAATGAATTACTAGTTAGGAGTTTTTTGCGTGTCTTTTTATCGTATTCTAATCTTAAGATCAAGATTGATGGATGTCATAAGAGAGCAAAATATTGGTAAGTTTAATTTCTTCTCTAAAGTATCTGAAGATGAATATGTTTGTAATTAAGCTTGGGCGCTATTTTTTTGTCTTTTTATTGTTTTTATGGCCGTTCAGTTCTGTTTTCATTAGATTTCAATGGGTTTTATATTTGAAGCATATTTTAAAATAATTAATTGGTATTTTTATACAGCGGCATAAATGCATACAATTTTTTAATTATTTCACATCGGAGATTCGCATCTATGACGTCGAAAGTTTATTTACAAATATGAATTACCTTTGTTCAAGTTTGAAATATTAAATCATTTTTTTTTTGTTCAGCTTAAACTTTAAATATGTCCTATCAAATTTCTTAGTTATCGGCCAAAACGTGATTGTGCTTATTTAAAGAACGCCCGATTGTTTTGTTTTATTAAAAAGTTAATTTGCTAATATTGCCCCTTTTGTTTTCTTTTTTAATTTAAAAGTATAAATACCCTAATTTTAAAATATATTAAAATTAGACAAGATTTTTAATTAAAATGAAAAAAATTACTTTGTCCCAAATTGCCACATCACATCGCAGCTAGTAAATTTTAATGGTTATACGGAGCCAAAAATACGTGCCAATAATTTTTTCTTCCAATTTTGGCTGATCGTCTCGTCTCATGCCACTTCGCGATCTGGTCAACCGATTCCCGAAATCAAAGAAAGCTTGGACGTTGGCCGGTTATCTTTACACTACCCTCCTTTTATAATAAAATTAATATTTGAAGCTTCGTCGTTGGGAATATTCCTTACGATGTCACGATCTTCATACTACGATTTTATTGGTTTTTTTTTTTTTTTTTTTTCGTTCTACTTGAAACAAGCTCATTGGTTTCGCCCTTCGAACTGCGGTTCCATTGGTTGTTTGGTTTTGAGTATACTTTGTGTGAAACAAGCCCCTTTCTGTACAGCAAATCCGGTGATTTAAATTATCTTATTAGTTAATTTAAAAAAAAAAACATACGCGAATTAATTAATTTTCTTATTCATTACACTTAATTTGTGTTTAAAAAATAAAACATTAATTATCTATTAAATAACACAAATATGAATTATGTAAAATGAAAAATAATTCATGTTTATAAACAGTAATTTGTAATACTAAATTAATTGTAAAAAACTGTATTTATACAATAGTAATTCTAACTAAAACTAACTTTAATTAAAACTAATTTTCATTAAAAGTAATTTAAATTAAAACTAGCTGCAATTAAAAATAATTTTAATTACAAATACTTTTAATGAAAAATAATTTTAATTGAAAAATATAAAAATTTTGAAACCCCCCCCCAGGATTTTTTTCTAGTTGCGCCCCAGACTTTCGGACCCAACAGATTTTACGAGCACGTACTCCGCATATACTCGGTAAGACTTCAGTGGCACCGGGTCTCGAACTCTCAACCTTCCGATCTGGAGTCCAAGATCGTGACCACTAGGCTCCTTACACTCTTAAAACAAACACTCCCAATTTACCTCAGTCTGAGCGGATTTCACTCCTCCAGACTGGAAAATGCACTTCTCCTTTTGGAGTGGATACTTTGTGTGTTAAACCTCCGACAGGATCACTCCAAACGAGTGATTTTAACTCAGTCTGAGAAAATATGCATGCCTTTAGGGTGTCGAAAATGCACTTCTCCAACTGGAGTGGATTTCACTCTTTTGTTTTAAGAGTGCACAGCCCCAAAATTAAGCATATTTAGAAGTAATGTAATCGTTTTCTGACTGGCAATTTCTAGCCTCCATTAGGAGCTTCAACATAGCCAATTGCGCCTCTTAATTTAGAGCCCTGGTCAGATGACGATTTCGACACCTGAGCGGGCACCTAACGGAGCTAATCGAGCGTTATCGTACGCTAGCGCCGTCGGGACTTTCGACTCAACATATTTAACGAGCACGTATATATCGCAGAGTACTCGGGCAATCCGGTGACTTTTAGATGATATTTTCAGAGACATAACATAGAGTGGACTGCGCATTCATAGTAAAGCAGCTTAGGGATGGAAAACCAAAACCGTTTTTCGAAAAACCGGTGGTTCCGGTTGTGACTGAAAACCGGTTTTTTTGCATGAGGTCCTACGGAACCGAAAACCGGTTTTTTAGGGAAAAATCGACAGAAAATGGAAAACCGGTTTTTTCTAAAAAACCGCCATCCCTTGCAGATTAGCATTATGTCCTAAACATCATAAATCGCCAAGAGGGGAAAGGTTGCTACATATGGCAACTTAACGCTACCGTTTCGTTAAGAAATATTCCAAATTGTCGCAAGACCTGAATATCAGCTAGCAAACCGAAGTGGAGACTGCCATCAACGTCCTAGTCACGTGGGTTTCTACCAATCACGGCAGCTTGAATTTTTTTTAATGTTTTTGCAGACGATTTTTTGAGCATTGTTGGTATTTTTCTCTTTTGGCTTTTATAATAAATATTTAATTACATTCTTTTAATCTCTGAGTATGTTAACAATCGTGAATGGTGTACTCTTAATTCAGTAACGTTTTGTGTAAGATGCCAAATGCTTGTGAATTAGAATTCCTAATTGTAAAGAGGGGTATAAAAAAGGATTAGTCACACTTTCACGGGTAAAACTTATTTAGTTCTGCATACTTTTAGTAATTGTGTGTTCTTCATAAACTATAATTTCTATCGAGGGAATTTATTCTAAAAGCTCTTTTATACTGAAGAATCATATTCATGATTAAATCAACGTTGTTAGAACTCTAATTATAATAAATATTTTGGGCCAAGTCAATTAAATTGATGGTCTGAACATTGACAGCTTAGAAGTAGAATATTTTTTTCACTATTTGGTCAAAACGAAACCTGTTTTTGCAATCGTAGTTTGAGTTATTTATACAGGGTGTCCTAAAAGTTCCCGTACTGGCGATTCGTGAATATTTTACGCGCAAAACAACAAACTTCAAAACATTGTTTTTATGCTTATGGTGTAAAGCACTTTTAACAAAACGTAGGAAAAAATTTGGATCTTACATTTACATTAAATTATCAAATTGTCCACCATTTTCATCGAAGCACACATGAAGGCGTTTTGCGCATATTTTTAGAAACGCGTTTTAAGATGCTGGGAGTGTGACTTCTTTAATTCTTGTATCCTTAGCATGATGGCATTTTTCAGATCCTTTATTAATTGTGGATTATCTTCATAAACTTTGTTCTTGAAATATCCCCAAAGGAAAAAAAGCCAGGTATACTCAAATCAGGGTGACGAGGTGGCCTAAGATTTCTTGAGAAGAGTCGATCGCTAAAAAAATTTTGAAGCATGTCCATGGTGTCATTACTTGTATGGCATGTTGTACCGCCTTGTTGGAACCAAGAATCTCATTCATTCACTTCTAATAATGCAAATTGTTGGATAAGTTCTCTGTGTACAGTTCCATCAACAGTTGACTCGAAAAACAGATTGCAATATCCTTTGTTGAGTTTCTTGCACAAAATCTGGTGTAACAATTTTCGGTCTGCCACATCTGTGTAAATCTTCCACCGAACCTGATGACGCACGAAATCTCTGGACGAGTTTTCATAGAGTGTCTTTACTCGGTATAGCATCAACTGGATATTTATATCGCCAAAATTTTTTACATATTTCATTATGATTTACATCCAAAATGAGCCTCAAGCAGCGCAATTCTCTGAATGCGTGAAAAATCATGTTGCAATGCAGAACAAAATGACATGGAATTTTATTACAGAATAACTTGAGCACGAAAAAAACCAAACGATAAAAACAAAAGATTTGATGAAGTAATAAGCAGACGATAAAATTTAATATTTAAAAAATTAAATACGGAATATGATTTTTTAAAGTTGGAGTACGGGAACTTTTAGGACACCCTGTATTTAAAAAGTAGAGCATTTGCTGAATTTGGAATATCTTGATGTGTTTTAGAAAGTTGATTTATTCCAGGTGAAATAAAGGAAGAAGCAATATTTCAAAAAAAGTATATTTGATTTCTTTTTAATCGGACCGTTAGAACGAAAGTTATAGAGACGTCAGAAAATATTCTCTATGTCAATAACCAACTTATATTACAGCAATACTCTACATAAACCAATAATGTTCTTTTAAATTAATTTTTAATAAAGAGTCCACATTCAATTGTTCAAGTAATCTTAAATAGACGCACAAAATCAAAGAAATAATCTGATATCTATTAACCCTTTAACCTCACAAGGTAGGAGAATTTCTCATCCCCGAAATACGAGTTTTTCTAGGCAGGAAAAAAGCGAAATGGAATCGTCCTGTATCAAAAAATACCCAAGTGATTATTTCGGCCGTTAGTCATCCTATGGAATCGGACCTTTTTGACTTTGTGAATAAATAACATTCTAAGTTGATTGCATGAAACAAAATTTTCATAAGGGGAGGTCTTCATATTAAAAATGTTAACAACTTTGAAATTTCCTACAGTAACACCCATATTTGATTATTTAGAAATGTTAAGCATCCTCGAAAACCCCCAAAATCTTAGTTTTTGTTACATTTGGATGAATATTTAACGAGTTATTCAATCGAATCACTTGATGTCCTATGGGGGACCATCTCAAGGTTGTTGGTTTAATGAAGTTTATCTTCCTTTCCAAAGCCGTATTTGCTTATAAAGCTCATATATAATCTTTTACACTGTCCCCTGAAGCGCAATTAAAAAGTATTTAGTGATTTACTCAGCAAATTATGAATAAAAGTAATTAAAAATTTGGGTTCCGCTTAAACTTTCTGTCTTTAATATATTTCTGTAAAAATTTTGAGGGGTTTCTATTCATAATTTTTTTAAAAATTAAAATAATAATTATTTTAAAATATAAAAACTGTTTTAAATACCCCAATATTGAATGCATTTTATTTGGGTTGTTATAATTTTTTTTCAGTAAAAAATTCGTTTCATTATCTTAATTATTTATAGATTGGGATAGTTTTTTATGTGCAACTCATTTAACATTATGGCACCTAAACTTGGCACGTCTCTAACTCCCCTAATAATGCTTAAAATCTAGCAATATTTGGTATTTCGTATTGACATAGGTCATAGATTAGAAATATGGACTCAAAAAGGGGTGTTGCCATTGGAAATTTTAAAGTTAGTAACATTTTTAATATGAAGACGGCCCCTTAGGCAAATTTTGTGTCATGCAATTAACTCAGAATGTTATTTTTATACAAAGTCAAAGAGGTCCGATTATATAGGATGACTAACAACCGAAATGATCACTAGCGGATTTTTTTTTTCCACGGCACGCTTAATTTTTAACATACCCAACACCCCTATTTGTGAAACGAAACGGCCGAAACCGGCCTTCCCGATGTTTGCTGGTAGAGCCGTCCTGGGCCGGTTTCGAGGTTAAAGGGTTAAGAGGATCATAAAATACTAGCGATTCATCCTTGCTCCTTTCCAAGCTTCTTTATCATAACATTAGATTGTCGGCCTCCGTGTTTAGGTCGTTGTGGAAAAACTCGCCAAATGGTGAACTCGCCATAGATGCGAGCCAAACGTGACACAGTCATGTGACTGTGTAAGTTAGATGTTTAGGACACTTTAGGTTTGCCAATGCGCAGTCCACTCTATGTTATGTCTCTGGATATTTTTCACCAGCACGAATACGTTTATAGTGGTATGACTTTGGACAAGGACAGAAAAAAGAACCTTCTGGGGGGAGAGGCTCGTCGATTACACCTTTCGGCCACCGGGGAGCCAAAGCCAACAAATTTTTGGTCACTGAACATGTTATAGTCTACCTGTCACTTCTTAGCCCTTCAAATGCCTCCCCGATGGCGCAATCGTTAGGACACTAGCCTTTGGAGCTGTTGGGGTCGGGTTCGAATCCCGGTCCGGTATGGATGTTTGTGACCGTCAATAAGTGTTATTTGTCTGTGTTTGTGTCGTCCTTCTTTGTGTGTCTCTTGTGACTGTCTCTTCTGGCGAGCTGGGTAATGGGCTATAAAGCCTACTCTCCCTTCAATCACTGTCATTTGTCATAGCCCCTCAAATATTTTGATTGTGGAAGAGTCCACTTCGGAAAAGGGTAAGGAATATTTTGGTTTAGGCAAGATAGAGTGAGAGCCCAGGGCCCCCAGACCTAAGTCATTTTGGCAAGGATGAAATGTACGTGATTAGGTTCGGTTTTCATTTACTTTTAATGTATGCATGCCCGTTAAAGTGGACCGACGGCCAATTTACAGGTATCGGGTTCAAAAAGTAAGTAACATATAAGTTAGCCTAAGTCATTTTGGAAAGGCTGATTTTTACATATGTTTTAGAAAATAATGTTAAAAGTGCATAATAATTTTCCCAGACACTTTCCGTGGGCCGATATTTCTCCCAGACGCTTTAAACGTCTTCATCAAGCTCAGACTTTGTCAATCACATCTAGCGGCGTGAGATGGCGCTACAACCGTTCTCGGACATCAAGGAAGGGAAGTTAAGCAAAAAAGAACTATGTGTCTATTGGAGATATGGTTGGTTGACTGACATATATATTCCGGTTTGTGTGCTTGATTATTGGAGATCTGAAAATGTAGTAAGCTAGACAGCTATGACAACTTGTTTATTAATCCATTTTCGAATTAATTTTTTTCAATTAAATCGATACGATATTCTTTAACCGGATTATAAGTCAATCAACCAACCATATATCCAATAGTAGAGATGTGAAAAAAAAGAACACTATGTTCTTTTGAACAGGTTCTTTAAAAAGAACTGGAGCAGTATGCTCCTTGCTTTTGGAAAAACCTGTTCTTCTATAATTAACAATTTTTCATCAGAGCTTATTTTTACATTAACAAAAAAAAATTACATCCATCTTCTAATTCTAATTCCGTTACTCGGTAAATCATTAATCATAAAGTTCCTAACAAAACGAGCAATAGCATCTCTTCATAGTTAGTGAGTGGGTTTGGACGAAAAGACTTCTTCTCATCTTACGTCACCAATGCCTGAAACGCTATACCCACTATTCCAGCAATGAAACAGATTTCAAAACGATTTCGATGAAAGAGCACTGAACAGGGTGTTCTTTTGTATGCTCTTTTGGGGGTAGTTCTTTTTGTACGGGACAGTTCTTTTTCGTGTTTCACAGGTTGCTCTGGGAGACGTTCTTTTTGCGTAAGCTGCTTTTTTTCACAGGTTGCTCTGGGAGACGTTCTTTTTGCGTAAGCTGCTTTTTTTCACAGGTTGCTCTGGAGAACGTTCTTTTTGCGTAAGCTGCTTTTTTTCACAGGTTGCTCTGGGGAACGTTCTTTTTTGGCGATGAGCACAGCTCTTTTAGCATTGTTTTGAACGGTTGTTGTTGAGCTCTTACATGCGTTTAAATAGGAGGATCGGGTATTATCGTACTTGTGTCTTGGATGTGTGCGTGTGACATTTTTTGTTTATTCATTTTTTTAAAAAAAATTTCCTTGAGTTTCAAAATTTAAGTTTTTGGATCAATATAAGTTTTTTTTAGAGAAAATATAAGTATCAGATTTAAAATTAGCAATGGGATTTTTTTTTTGAAATTGTATACATTTTAATACATTTGAGAAGTAATATTATTATTTTTTAAATGTGCTGAGTGGCATGGTTTCCTGAGCCTCAATAATTGTCGATTTTCGCAAAGTTTTAAGAAGTAAAACTTTATATTATTTTTCGAAAACTTATGAAACTAGGCAAGTAGTTTATTATAAATTTTAAGTACCTTAATTTTTTTAGCTGTAAACTATTTGATTTATTCAGATATTTCTTATTAGTCATAATACCTCCCCCCCCCCTCCAAGGATCGATAGAGACATATTTTTGTTGTTAAAAAAATCATAAATTCAATTAATTGGTATAGTAAAGTTTCTGGTGTGAACAAGCAATTTTTTAACTCTCAAAACCTACCAAAATTCTAACTAAAAATTTGCATTTTATTTTTTTTCTGGCTCATATGTAAGCTTTTTTTTAAATAATTCTAATTACACTGATATGGGCGGTAAACTTGCAGTATCTAGGCTAATGGTTTGGACCATTGTTACAAGCATTCGATAACTCTGACCTATGAAAAAGTTTACTTATAAACGGATTATTTCAGAGTCCAAATTGACCAATTCAAAGTCGTGGTTGCTGCAGTTTACGAGCCCATGGCAGTAATACAAGGTAGTTTTATGTAAGTTTTATTTTAAATATTTAATTCACCGAAACTTTTTATTTTATTTCCATTATTTTAAATGTCGCTAGAATACCACTTTCCTACAGAAAAAAACCCTGCTGAAACCGGAAACTACTTTTAGATCGGGGAGCGGCATAAAGTAAACAAATCTTACATTTTACCCGTTTGCGGTTTATTTATGTGTGGTAGAGGTATTAAGAGAATGGAAGGGCCGCGTTCAGGGTTGTTAGATTATGGCTCAATGCATTCGTTTTGACTAACATTTGAACAGCACTGCTGATTAAATTTTTTTAAAAGTAGCCGAAATTGTTCTTACTAATGATTTGGTTAGGTTTGAAAATCTTCAAATTGTTATTTTATTACTAGTTCAGTCTTGAATATTTTTTAAACAATTTGTTAATTTTTCGCTTTTGAATTTGTTTATTTGTGCTTTTTACCTTGTGGGAAAGGACTTAATAGAAGATATTATTTTGTAATTTTGGCTTCTTTTGAGTCGCAGTTTAGCTATTTTTTAGAAATTTCATCTGGTGATCCTGGTAGCAGCTCTAATCAATGTAACACTGTTTTGACTAGAGAACGCATTTCTTGGCGTCTTTGTGTGATAGTTCGTTCCAAGATTCTTCTTCACTCGTATGGAATTATTTTAACATAGGAATTTGAAATAATTTTAATGCTTTAATTCATTACCAATAATTTATATAATCAACAAAAAATAAAAACAGCGTTTAAAGTTTATGTATTTTAAACAAAAAAACACTTTATTTATTTCTCTATATAATATAAAATTGTAATTGTCGGATTCTTGAAAGCCAAGTGACTTACACGGCTTCAGCCAATCAGAAACGTCAGAAACGCTGTAAGTAAGTGTGGCGGTGTGCTTGTTTTGTGCCGGGGCTGCTTCAGGTTGCTTCCCGTTATTTTGGTAGAGATCGTTGCTTAAGCGCTAGAGCTACGTAATGCAATGGAGCAGTCCCACGGAAACTAGCCAGATTGTATAGATGAGCATTCTTGCATCGACAGTATCCTCATATTAGTCTTGCATGTTTGTTTGCGGGGCAAACAAATAATTGCGTAGCAATTCCCGGGGGTTGGAGAGCAGTAGCGAGCAGGAGGCTTTGCCCCTACTTTAATAATAAAAATTTTAAATTCAATTGGAAATATAATCGTTTGCATATTTCAAGTTCGTCCTGAATTTTATTGATACTTTCCTAAATTCTTCCCCATATAAAGCAACTTCTGTAAAAAGAACAGGTTAAAGAACTGTTCTTTTTAAAAGAACAGGAGCAGAGAGCTACTGCTCTTCAAAAAGAGCATAAATATAACATCACTATCCAATAGACACATAGTTCTTTTTTGCTTAACTTCCCTTCCTTGATGTCCGAAAACCTCAGGCCGCTAGATGCGATTGACAAAGTCTGAGCTTGGTGAAGACGTTTAAAGCGTCTGGGAAAAATATCGGCCCACGGAAAGTGTCTGGGAAATTTATTATGCACGTTTAACATTATTTTATCAAACATATGTAAAAATCAGCCTTTCCAAAATGACTTAGGTTAACTTATATTTTACTTACTTTTTGAACCCGATACCTGTAAATTGGCCGTCGGTCCACTCTAACGGGTATGCATACACTTAAAGTAAATGAAAACCGAACCTAATCACGTACATTTCATCCTTGCCAAAATGACTTAGGTCTGGGGGCCCTGGGCTCTCGGTCTAAGAGTTACGATATTTGGAGATCCATTGCTTTTGCAGGAGTATATTTTTTTTTAAGGCGTGGAACAGTTCGAATTTAAATCGGGGTTTATTTCTATAACATAGCTATATTTTGACTTTCTACCCGAGGTGATACTGAATGTGTTAAATGTACATTGTGGTTATAAAATACCGCTTGCTATTCGGAGAGGTCTGTTCCGTAGCTTGAAGGAATAATCCGAATGCAACAAACAATTAAACACTTACTATATTCAAGAAGGGGGGGGGGGAGAATGAAATCATAAAAAACAAACTCGTCACTTGACCAGGGTTCTAAATTACAAGGCTTAATTATCTGTGTCAGCCGTAATTGGCTACCCCTCTTAATTTAGAACCTTGGTCAAGAGACGAGTTTCTTTTTTATATTCTATTCTTTTTCGAAAAAAAGAAACTCGTCTCTTGACTAGGGTTCTAAATTACGAGGCGTAATTAGCTGTGTTGGCCATAATTGACTACGCCTCGTCATTCAGAACCGGGTCAAGAGACAAGTTTTTTTTTTTATTATTATTCTTTTTAATAATCCTATCTTTTTTATGATTCCATTATTTTTCCCCTTCTTGATTTAGTAAATGTCTCAATTTTTGATGTATTTGGATTATTCATTCAAGCTACAGACCACTCCGAATAGGGAGCGTTATTTTATAACCACCCTGTATACATACTAAAGATGATGCAAATCTATTGGCGATTTAGTCAAGATGAAAAAGAAATGCCTGTAAAATTGATGACGACCATCAGCAAGTAACTATGTATAATCCTTCTTTAACCAATAACCATCAATGTGTAGTTTTAGTGTGACACATAATTTCCAACCTAACTAGCACCCAATCTAACTCTTAGAGCCACCCACGCAGTCAGAAGGTTCTGGGTTTGAATCCCGGTGTATGGACAATGGTTATTTCAGTCAAATTTATCACATAAAAAAACGAGTGTATACAAATACTCAATGCAGCAACAGAAAATAGTGGCTTATAAATTATTTGTTAACCCCTTTTGATTAACACTGAGGCAATTTGCTTTAAAAAATTTACAGTGACAGATATGCAAAATTTATAGTCGAGATAGCTGCGACTAAATTAATTTTACAGTCGCAAAATTGTAAATTGTTTGCTCATGGTCCAGCTACCTCATTTTCCATTAAGTGAAAAATCAATCACATAAAATAATTAAAAATGATTACCTACAAATTATTTTTTAAATGTATCTCGTTGAATTGGCCATTGGTCCACTCCTAGCTGGTATGCATACACTAAAAAGCACATGGAAAACAAACACAATCCTATCCATTTCATTGATGATAAAATAACTTAGGCCTGGCAGATCTGGGATTTTGCTCTAATGTACCCTAAAGTGACTTAACTATTTTCAATGTTTTGAACTAAATATTGATATAAAAAAATTAATTGAAGAATTAAAAAAAAAAACTTTTTCCAAAGTGAATTTACAGAGGCGGTGCAAAAATGAATATATATGTTTGTTAGTAGACTATTTCATCTACCAACTATAGCAACCCGGTGTTAAATATTTCATGAACGCCAAATAGCATTCCGGCCATTATACGTTAGATGTTCTTAACTTTCTTGTTTTCATTACTGGAAGCCAAATTTAACATTTTTTTTTTTAAATTCTTGTAAAATTCAATTACTCTGTGGATAGCATACAGATATTGTGTGTTTACAAAGCATTTGAAACAAAAGATAATTATTAGGTTTATATAAATAATAAGTATAATTCAAAATTATAAAATTTATGCAGACAAACTTTACAGAAAGCTGTATATGTATATGTATAAAGACAATTAGCATCATAATTAAAAAATTAATTTAGTTGTATTTAGTAGATTAAACTTGATGGATTTTAAAAAAATTAAATCCATTGCTTCTTCTTAAAAAGATTATTTAGTGATGCTTGGTACTTCAGATAAAATAACAGATAAGTTTAAGTATCTAACAAATATATAATTATCATAAATAAATGTTTTAACATCTTTAAACAAACACACTTTATAGAAATTTAAATTTCAGCTTCTTTTAATAGTAAGTATAATTCAAAATTATAAAAATTTTGCCGACAAACTTTACAAAAAACTGTATATTTATAAAGTAAATTAGCTTCATAATTAAAAAATTAATTTAGTTGTATTTACTAGATTAGGGTCATTCTCAAATAAATTGACCCTTTGCTGTCCGGACCATTGAACCCATATTTTATGATAATAAAATTTTAAAAAAATTCATGTTGAAAACAGATAATGGTACATAATTTTATAACAAACAAGTTTTTTAAATTGTCAGAATATCTTTAAAATATTCATATTTTCTATTAGTTTAGTTGTCAAGTAATGTAAATTGGCCTGTCCCAAGGTAAAATTCCATGCCTAACTAAGCTTTTTTTTTATGATTTTAAACAATATTATATTTGTATATGAATTAAGAACCATAGTAAAGTACATTTCAATTAATAAAAGTGCAATTGATTACAAAAAAATATTTAAATAATATTGTTAAATTTCAATTGAATATGTGTCCCACACTTCATCTCACGAGTGTTACTGGTATTATTTAATTTAAAAATATTGATTTCTGCAGTGGCAAAATAGCTAGAGGAAGCCATGTTGATTCTTCTTAATGCAGTATAAACAAAAATCTTAATAATCTGTTTTTTATTACTTGTTTGTTAAAAAGTGTGAAGCAATATGGTAAGTATTTTTATTGTTTCTCAAGAGTGTTAAATATATTATTTTCTGTTATTTATTCAAGAATATATATTTTTTATTCAAGAATGATGTATCTTTTGTCAAAGAACCATTTTAGGCCTAAATTTAACTTCTAAGCATGGTTTAAAAAATTCTGTGTTGAAATTATTTAAGAAACCTCATGAGTGTTACTTTTTGTAAGTATCAGTCCTGAGAGTGAAGTAACGCTCATGAGTTGTAAGCAGTCAATTATCAATTTTGATCTGTAGTTAAGGTAGGCGAATACCCAAAATTCTAAACTTTTTACTATTACTTTAATCTTTTCCAAATTTGGCACACTGATTTCAATGAATAATACTATTTAGGAATTTTTTTTAAATTTAAATATAATTTATTTATTTTAAACGGTGTTTTTCTAATAAAAATGGAGGTTTACGCAAACAAGTCTACCACATTGAATTTTTATCCTATAAACATTAATTATGTGTAAAATTCTTCGTTTTGAACTGATGCATGCAATGACCCTCTAGAGTTGCATACGAATTACAAGAAAAGAAGTTATAAAGAAAAATTTTGTAAATTAACAACAAAAAAAGGATTTTTTTCGATTAACTTACACTTGGAAATTTTTTTTGAAAAAAACATATATTTACACCGGATGTTAGAGGTTTATGGCACAGATATATATTGAAATAGCATCTGTAAAAAATTTCAGGTAAATTAATGTTAAACTTTTTATACTAGAAGTGTTGGCGCAAACCTCTTTTTTTAGGTGAAAAACACCGTTTAAAATAAATCAATTATATTTAAATAAAAAAAATTGCCTAAAAAGCATTGCTCATTATATTTGAAATCACTATGCCAAATTTGGAAAAGATTAAAGTAATAGTAAAATTTTTAGAATTTTGGGTATTCGCCTACCTTAAAGAGAAAGCTTGATGCTGAACGTGAAAATGCATTTAAAGAAAAGCACAGAATTAGAAATGCTGAAAGAAAGCTGATGAAATGGGGAAGCGAGAGAAACATATGCAGCAAAGAAAGAAAAAGTCTGAGGTCATAGAAGAAAGAAAAAAGTCTGAGAAAACTAAAGTATCACGAACTCCAAGATTGTTTTCAAAAGGACATTAAAGATTTTAGAAAGCACATATTTAACATTAAGTATCAAAACAAAGCATTTAAAGATTGCAAGGAGAATTTGAAAGCAGATGAAGCAGCAATTATTATAGACTTTTCAGAAAATTATTCATGTAAGTTATCAAGAGGAGTTCAATCTTTTCACTTTGGTGCCTCTCATAATCAGGCAACCATTCACACAGGAATTCTTTATGTCAAAGAAGAGACTGTTTCATTTGCTACTATATCTCAAACTCCCCAGATCATAGCCCAGGTGCCATTTGGGCTCATTTGAACCCTATTTTCCAGTAAAAGATAAGTTTCCACTTATCAAAACCATTTACTTTTTTCTGAAGGGCCTTCTTCTCAGTACCATAAAAAAAAACTTTTATTTGTTTTCCACTATTTTGTTTGATGCTTCATTGAATTGTGGCACTTGGTCATATTTTGAATCGTCTCATGGAAGGGGAGCTGCGGATGGTGTGGTGGGGCCCTTAAGCGAAAGGCCAATGATCATGTTGCTTACGGAGGGGACATTCCGGATGCTGCTACTTTATATTTTATTTTGAAGGACAATTCTAAAGTTAGCCCATTCTATGTTTCCCAAGACGAAATAACTCTAGTAAAAGGTGTAATTAAAATTTTAATTTTTGTTTTTAAGGAAAAGTTAAACTCATGTTTATGAAACAAAGTAACACTCATGAGATAAAATACTAGATAAAAACTTTAAAATTTTGAAACAAATTAATTAATTATAATATAATTATTAGATGCAACTAAGTTTATAAGTTGTAGTTTATCAATAATTTGTTACAATGATAATAGATTAAAAAAATTACCACACTTTAAAAAAAGGTAACACTCATGAGAAAAAGTAATACTTGAAATTCAATTTTCTTAATTTTTTTAAATATTAAACTCATAAATCAATACCTGTTTCCAATACTGAATACTATAACAAGTTAATAACTGATAGTAGTTTTTAATTTTTAATCAAAGTTGGTTTTTGGTGTGATACTGAATGGGTCAATTCATTTGAGAATGACCCATTAAACTTGATGGACATAAACAACATTAAATCATTTGCTTCTTCCTAGAAAGATAAACGGGATGATTGATACTGCAGATTAAATAACATATAAGTTTAAATATCTAACTAATGTATAATTCTCATAAAAAAAAAGTTGTAACATCATTATACAAACAAACTTTATAGAAAATTTCAACATTTTTAAAAGTTAGTTTAAAAATATGTTATTATACTTTAGGGGTCAACATTAAAATGTTCAACGTCCAATCAGACCTGATATTTTTTAAAGTTTTTCTACCGCTGACACATATGGCTACTTGTTTTCTAAATTGAGCAAAATTTGACAAATTGGTTCCAAAAATAATTAAAGTTATTGATCATCAGACCTTTGTTTTGTTCTCAATTACCTAACAATTAAATTATAAGTGCTTGAAAATAACTCAAATGTAAAACAGTACACATTAATACCTTTGATTTAAAAAAATCGATAGTTACTCGAAACTATTTATAGGCACTCAAGATAATTTTCAGTTTTATACTTAGCGATTCAATTTTAAGTGTTTCACATAAGGGATTGATATTGATAAATTCCAATTTAAGAATAATTATAAAAATATAATAAAATATTCTAACTTTCAATGTTAACTTCAAGCAAATAAAAGTGCATCTGTTGTTTTTGTTACAATACATTATAATACTTTACAGAGAGTTGCAAATTATCCAATGCATAATTTCGTTCACTAAATGAGGCTTAGTCTCCTCTAATTTCTTCCAACTCTCAGAGTTCAAGATTTTTCGAGCATGAGCTTGGATAAAATCTCGAACACAAGATTTCAAGTCATGGTTCTGAAACGTGTCGGCAAGAACTAAAACCTCACAGATATTGGACTCGTCAAGGCAACTCTTTAGGTAATTGAAACACTTTTTCTGAAGGGCTGTAATTCCATATTTGTCTGCTGCAAAATACAACTTCAGTGCAGCAGAAGAGTCGATGAACTCGATTGTGTTGGTGTAAACGTAGATCAACATCAGGGAAACAGTGTCGTCATCCAGGTCTTCGATGTCTACTATTCCAGTTTTACGTTCCTTCATGTCGCGTTCAAACATGGCTTCGAACACTGCCGATTGAGCACTTAGAATGCTTTTGCTGACCGGAAACTGGCGGCTTGGTGTGCGAATGATAAAATCGCTGAACTTTCCACCCTCATAACTTTCTTTGACGTTTCGTATCCAAAGTTCATGTCCATCTGTCTCGGCATTATTCATTGAAGGTTGAAGCTCAAGATTTCTAACTGTTTGATAAGCAAATGTTTCTAATTCATTGTCGGAAGCAAATCCTATTTTAAATCTTAACGTTAGTTCATCTTTAGGTACATACAAAGCTTTATTTGAGTAAAACTTATCCTTTGAAATTAAAGGAAAATTAATTATCTCTGAAGGTTTGTTTCTCTCAAATAAGTGTTGACAACGTGCAGTATGCACAATCCGTCCCCCGGCATCTATCAAATGTATCGAGCAAATCATATAATAGAAGTGTTCTTTCCGTTCACCCAATTCCACTCCAAAGTACAGAGCACTCACATCGCAATTCCCTTCATTAAAAACACGAACTTTCAATGATGGTATTCCTTTAAAGAAATCTGCAATATCAAGGGAATGTCTGAATCCAATCTCGGGTGAAGATATAGATGCTTCAATACCGTTCAAGATACACGTATAATCAAGTTTCAATATCTTTAATCTTGAAAGAACATCGCAATTCATTGAAGTTGGTATTTCCGGGTCTTCATCTGTCTTCCAGATCCGACAGCGTAAAGTTAATGTGTCATTGACTAAATAGCCATCAGGACCAATGACGTCTTGTAAACTAACAAATTTCGAATATCCTTTTTTACGATCCGATAGATTAAAAATGTCCTCACCTCCTTCTTTAAATTGTCCGTTTTGCATTCGAATCGATAACGTAAAATTAAAAGTCGTTCGACACCAAAATTGTCTATTATTATAAAGGTAGTAACTTGTGAATCCGGGACATTCAGATATTCCTCTCGGAAACAGCAGCAACACCCAATTCGCATTTCCAAGGAGCTCAACCACAAAAGATGGACTATGCAGCGAGTTGCTTTCTTCCAACGAGCAATAACTGTAGTTCTCAATCGACCAAGTGAATGTAAATTCGCCCGGTCTTTTAGGCCTCTCAGCGCGCAATTCACACTCTGTAGAAGACATTTTGTGTGTAAAGAAGATGAGACTCTCAGTAGCCCACCGGACTATTTCGTTCTCTACAGGAAAATATAAATAGATTCAGTTTAACTTTGAATAATTGATATAGTTTACGAAGAAATATCTCAATACTTATTAAACTAAACGCAACAAAAAACCATTATTTAGTTGGTTGGTAGACATATTATCAGGCTTGTGTGCCTGCTTATAAACCATCGTCAAGTAGGACAACACAAGACACGAACAAACACATATGACAGATGTTGCCATCTGTTTCCACCTCCGCAATTTAGACTTGTCCCTGAAGGGGAGGGAAATTTTCTCCAGGGACCTGTACCCGTGGGAAACTGCTCAATGACCGCCGACAGGACTTTTGGACCCAACAGATTTTACTAGCACGTACTCCGCATATACTCGACAAACACAAACATCCATGCCTGAACGGTATTTGAGCCCGGACACAGCAGCTCCAGAGGCCAATGCCTTAACCACTACGCTTCTGGATCGGCTCCATTATTTATTTTAAAAAAATCGGAATGTTTCGACAACGTTGCCAGATCTTTGGCAAATCGGGGTATATTTTGGGGTTACGTGACGTCAAAATTACACCTTTTGATTAACTAATCAAAACAAACTAAAATAATTTTAGAACAAAATTAAGAACTTTAAGATATTACAGTTCAAAAGTAAATATTGAGTCATGTAACAAATTAGAGTTCTAAATAAAAGTTCAGTTCAACAATCTAGCAGGAATCGTAACAGTTCTTCCCACCATCCTTTGCTGCCCAGGTTTCTTCACACTGACTGGTTTCTGGTCACATTCACCAAAATTAGTTTTCTTGATTGAAGAACACTGTTCGGGTTGTTTCGGTGGTTTCTCTTGCACTTGAAGTGCAGGAATCTAACCTCAGGAAGTGCACACTTCCTGAGGAAAGATTTTTTTTAACTGCGCGAATCATTTCTTCGTGGGAGGTTTTAAGGTTCATAACACATTCATACATTGCCGTCCTTCCCAGGGTATACCTCAATAATCTTCGTCAGCGGCCACAAGACCCTCTTCTTCACAAAGCTTTCAAAAAGAACCACATCCCCTACATTTAATGTTGCATACAAAGACTTTTCCTTCTGTTGTACTAAACTTCCTAGATATTCTACTCTGAATCTCTTCCTCGGATGTTCGCGTAGACTCTGCTGATATTTCCAACGAACTTTTTTGTCAGTTTCATCCAACTGATAAAGATCAGGGACTCCCACCGTTCGGTTGTCCTGCAAGAACATAGCTGAAGTCAAAGGTACAGCTGTGGAAAAAAAAAGTACCCACTTGAGGTTATTTCATCCGCTAGTCACCCTATAGAATCGGACCTTTTTGAGATTGTGAACAATTAGCATTCTGAGTTAATTGCATGAAACAAAATTTGCATAAGGGGCCGTCTTCATATTAAAAATAATACGTACTTTGAAATTTCCAATAGCAACACCCAATTTTAATAACTTAGAAATGTTAAGCACTCTTGAAAACCCTTAAATGTTACAATTGGATGAGTATTTGAGGAGTTATTCAATCGAATCACTTGTGGACCCTTTGGGGACCATCTCTAAAATGACAAGCAAGCATGCATGCAATGCCGTCTTTATTTATCAATTAAACACGTAATCTTATACACAGTTCCCTAAAGGGTAATTAAAAAGTATTTTGTGATTTATTCAGCAAATTATTAATAAATTTTTTAAAAAAATTGGGATTTTGCTTAAATTTCCTGTCTTAAATTTATTTCTTTAAAAATATTAGGGGGTTTCTATTCATATTTTTTTTAACAAAATTATATAATAATTATTTAAAAATATAAAAATTGTTTTAAATACCCCAATATTGAATGCATTTTATTTGGGTTATTATAATTTCTTTTCAGTAAAAAATTCGTTTCATTATCTTAATTATTTATAGATCGGGATAGTTTTTTATGTGCAACTCATTTAACATTACGGCACCTAAAGTTTGCACCTCTCTAACTCCTCTAATAATGCTTAAAAACTAACAAAATTTGGCATTTCGTATTAAAATATGTCAGATATTTGAAATATGGATTCAAAAAGGGGTGTTGCTATTGGAAATTTTAAAGTGAGTAACATTTTTAATATGAAGATGGCCCCTTATGAAAATTTTGTTTCATGCAATTAACTCAGAATGTTAATTGTTCATAATGTCAAAAAGGTCCGATTCTATAGGATGACTAACGGCCAAAATAATCACTAGTGGGTACTTTTTTATTTCCACAGCTGCGGAAATAAAAAAAAGTACCAGTAGTAATTATTTCAGCCGTTAGTCACTCTATTTAATCGGACCTTTTTGACATTGCGAACAATTAACATTCTAGGTCATTTGCATGACACAAAAGTCGCATAAAGGGCCGTCTTCATATTAAAAATGTTACTAACTTTAAAATTTCCAATGACAACACCCCTTTTTGAGTCAATATTTCTAATCTATGACATATTTTAATACGAAATACCAAATTTTATTAGCTTTTAGGCATTATTAGGGGAGTTAGAGACGTGCAAAGTTTAGGTGCCATAATGTTAAATGAGTTGCACATAAAAACTATCCCAATCTATAAATAATTAAGATAATGAAACGAATTTTTTACTGAAAAGAAATTGTAATAATCCATGCATACAATATTGGGGTATTTAAAGCAATTTATATATTTTTAAATAATTATTATATTAATTAAAAAAAAATATATATGAATAGAAACCTCTAAATATTTTTACAGAAATAAATTTAAGGCAGGAAGTTTAAGCGAAATCCCAATTTTTTTTAAAAAAATTATTCATAATTTGCTGAATAAATCACAAAATACTTTTCAATTACCCTTTAGGGGACTGTGTATAAGATTACATCTTTACATATGTAATTGATAAATAAAGAAGACATTGCATGCATGCTTGCTTGTCATTTTAGAGATTGTCCCTAAAAGGTCCACAAGTGATTCGATTGAATAACTCGTTAAATATTTATCCAAATGTAACAAAAACTTAGATTTAAGGGTTTTCGAGAGTGCTTAGCATTTCTAAGTTATTAAAATTGGGTGTTGCTATTGGAAATTTTAAAGTAACATTTTTAATATGAAGACGGCCCCTTATACCAATTTTGTGTCATGCAATTGACTCAGAATGTTAATTGTTCACAATGCCAAAAAGGTCCGATTATATAGGGTGACTAATGGCTGAAATAATCACTAGTGGTACTTTTTTTATTTCCGCAGCTGTACCATATCACTGGGATCCTCACACATATTGGTCTTCAGTTTATGACTGCCTCACAATCACACAATAAACTAAAACTTCTTTATTGTGAAGTGCAGCCTTCCCCAAAACTCTTCTGAGTATTTTCTTGACCATTTGAACCATCCTCTCCCGAAAACCGCGCCACCAGGCAGCCGAAGGCTGGATGAACTTCCGCTCGATCTTGCAAATTTCCGAATCCCTGGAGATTGTACTCCAATCGAGACTTCGAAAAAGAAAAAAAAAAACCTTTTAAACCTTTTGTAATTTTTTGCTCCTACATGACCAAATACTTGTTATCCCTATCCCCCACAATTACTAGGTAGAAACTTCACGATACAAACTATAAAGGTTTTGAAGGCCTGCAGAAAAAAGTGCTTCTTACAGTCGAAAACTTTCAATATCTGCATCTCAGCCAAGATATTCTGCAAAATTGCTTCACAGAAACTTCAAAAAGGCTGCAGTTTTTCTGCCATCCCATCCCATCCAAAATATTCTGCAAAATTGCTTTACAAAAAAACTGAAGGACTTTGAAACACTAGGTCAGCTGAAAAAATCTTTAGTTTTCTTGCAGCAAAATAAAACTGTAAAAGAAACTGCAGTTTTATACTGCTGAATAAGTGTTTCAAATCCCTTCTGTTTTTGTTTCCTTTTTGTAAAGCAATTCTGCATAATTTTTTGGCTGGGTTAAATTTATATTTACTTGATTATTTATAAAAATCTCAGAATTGGAGCACTTGATTTTTTTCAAAAGTTTTATGGAATTATTTATCATCACTCATAGTATAAATTGATAGAATTATTTATCAGTGGATCAAATTAACATAAGAGTTTTTCCTGATCTCTAAATGAATACAAACGACTCAAACTTTCGCATCTTGAGACACAAAACGTTAGATAATACTTCCCCTTGGTTCTCCATCATCGTATCATTGAGTTGTGACATTCAGCATATTTATCATATCGCAAAAACAAGCGAATACCATTCTGAAACTTTGAAAAAGTTGATTCGTGACATCTTGACAATCCATCAAACCCTTCCTCTGCCAAAAAAAAAAAGAAAATCGTATTATCTTATTTTTAGTCTTGCAATAAAAATAATAATTTGAAGGGAGTCTAAAAATAATCAAAAGAACTCAAGCTATAAATCAAATTACACACTTGATTGGAGACATTGAGTTAAGGCGTCCGTCGTCTAAAGAGAGGATTTCCCTTTGAGATTTCAGAAGAATGGGGAAAAGCAACTGGGTATTGAAATATTGCCATCACATTTGAAGAGCTTGGTGGAAAAACGCGCAAAGTGACATTTTTGAAAAAAAAAATTAAGCACGGTTGGTTGGTTGGAATACATAAATTTTCCGGCTTGTAAGCTTAGTCAGAGACCCGCTTATAAACCTTCGTCAAGTAAGACAGACACAACACCCACACGCAGATTCACACATACGTGACAGATGCTGCCATCTATCGCGCGCCAACTCCACAATTTAGTCATGTCCCTGAAGGGGAGGGACATAGTCTCCAAGAACCTGTATACCCGTGTTAAACTGCAATAACTGCAGAAAGGACTTTCGGACCCAACAGATTTAACGAGCACGTACAACGCATATACTCGGTGGGTTTTCAGCGACCAGGACTCGATCGCGGGACCTTCCGCTTCGGAGATGGAGACCCTGACCACAGGGCGTCCCACAGTCCAAAAATTAAGCATAGGATTGGATTGGATTGGTTGACATACATTTTCAGGCTTGTGTGCTTGGTCGCAAGGACCCGCTTATAAACCATCGTCAAGTAGGACAACACAAGACACACACAAACACATATGACAGATGTTGCCATCTGTCGCCACCTCCACAATTTAGACATGTCCCTGAAGGGGAGGGAAATTTTCTCCAGGAACCTGTACCCATGGTGAACTGCGCAATGACCGACCACAGGACTTTCGGACCCAACAGATTTTACGAGCACGTACTCCACATTTTCTCGGTAAGTCTTCAGTGGCACCGGGTCTCGAACTCTCAACCTTCCGATCTGGAGTCCGAGATCGTGACCACTAGGCTCCTTACAGCCCCAAAATTAAGCATATTTAGAAGTAATGTAATCGTTTTCTGACTGGCAATTTCTCGCCTCCCTTAGGAGCTTCAACATATCCAATTACGTCTCGTAATTTAGAGCCCTGGTCAGATGACGATTTCGACACATGAGCGGACACCCAACGGAACTAATCGAGCGATATCGTACGCTAGCGCCGTGGGACTTTCGACTCAACATATTTAACGAGCACATATATATCGCAGAGTACTCGGGCAACCCGGTGACTTTTCGAGGATATTTTTCACCAGCACGAATACGTTTATAGTGGTATGACTTTGGCAAGGACAGAACCAAGAACCTTTTGAAGGGAGAGGCTCGTCGATTACACCTTTCGGCCACCGGGGAGCCAAAGCCAACAAATTTTTGGTCACTGAACATGTTATTCATGTTATCATGAACATTAGCCCTTCAAATGCCTCCCCGATGGCGCAATCGTTAGGACACTAGCCTTTGGAGCTGTTGGGGTCGGGCTCGAATCCCGGTCAGGTATGGATGTTTGAGACCGTCAATAAATGTTATTTGTCTATGTGTTTGTGTCGTCCTTCTTTGTGTGTCTCTTGTGACTGTCTCTTCTGGCGAGCTGGGTAATGGGCTATAAAGCCTACACTCTCCCTTCTAGAGGACGCAATCACTGTCATTTGTCATAGTCCCTCAAATATTTTGATTGCGGAAGAGTCCACTTTGGAAAAGGGTTATAGTCCGACCACGATAACTTGGCAACCAAAATATTTTGATTGTGGACCAGTCCACTTCGAAAAAAGGTAAGGAAGGTTTTGGTTTTGGGCAAGAGTTACTATGTTTGGCGATTCATTGCTTTTGGGTGCATATTTCTTTAAGGTTTAGAAGCAGACAATCAATCGAAGGGTAGATCGAACTTGCACAGGGAATACTCTTATATTTCCCATTAATATTTAAGTTATAGCGTCCCTCGGTGTAATTCCTAGTCACAGTCATATTTTTAAGTTTTAAAACCCTTCATCAAAATGAAAAAAAAAAAAAAAATCATAGAAGTATAGTGGGAAATATACTCAGTGGAACTTATAACTTAACTAGGAGTTTGTTTATTAATTTTGAACTTTTTTATAGCAATGGTTAATTAAATTTCTGTAAAATAATCATAGATTTAGTTATTCCACGATTCAAAATATCAAGGAAATGCACGTGTAATCGTTAACCGCTACCAGCAATCAACAACAATCCTCTATAGCCGATAACTGATGTGCAGTTCTAGTGAGATACATTATTTACAATCGCACTACACCAAAAAAAACCTATTCTCGCCAACACGCCTTGAGCCGGCAACCCTTCCTCCTTCGGTTTGAAGCCTCAATTCAAAGTGGAATCTTCCACAATCAAAATATTTTGATTGCCAAGTTATCGTGGTCGGACTATAGGAATATTTTGGTTTTGGCAAGAGTTACGATATTTGGAGATCCATTGCTTTTGCAGGAGTATATTTTTTTTAGGTGTGGAACAGTTCGAATTATTTATCGGGTTTACTTCTATTACATAGCTACATTTTGACTTTCTCCCCGAGGTGATACTGAATGTGTTAAATATACAGGGTGGTTATAAAATAACGCTTGCTATTCGGAGAGGTCTGTTCTGTAGCTTGAAGGAATAATCCGAATGCAACAAACAAGAAGACACTTACTATTCAAGAAGGGGGGGGGGGAGAGAATGGAGTCATAAAAAACAAACTCGTCACTTGACCAGTAGGGTTCTAAATTGCAAGGCTTAATTATCTGTGTCAGCCGTAATTGGCTACTCCTCTTAATTTAGAACCTTGGTCAAGAGGCGATAGTTTCTTTTTTTATATTCTATTCTTTTTCGAAAAAAAGAAACTCGTCTCTTGACTAGGGTTCTAAATTACGAGGCGTAATTAGCTGTGTTGGCCATAATTGGCTACGCCTCGTCATTCAGAACCGGGTCAAGAGACAAGTTTTTTTTTATTATTATTCTTTTTAATAATCCTATCTTTTTTATGATTCCATTATTTTCCCCCTTCTTGATTTAGTAAGTGTCTCAACTCTCAATTTTTGATGTATTTGGATTATTCATTCAAGCTACAGACCACTCCGAATAGCGAGCGTTATTTTATAACCACCCTGTATACATACTAAAGATGATGCAAATCTATTGGCGATTTAGTCAAGATGGCTCTCAGCTCAATTTTAATTATAAATGTTTTTTAACAAAATTTTAAATCAAAATTTTAAAAATTTTATTAATTTTTTTAGAGAAAAGTTCTTATTTGTTATTCAACAATCTAGCTATAAAAAAATTGCAAATAGTCTGTATTATTTTTTTGTATTTTTTTTTTCATACAAAAACTACCCAAATAAATATGAATTAGGAAAATTTAATGATGAGTTCTTTGTCGAAAAGTTATTCAAGCAAATCTGCTAATTGGCTTTCAATTCAATGATTAGTGCCAGATGATGAGTTATCCGGTGGGAAAAGGCCAGGAACATTTCCTGTAGCTTTAGTTAGTGACGTTAATTCAACCTAACCTTGCTATTTTACGATCTCGAACTAATATTTGTACTTGTTCAAAAATGAAGAGTTAGTTTATTTCCATTGTAACGAACAGGTTTAAAAAAACAGGATGTTTTTCTACTTCATCAGCCTCTATCGATGGTTTAGTGGCAGCGAATGTGTTAAGTGAAAAATCAATCGTAAAAAAAATTAAAAATGATCACCTACAAATTATTTTTTAAATGTATGTCGTTAAATTGGCCGTTGGTCCACTCCTAGCTGGTATGCATACACTAAAAAGCACATGGAAAAAAATGCATCGAAAACAAGCATAATCCTATGCATTCCATTGATGATGAAATAATTTAGGCCTGGCCGCTCTGGGCTCTTGCTCTATTATAGCCTAAAGTGACTAATCTTAACTTTTTTCAATGTTTTGAACAAAATATTGACATAAAAAATTAATTGAAGAATTAAAAAAAGAAACCTTTCCAAAAGTGAATATACAGAGGCGGTACAAAAATGAATATATATGTTTGTTACTAGACTATTTCATCTACCAACTATAGCAAACCCGTGTAAAATCTTTCATGAACGCCACATAGCATTCTAGTTATAATACGTTAGATGTTCTTCACTATTTAGAAAATTTATGCAGACAAACTTTACAGAAAGCTGTATATGTATATATGTATAAAGAAAATTAGCTTCATAATTAAAAACTTAATTTAGCTGTATTTAGTAGATTAAACTTGATGGATTTTAAAAAAATAAATCAATTGCTTCTTCTTAAAAAGATTATTTAGTGATGCTTGGTACTTCAGATTGATAAGTTTAAGTATCTAACAAATATATAATTTTCATAAATAAATGTTTTATCATCTTTAAACAAACACAATTTATAGAAATTTAAATTTCAGCTTCTTCTAATAATAAGCATTATTCAAAATTATAAAAGTTTTGCCGACAAACTTTACAGAAAGATGTATATATGTATATATGTATAATGAAAATTAGCTTCATAATTAAAAAAAATAGTTGAATTTAGTAGATTAAACTTGATGGATTTTAACAACATTAAATCATTTGCTTCTTTTTAGAAAGATAATAACGGGATGATTGATAATACAGGTTAAATAACATATAAGTTTAAATATCTAACTAATATATAATTTTCATAAAAAAAAGTTGTAACATCTTTATACAAACACACAAAGAATTATAGAAAAATTTCAACATCTTTAAATGGTAGTTTAAATACATATTATTATACTTTTAGGGGTCAACATTTAAAATGTTCAACGTCCAATCAGACCTGATATTTTTTAAAGTTTTTCTACCGCTGACACATAGTGCTACTTGTTTTCTAAATTGAGCAAAATTTGACAAATTGGTTCTAAAATTAATTAAAGTTATTGATCATCAGACCTATGTTTTGTTCTCAATTACATAACAATTAAATTATAAGTGCTTGAAAATAATTCAACTGTAAAACGGTACACATTAATACATTTGATTTAACACATAATTACTCGAAACTATTTAAGGGCATTCAAGACAATTTTCACAGTTGTACAATATAATTCACACATTATACTTAGTGATTAAACTTTAAGTGCTGTGCAATAATTAAAGCATGCAATTGATATTGATAAATTCCAATTTAAGAATAATTATAAAAACATAATAAAATATTCTAATTTTCAAGGTTACCTTCAAGAAAATTATTAAAGTGTATTGTCATTTTTGTTACAATACATTATAATACTTTACAGTGAGTTGCAAATTATCCAATGCATAATTTCGTTCACTAAATGAGGCTTAGTCTCCTCTAACTTCTTCCAACTCTCAGAGTTCAAGATTTTTCGAGCATGAGCTTGGTATTAGTTTAGTTTTTAGCAATGTTTTTATTGTTTTCATAATTATTATTTTGTAACCCAGCAGATGTACAACTAAACTCTGTTCATGTTCTAACTGCTTTTAATAACAATAGCCATGTTTTGTTCTCAATTTTAAAAACGTAATTTTGTTCTCTAAATAAAGTAATATTCACTTCTAATGAACTCACAATCCTTCAAAACAAATGTTCAACAGATTATGAGGACTGAAATAAAGGCATAGTAGTGGATATTAGAGAACAGAAAGGAATAATTACGGAAAGGTAAATTTTTAAAATCGGAAGTAACTAGCGGTTTAGCAATGGCTGAAGGTGCAAGATTTTCGATTGCAAAACTCAACAATACGAACTACCAAACTTGGAAATACAAAGTAGAACTTTTATTGATTAAAGAAGGATTATGGAGTGTTGTTGAAAATGAAAAACCTGCAGATGCCAAAGACGACTGGGATGTTATGGACGGTAAGGCAAGAGCGACCATCGGACTTCTGGTTGAAGATAATCAACTTTGTCATGTCAAAAAGAAGCTAACAGCTCGTAGTATGTGGACATCACTACTAAGTTATCACCAAAAATCAAGTCTTTCGAATAAAGTAAACTTGTTAAAGCGCCTGTGTGGTATGAAACTAAGTGAAAACAGTGACATGGAAGAGCATATAAATACCATGACTGATTTGATCGACCAACTTACTGCATTAGGTGAAACTTTAGCTGAACCTTTAACTGTGGCATTACTATTGAGTAGTTTACCAGACAGTTATGCAACATTGATTACAGCTTTAGAAACAAGAACGGAGACAGATTTGACTCAAGAATTGGTTAAGAATAAGCTGTTAGAAGAATACCGACGAAGAGAACAGAACCATGGAAGCCAGCAAGGTCAAGAAAAGGTCTTAAAGGTAAACTCTGCTGCACCGAAGCATATAACTAAAAGAATAAACTGTTTCTTTTGTAAGAAATCTGGCCATGTGAAACATGACTGCCGGAAGTACAAGTCATGGCTACAAAGAAAAGAAACAAACCAGCATGAAAATCAACATAAAGCTAATAAGGTAACTATAGCAGATAAAGATGGTGATTTTCTAGAAGAACACATGAATGAAGAACACATTTGCTTTATACTTGGTGAAACAGAAACTCCTGTATGGTACATAGACTCTGGGGCAACTTCACACATGACCAGCAGTTTTGATTTCTTCACTGAACTTGATGAAACCTGTCAAGAAAATGTTTACCTGGCAGATGGCCAAACCATTGTAACAAGCGGTAAAGGTGAAGGCTGGATATTTTATGAAGATGACCAGAAACAAGTAAGAAAAATAAAAGTTAAAGATGTTCTGTATGTGCCACAATTAAATGGAAATTTATTATCTGTTAAGAAATTAGTTGATAAAGGGTTTAAGATTGATTTTAGCAATGAACAGTGTATTATAAAGTTGAAAGATAAAACTATTGCTGTGGCAAATGTTAAAAACAGTCTGTATGTTCTAAATACACATAAGGCATTAAGTACAACAGAAAGTAATTCGTTCTGCATACATGAATGGCATAAGAAATTGGGTCATAGGGACTTACAAGCAATAAAGAAGATGGAGAAAAATTCCCTTACTACAGGAATGAAGATAAAGCCGTGCAAACACAGTGATGTATGCGAGATCTGCATTAAAGGGAAAATGACGAAAACACCATTTCCAAAGAAGTCATCAACACAAACTTCTGAAATTTTACAGTTAGTTCATTCTGACGTTTGTGGACCTATCCATGTAGCAACACCTAGTGGAAACAAGTATATTCTCACACTGATTGATGATTTCAGCAGATACACCCAAATTTATTTGTTGAAAAATAAGTCTGAAGTTTCAAGTTGTTTAACTCATTACATCAAACAAGTACAGACACAGTTTGGAACAACCCCCAAGTGTATAAGGTCAGACAGAGGTGGAGAATACATGAATGCTGAAGTAGACAAAATCTTGTACGATGAGGGAATACAACGGCAAACCTCAGCACCATATACACCTGAGCAGAATGGAACAGCGGAACGCAAAAACAGATATCTGATTGAGATGACGAGATGTTTACTTCTGGAATCTGGTATTGAAAACAAGTATTGGGGAGAAGCAATTCAAACAGCCAACTTTCTACAGAACAGATTGCCAACAAAACATCAAGAAGTCACACCCTATGAGTTATGGCATGGAGATAAACCAAATCTGGACAGAATAAAGACGTTCGGCATGAAGGCGTACACCCTAATCCCAGAAGGTCAAAGATTCAAGCTAGATGATAAAGCAAAATTGCTGACATTTGTTGGATACCAGGAAGGATCTAAAGCATACAGATTGCTGGACAAGAAGACCAACAAGATTACCATCAGCAGACATGTAAGGTTTGTCGAGAATTTTAATTCAGAAAGTGTAGAAGGAACTGCATCTAACAACTTAGTTGAAGAAGAAACCTCCCAATTGGAACTTGAGGGAGAGAACGACGCTTTGACATATTTTGATTTTGACGAAACACAAGAACAAGCTGAAATAGAGCAAGAAGAAAATGAAGACACCAATTTGCCGACTGAAACGCTCAGAAGATCAAGTCGATCTACAAAAGCCCAAGCACCAGTAAGATTAATCGAAACAATCCAATTAGCAAAACAATGTGAATTTCAAGAAGCAGAACCCAAAACATATGAAGCAGCAATGAAGTCAAAAGATGCTGAACTTTGGAGTAATGCAATGAAAGAAGAGATAACTTCACTTAAGGACAGCAAAACTTGGGAATTAACGGAGCTTCCACCGAACAAAGAAGCAATAGGCAACAAGTGGGTTTTCAAGAGAAAGATTGATGAAAATGGACGGATAGACAGATTTAAAGCAAGATTAGTTGCACAGGGATTTTCTCAAAAGTACGGAGAAGAATATGATGAAGTTTTTGCACCTGTCGTACGGCAAACTACATTTCGAACTTTGTTAGCTATCGCCGGAAAAAGAAAAATGAACCTTAATCATTTTGATATTCAGACAGCTTACTTAAACAGTGAACTACATCATGAAGTTTATATGAAGCAACCAAAGGGGTATGAAGAACCTGGAAAGGAGCATCTTGTTTGTAAACTTCGGAAAAGTTTATATGGCTTGAAGCAGGGAGCAAATGAATGGAATAAGAAACTTCACGAAAGCTTCATCAAGATGAGATTCACACAGAGTAATACAGACCCATGTTTATACTCTAAACATTCCAATGGAGACTGGATCTATGTTCTAGTTTATGTTGACGATGTGGTTGTAGCCAGTGGAGAAAATTTGAACATAAAGAAGTTCGAGTTGGAACTTAACAGACAGTTCAAAGTGAAGAACTTAGGACATTTGAAGTACTATCTAGGTTTACAAATTGATCGTGATGCTGAAGGACTGTTCTATATGCATCAAACAAACTACATCAATCGAAAAATAAAGGAATTCGGTCTAGAAGACTCGAAACCATCAAGAATACCTCTTGAACCAGGATATTTAAAGAGAAATGAAGTTGAAGATCCGTTGGAGACAAACACAATCTATCGAGCAGCTATAGGGTCATTACTATACATTTCAACTAACACAAGACCAGACATATCAGCCAGTACATCAATTCTAGCAAGTAAAGTTAGCAAACCAACTCAAAGTGACTGGACAGAAGTGAAGCGAATATTTCGTTACCTGAAAACTACAGTGCACAAGAGACTCAAGTTAGGTTCGGATCTACACAGTGAAACTAGCATCTTAGAAGGCTATGTGGATGCTAACTGGGCAGGTTCTGAAGGTAGAAGATCACAGAGTGGATATATTTTCCAACCATACGGAGGAACAATTTGTTGGTCAAGCAAGACACAACCGTCAGTTTCCTTATCCAGTGCAGAATCCGAATATGTAGCCCTTGCAGAATCAGCACAAGAAGCATTGTGGTTGAATAGACTTTTAAGTGACTTTCATGAAACTGTCAAACTACCTATAGTAATATTTGAGGACAATCAAAGTTGTATTAAGATGCTTACAGGGGGAAAATTTAGTCAGCGCACTAAGCACATTGATATTAAGTATCATTTTGTTCGTGAACTTGTAGCTAGTAATTTTCTTTCTGTAATTTATTGTCCAACAGATATGATGAAAGCAGACTTGCTGACAAAACCACTTGAGGCTGTTAAGACGGCCAAATTTTCTCAGGCAATGGGACTGTTGGGTTAAAAACATTGAGGGGGAGTATTAGTTTAGTTTTTAGCAATGTTTTTATTGTTTTCATAATTATTATTTTGTAACCCAGCAGATGTACAACTAAACTCTGTTCATGTTCTAACTGCTTTTAATAACAATAGCCATGTTTTGTTCTCAATTTTAAAAACGTAATTTTGTTCTCTAAATAAAGTAATATTCACTTCTAATGAACTCACAATCCTTCAAAACAAATGTTCAACACTTGGATAAAATCTCGAACACAAGATTTCAAGTCATGGTTCTGATGCGTGTCGGCAAGACCTAAAACCTCACAGACATTGGACTCGTCAAGGCAACTCTTTAGGTAATTGAAACACTTTTTCTGAAGGGCTGTAATTCCATATTTGTCTGCTGCAAAATATAACTTCAGTGCAGCGGAAAATTCGTTGAAAACGATTGTGTTGCTGTAAACATACATCAACATCGAGGAAATGGTGTCGTCATTCAGATCTTCGATGTCTACTATTCCAGTTTTACGTTCCTTCATGTCGCGTTCAAACATGGCCTGGAACACTGCTGATTGAGCACTTAGAATGTTTTTACAGACTGGGAACTGGCGGCTAGGTGTGCGAATGATAAAATCGCTGAATTTTCCAGCCTCATAACATTCTTTGACGTTTTGTATCCAAAGTTCATGTCCATCTGTATCGAGATTATTCATTGAAGGTTGAAGCTCAAGATTTTTTGTTGTTCGATATACAAATGTTTCTAATTCATTGTCAGAAGCAAATCCGAGTTCAAATCGTATCTTAAGTTCACCATTAGATAAATACAAAGCTTTATTTACGTAAAACTTATCCTTAGACATTATAGGAAAATTAAATACTTCTGAACTTTTGTAACATCCAAATAAGTATTGACAACGTGCCGTATACACAATCCGTTCCCTGGCATCTAGCAAATGTATCAGGCAAATCATGAAATATAATTGTCTTTCCCGTTTTCCCATTTCCAGACCAAAGTACAGAGCACTCCCATCGCAATTCCCTTCATTGAAAACATGAATTGTCAATGCTGGCATTTCTTTAAAGAAGCTACCTATATCAAAGGAATATTTGAATCCAATCTCGGGTGAGGAAATAGATGCCTCAATACCGTTCAAGATACACGTATAATCCAGTTTTGATACCCGTATCATTGAATGAACATCACAATTCATTGAATTTGGGATGTCCGGGTCTGCATCTGTCTTCCAGATCCGACAGCGCACAGTTAATGTATCATTTGCTAAATAGCCATCAGGACCTTTCAGTTCTTGTAAACTAACAAATTTCGAATATCCGTTTTCAAAACCAGACGAAAGATTATAAATAACCTCACCTCCTTCTTTAAATTGTCCGTTTTTCATTCGAATCGATAACGTAAAATTACAAGTTGTGTTAGGACAATATCGCTTGAAGTAGCAACTTATAAATTCGGGGCAGTCTTTTCCTTTTGGATACAGCAATAACTCCGAGCCATAATTCTCAAGGATCTGAACCACAAAGGATGGACTACTCACTTTAAAGTTTGCTTTCTCCGTGTAGTAACTGTAGTTCGCAATAGACCATGTGAATGTAAATTCTCCCCGTCTTTTTGGCCTCTCATCCTCAAATTCACACTTTATGGAAGACATTTTGAAAAGTAAAGACTGGTTCGTAAGTTGCTGAGTTTCAGATAACAACAGCCCAGGTTAGAAACAAACAGGGGAATGATCAACGCGATTCAGAATCTGTACAGCAAAAAGATTATGATAATATAATCATAAACGAAACCAATAGATTAAATTCTTATCTTAGTATGTCTATTGTAGTATTATCAGATAAAAATAGGGCGTTTCAGTTTCAAAATAAAAACAATCTTTACAAAAAAATACATGATTTGTTCAGAATCTTGTTCGCTTTGCCTCAGTTTGAAAAGTATTGAAAAATAGTTTTGAGTATTGAAATTTTGTATATCAAATGCAAATTATGTTAAAATTGATTAATTTTCTTTAAAAAATAAAATATTCTGTATTTAAGTATATAATTTTAATAACAATTAGTGTCAAGGATTTGAATCCCCGCACTACTGAGAAGGTGTAATCTCTAGGCTGATGCCCTAACCACTTGGCCACGGACGCGCCCTCTCGCTGTTAAAAAGTGTATTTACTTTTTTGAAAAGTAATAATGCTAGTTTGTAGATGACGATGCGAGAAAGGTAATCTTATTTTCTTCATCTTAAATAAAAGTGAAAAATATACAATAAAAAAAAAAGAATATGGAATACTAACCCCGGTATCCTCTACACTTTTTGAAAAGTTCAAAAGTGGTTGTTATAGATATATTACATTCTAGTTGTCATTTTTACTCGTGTTGGTTCGATTTCACTTTTGAAATGAGCAAGTTTTTTGTCAGCTGATTTTTTTAAAAAAATTTTAAGTTCAACTTGCTTTTGTTCTTGCTATATATTAAACTTTATCGTAATTGATTCAATTGAATTTCAAAAATGCAAAGCATTAGCAAAGCCGTCACTGTTTTCAGAAAGTTTGGTCTAGATAATTGTGACATAACGAAAGGGGGTCGGATAATTGGAGTTCTGCTGTTAACCAAACAATTGACAACATAACATGAAACCGTGTTTTGCTACTCTCTGACATTCCCCACCCTTTAGAGAGAAATGCCATCCAACTGATTTTGTTCATCTTCAAAACAGAAGATTTCAACATCACAATTTATACTGATGGCAATCAAATTGATTGCAGGTCTGGTTTTAGTTTTGTTACTTTTCGGGAAGGTATTGAGGTTCGACACTTAAAATACAGAATCGGAAACGATAGCACCGTTTTTGTAACTGAACTCTATGCTTAAATTTTGCAATCAAGCTTGTTGTACAGCTGGGGAAAAAAAACGTTTCACCCTTCGTTTCTCGGCTGCTATTGGTCAAGGAACTTTGTGAAAGGTTTCACTTTTCAGGAAATAGCGTAAGGAATTGAGAACTGCATAAGGGCAAAAATTGCATAAGGGGTCGTCTACATATTAAAATGAGTACTAACTTTGAAAATTCCAATGGCAACACCTATTTTTTTTTTTACATAAATATGTTCAGCACCTTCAAAATACCCCATGCATAAAAAATCATTATTTATTTTGCATTATTTGCTGAGATATTAAAGCATTAATTTTGAACTCGTTTAGGGGAGAATCTCTAAAGTGAAAACAGTAATACAGGGTGGTTATAAAATAACGCTCGCTATTCGAAGTGGTCTGTAGCTTAAGGGGTCTAAGGAGTCTTAAAAATGTGCAAAGAAGGAACTACAAAGCATAGTTTGATCTTTCATGTAATTTTTTAACTACTCAATATACAAGTATAATTTTTTTATATGTAATTCTACAAGATTTATTTAATATGAAACAAATTTTAAAATTTATGAAACTTTAGCCAAAACTAAAATAATTGATGTGAAACATAAAGCTATTTGAACACATTGTGATTAGGCTTGCGCGGCAAATTGTGAGGTTAAAATTGAAGACATGACCAAGAAAATGACTTTATATTGTACAAATATGTACAAACAAGGACTTATACCTAAATTCTCAGCTCAATTTTAATAAGAATTTATTTTAAGAACTTTTTTCTAAAAAAAATTATAAAATTTTTTGAATTTTGATTTAAAAAATTTTTAAAAATTATTTCTAATTAAAATTGAGCTGAGAATTTAGGTATAAGTTCTAGTTTGTACATATTTGTACAATATAAAGTCATTTTCTTGGTCATGTCTTCAATTTTAACCTCACAATTTGCCGCGCAAGCCTAATCACAATGTGTTCAAATAGCTTTATGTTTCACATCAATTATTTTAGTTTTGGCTAAAGTTTCATAAATTTTAAAATTTGTTTCATATTAAATAAATCTTGTAGAATTACATATAAAAAAATTATACTTGTATATTGAGTAGTTAAAAAATTACATGAAAGATCAAACTATGCTTTGTAGTTCCTTCTTTGCACATTTTTAAGACTCCTTAGACCCCTTAAATGAATAATCCAAATGCATCAAAAATTGAGACTATTACTAATCAAGGAGGGGGGGATAAGAATGGAATCATAAAATAGAGAATACTAGAAAATAATTACAAAAAAGAATAATCATAAAAAACAAACTCGTCTCTTGACAGGGGTTCTAAATTACGAGGCGTCGTCAATTATGGCCAATTACGGCCAACACAGCTAATTACGCCTCGTAATTTCGAGCCCTGGTTAGGAGACGAGTTTCTTTTTTTCAAAAAGATTGGAATCATAAAAAAGAAACTCGTATCTTGACCGGGGTTCTAAATTGCGAGGCATAGCCAATTATGGCTAATTACGGCCAACACATCCAATTACGCCTCGTAATTAAGAACCCTGGTCAAGTGACGAGTTTGTTTTTTTATTATTCCATTCTCTCCCCCCCCCCTTCTTGATGAGTAAGTGTCTCAGAGTATTTTGCATTTGGATTATTCATTAAAGCTACAGACCACTCCGAATAGCGAGCGTTATTTTACAACTACCCTGTACTTGGGTTGTGTCTTTTCAAAATAACAAGCTAACACTGTTAACATAATCTCGCCAACGAATGCTGGAATTTAATATTCTTCACTAATATTGTGATTTTTGTATGTTTTTTTATTTTGGATTTTAAAATTCAGAAATAAAGCCTAGAGGATGAAAAGTTTTAATTTTAAATTTGGTCGCATTTCCGGTTATTTATATCAAACATATTTTCAAATGCGATTAGTTACAATCACATGGACAAACATGATTATTGCATTAATGTTTTAAATTTTTTATGCAAATTTTTGTTTCATTCATATTGCTGCAAAAAGTTTGTTTAAAATTTGTCGCACTTTATCGGTAATACCACTTATTTACAAAACAAGGGTTACAACCTTAACACGATATTTAAGGAAAGCAAAATAAAACTATTCAGAATGATTTGGCAATGATTTTTAATCAAGGCAAGTGGGCACTAATAATTTTAAATAAGCAATGCGGTAACAATAAAATGTACTGAAAACAGAATTCCAATTTTTTAGGGTATTTATATTTTTAATTTAAACTCACTTTTTGAAATTGTATTGGAATAACACATATTTAAAATATAGTAATCGAAACAATGTAAAGTTCATTCGACCAATAAAATACATTGCATGTATTTGAAATATGAAAAGATTTTTAGATTTTTTTCAGACATCAATAATTTGAATTAACATTTATCAACAAACGCTTTTCAACCACCAAACGATAATGTTCAAGTTAGGATCAAATTCGCTAAGTAAATTTTTATACGATCCCTAAAATTCGTCTTTTTAAGTTTTTTACAATAACTCGGCAAATAATTGTTGTTGAAATAAAAAATTTGGGATTTTAATTCTACATGATCCACTTAATCGATTTATGTAAAAAAAATTAGGGTTGCTATTCATGTTTTATTTTTTATTATTTAAATTTAAATAAAAAATTATTAAAACTGAAAAAATCATGAAAAAAATTGTGTGATTTGTTTTTAAAAGATTAAGAAGTATATAATGAAAAAAAAATCTTTGTTTAATTCCTTTTATTTGCGGGGGTATGAATAAAAGTTTATGAAACTTTTTTAACATTATGGGTGTTTAACTTTGAATGCTTATAGCTCAGCAAATAATGCAAAATAAATAATTCTTTTTTATGCATGGGGTATTTTGAAGGTGCTAAACATTTTTATGTGAAAAAAAATTGGGTGTTGCAATATGAATTTTCAAAGTTGGTACACATTTTAATATGTAGAAGACCCCTTATACAATTTTGGTTGCCAGTTCTCAATTCCTGACGCTATTTCCTGAAAAATGACACCGTTTACAAAGTTCCTTGACCAATAGCAGCCGAGAAACGAGGGGTGGAACGTTTTTTTCCCCCAGCTGTACAACAACATTGATCATATATGATCTATATATGATCTGTTCTGATTCACTCTCACTTTTGAAAACATTAAGAATCATTTCCACCTCTAATGATAATGTTGTTGAAATTCAAAAACACCTACAGTTGTTTTTACATTATATTACAGTTTGTTTTTTATTTTGTACGTGGACATTCTGTTATTTGGGGCAACGGGAGAACTGATTATCTTGCAAAGACTGCTACGAAGCGGGAAATTGATTTTCAAGTCAATGTTCATCAATCGCATTATACGAAGATTAAAATGAAATGTGTCCAGAATTCATGAAGCGAACTATATGTTAACTATAAAGCAAGTAGGGTCGGAATATGTACCTACCCCTATAGGGGTAGGTTCATATTCTGATTTGTGTGCTTGATCAGAGACCCGCTTATATAAGCCTCGTCAATTATGACACACACACATAAAGAATTTTTACTGTCACAGAGAAAGGAGAGTAGACATAGGGCGAAGGCGGGAATCGACCCACACCCGTTACAGCGCGCTGACTGCTGGCTTAATGGTGCAAACAACGCGGCCATCCAGGCCCGCTAAAGCAAGTATCACGAAGATATTTTCCCCAAGCATTGCTTAACACTTTCCTTACTGAAGCGCCCCAAAACGCCCGAACAACTAAGGATTCGATAATGTTATTCCTATCAAATATTACGAGGAAGCAAAAATCCTTCGTAACGAAAGGGTTAAAGAATGTCTGGGGCGTAATTTTTTACTAAGTTTGAAATTACGCAATTTTTTATTACAGGCCATGGTTATTTAAAAAAAAAATACCTCCACATATTCAATTTAAGTTTGAATGCAATTTGGGACTGCAGTGTCGGTGAAGATGAAGACATCTAGCACATTCTATTCCTTTGTTCAAATTTTATCTCGCAAAGCAATGATCTTAAATTAGCCTTGAAAAAATTAAACACTAGCTAACCTCCAACGCTTGATAATTTAATTTCTAGTAAAAGTCTATTTGCTGTATTTATTATATTTACTGATGATACTTATAATTCTATCTAATTTACCAATCTATATATGATTCATGCTCAGGACAGTAATTTAGGACGCATTGTCAGTTGTGCACTCTCAGAAATAACACTTTCATTTTTGACGATTCATGAATCGTCTATTCTCATTTCGTTAATTTTGAGGATTGTTTCGTCAAACTATCACGTGACTTTTGAGTAAACGCGAATCCTCACTTTAACGATCGTAATTTGACGATTCTGTATCTTGATTTTGAGGAAACTGAATCTCATTGTTGTACTCACATGCTCAAAAATGACGAAATATTTCTTTAGATTAGACGACATTCAAATCCTCATAAAAATGACGATTCAAATCTCCTCATTTTGAGGAAATGAAAACTCTTAGCATTTGTCAGTAACGAAATCGTCAAAATTAAGGAAAATTGTGTCGTTTTTGAGCATTCATTTTTGAGAGTGTGTTTGCATTTTTATTGCATGTTTTTAATTGCATGTGCGTAGTATTTTGTCACATGGATTTTTTAGTTCTATATATTTTTTTGTTAAATAATGTCTTCCACTTACTATAGTCCCTGTGCGATACCCAGTGGTACCAAGCATGATTTTAAACTAAACACTGGGGGTTCCGCGTGAGGCTGACCACCTTACCGGGACATATGTCTAGCACCCCAGAGCCCTAGATCACGAAAGCTGAAACCGGCACGGTAGGCCTTGGCCCAGTAATGGGCTGTTGCGCCGGAGAGTTTAGTTTTTAGAAACCCAGTGGCACACATTATTTTTTGATATTCAATAATAATAATAAAAAAAATATTACCTGAATACTGAATAACAGCTGAAAATCCCTGGGACTAAGTTATACTTCTTTGCCCGATGATTTTCAAACCAAGAAACTTCCTCAGAACTCATACCTAAGCCACACATAATTTTCTCCTATATCTCTTTCCCGTTCATGCCCAAGAATTATTATCCCCATGCCTTTAAATAATGTTGACAAATTGCACTAGATGGCGCCATGTGCTAAATCAGCACTCTTAATCGGGACAGGCGGCAAATTGTTTGAGATTAACAATGACATTTCCAAAATTGCTCTGGTGTAAATTATCTGCGCCTAGTTTCCAATTAGGCAGGATGCACACCTGAAATCACAATGATCTTTAGAACATATCACAATGAAAATTTAAGTGTTATAAAAACAACATGTATGCAAACAAACTATCTATAAAAGTGAAAGTGTTTATCAATGTATTCATTTAAAAATTTTATTTTGCATTTTCTAAAGCTAACACTATTTATTATAAACAAGAATTCTTTAAATTTTCAGAAAAAAAAACAGATAACGAAACAGTGGGCAATGGGCTTGCTTCGCATTGTACTGAAATAAAATAAAAGCACACCAATGAAATCGCAGTATGGAGAGTGAGGTATCATAAGAAACATATTCATACCATTCGTTTATTTGGAAAAAAAGACGTAGTACGAACGGCAAGCATGCTTTTGGAAGTGAGACTGAAACTACAGCTTTCTTGCTCTCAGTGATTTTCTTCTAAGATATTTTGCATTAAAAATTTGTCGAAATCGTACATTACCTAAAAAAAAAAAAAAAGCTTGTTTGTGCATTTATAGCACAAAAAATTTTATTTTTAGTTATTTAAACGTCTAATTCCATTAAATTTATGTCTTGTGCCTTTCAGCTCTCTTGTATTGTTTTAACAAGTTAATTATTTAAAACTTTCCAACAACATCAATACCATTTTACTTCAATTTCATCAAAATATTTCAAGCTATTTTATGAAACATTGACATTTTAAGCACAGATTATGATTTTCGTTATTGTTTTCTTTACATATATAATTATTTTTAGACGTGCATCAAATATTTATTGAAACTGCGTCTTTTAGTGTATTCTTTTTAGACTGGAACTAATCTCCTGAACTACTTTAATTAAGAATTTAGAGAGTAGAGTAATATTGAAACAAATTAAATATTTTTCATTGGGCAAGATTCAGGACTGGAGTGGCAACATGTATTCTGAATGAAAATATATAATTTATTGGTGCAATTGGAGAAATATACAAAGGAAGGTGAGAAAGGAATTCTAAAATTAGATTAGCATTATATGACAACTGTCAATTATTACTATTTATATACTTTTATTGCATAATAAAACTATCTTTCCAAATACTTGCGATTGAGAAAAAAAAAGTGTTTTTATTCTTAAAATTCCCTTAAAATCAGTTTACATTGTTTATAATTTTCTTTATTTCTTTCAAGAAACTTTTTTAGAGATATTTAATTTTCAATATTAGTAAAATATTTAAATTGTCGTTTTTATTAGCGAATATAGTGAACTAAGCAATAGCAATACAATGCATTACGATAAATTATTGACTATTAATAATTAATTTAAGTGATAAAAGTTTAAAAAAATTCATGCTTAGTCTGTTAGGTTGAACACAATTAAAATATAACTATCATATACCGTAATAAACATACATTTTAAGTAAAGTAAATAATAAAACTGCTATAGTCCGACCACGATAACTTGGCAATCAAAATATTTTGATTGTGGAAGATTCCACTTTGAATTGAGGTTTTAAGCTGAAGGAGGAAGGGTTGCCAGCTCAAGGCGTTTGGCGAGAATAGGGTTTGTTGGTGTCGTGCGATTGTAAATAATGTATCTCACTAGAACTGCACATCAGTTATCGGCTACAGAGGATTGTTGTTGATTGCTGGTAGCGGTTAACGATTACACGTGTATTTCTTTGATATTTTAAATTGTGAAATAACTAAGTCTGATTATTCACAGAAATTTAATTAACCATTGCTAAAAAATAGTTCAAAATTAATAACCAAACTCGTAGTTAAGTTATAAGTTCCACTGAGTATATTTCCCAGTATGATATGGTATGATACAAAGTATTCCAGCTTGTGTGCTTGTTCAGAGAACCGCTTATAAGCTTTCGTCAAGTGGGATATACACAGAAAGAAATTTTACAGTCATAAAGAAATGAATAACACATAGACAAATAACAACATTTATTGACTGTTACAAACATCCATCCCTGACCGAGATTCGAACCCGACCCCATCAGCTCCAAAGGCTAGTATTTCCCAGTATACTTCTATGATTTTTTTTCATTTTGATGAAGGGTTTTAAAACTTAAAAATATGACTGCGACTATGAATTACACCGAGGGACGCTATAACTTAAATATTAATGGGAAATATAAGAGTATTCCCTGTGCAAGTTCGATATGCCCTTCGATTGATAGTCTGTTTCTAAACCTTAAAGAAATATGCGCCCATAAAAGCAATGAATCGCCAAACATAGTAACTCTTGTCCAAAACCAAAACCTTAATTGCCTTTTTTCGAAGTGGACTGGTCCACAATCAAAATATTTTGGTTGCCAAGTTATCGTGGTCGGACTATCACAATCTTAAAAATCCGAAGACAGATAATTACAACAATTAATCTTCTTACAAACAATGTTTACCAGTTAAATGGAAAATCCATTTACTAGAATAACGTTTACAATGGTTGCATTCTAATACCAGTATTAAAACAATTTTAAGTTTTCATTAACAAAGCAAAGGATTCACTTAGATTATTCATTATTAAGGTATTTTATTTAATCTTGGTCCTTATGAAGACAACTGCGATAACTAATTTAATTGAAAATGAAGTTTTTAGGCTATTAAATTCATATATGAAAAGTTATACTTGATGTTGAATTTATCGTAATCTCACAGTGGATATCAACAAAAAGTACACCATTTTTTAATATACTTAATATAATAGAAATTCATACTTTTTAAAGCTTTAAAATGCTTTTCGCACCATTCTATATTAAGGGGTCATAGGAGTCTTAAAAATATGCAAAGAAGGTACTACAAAGTATAGTTTGATCTTTCATGTAATTTTTTAACTACTCAATATATAAGTATAATTTTTTTATATGTAATTCTATAAGATTTATTTAATATAAAACAAATTTTAAAATTTGTGAAACTTTAGCCAAAATTAAAATAATGATATTAAACATAAAGCTATTTTAACACATTGGGATTAGGCTTGCGCGGCAAATTTTGAGGTCAAAATTGAAAAAATGACCAAGAAAATGACTTTATATTGTACAAATAAGTACAAACAAAGACTTATACCTAAATTCTCAGACCAATTTTAATTAGAAATTATTTTAAGAACTTTTTTCTTAAAAAAATCAAAATTTTTTGTTTAAATTTTGACTTTAAATTTTTTAAAAAATAATTTCTAATTAAAATTGGTCTGGTTATTTAGGTATAAGTCTTTGTTTGTACACATTTGTACAATATAAAGTCATTTTCTTGGTCATTTTTTTCAATTTTGACCTCACAATTTGCCGTGCAAGCCTAATCCCAATGTGTCCAAATAGCTTTATATTTAATATCATTTATTTTAGTTTTGGCTAAAGTTTCATAAATTTTAAAATTTCTTTTATATTAAATAAATCTTTTAGAACTACATATAAAAAAATTATACTTATATATTGAGTAGTTCAAAAATTACATGAAAAATCAAACTCTGCTTTGTAGTACCTTCTTTGCACATTTTCAAGACTCCTGTGACCCCTTAAACGGCTTAAGGGAGATTCATTTAGTTCCGTTAATCAAAGGCTTTTTTGGTGACTAGGAGACTTTGTAGGTTCACCAATCAAAGGCTTAAGGGCGAATGAGCCTGACCAGCGGCGGGTTTCCAAACCCAAAAGTGCCTCCGCGTTATTCTAATGGAATAAAAGTATTATCTAAGCCACATTTTTCCGGCTACATGAAATATTTTTACAAACGATATTTGAAATGGTAAAAGTAGCTGACCTGCAGGTCTCTATAATCCCACTCTTTGAAATCAGTTCCAATATTTTGCATAAAGTTATTAGTCTAAAATTTAAAAAAATATATATTCGAACCAATTTCAATAATTGGAACTTCAGGGACATTTAAATCAGCTACATTTATAATATTAAAAAAAAAAGCATTTTTAAAAAATCCCCAGTAGAGCTGGATAAATTCGATTTAGAATATATTTTTAACAGTGTACGAAAGCAGGTTCATTTTGATTTGGAGACCCATTTCAATTCATGCTCATTTTCTTTTAACCTCATGCGACCTGTCGTCCCCATTTGTAGACATTTTTAAAGCCACCCAACAAACAGTTAACACTTTAAAGGGTCCAGTACCTTTCCCAACTAATTTTTTTATTTATGAGCTTATACTATTCAGTTTTTATACACAGTTGCATCTTGCATTAATAAAACCTTTTAGCTTTTTTTTTGAAAATGACTCTAGACGAAGATCCAAATATCAGTTTTCAGCCTTTGGTTACAGGTATCAGTAATTACAGTACATGTATCAGTTACAGGTACTTTTTTCAAACTTTCTAAATGTTCTTTTAGTAGTTAATTTTAAAGACATGTTGCATTAAAAACAATGTTAAAATAATCTGTTAACTACAAATAAGTTATACGGGCTTTTTATTGCATTTATAGCAAAACATATGTATTTTTGGATCATTCTCCCTCATTCATTTTAGATATGCCTGGAGGTAACACTTTAACCAGGTTTCTTTTAGTAAACTTCTTATGAAAGAAGTGCAAACAGGTTGACAAGTAATAAGAAAAACACATTATCCCCCAAGTGAGCATCTCTCTAAGCAAAAATAAAACCCAAAATATTTATATCCCGTGGATAAAACTCCAACACAAGATGCATATTAATCAACTCGGTAGGTTCGACATCTATAATCGCCAAGAATTCGTGAAGAGTTTGTTGATGAATATACAGATGAATCGTTTTAATCTGAAAGGATCCAAGATTTCCGTCATTTAATCTATATTTTCATTATTCGTTTCTATAATATGTACAAAGCGTAAAAATAGTAAAATACATAAAAATATTTTTATCATAGAATAGCCAAAAAATAATTATGGGTAATTTGGTAAATTAATGGTTTCCGGCTGACACTTTCTATAAACATATGTATCATTTTTATCTGATATAATCTGAGTTTTCCGTTATTTGATCGAGTATTTCTTTATTTTTCACTAATAAATGTTTAACATAGTAAAAAAAAACAAAAAAAAAACTGATATTTTCCAATAGAAATTTTCTGTTTTTCTAAAACTGCACAAATTTACTGCAGAATTTAATCTCAGTTTATCAAAAGACACATTTCCTTGATAAATAGTTAGAATCTTCGAATACGGGATAAAATGCAAAATTTAACATTGATGAATTTAGTAGCATTAAAAGAAATTGTTATAATTAATTCAGAATGTATAAATTAAAATTCGAGCAATAGAATCAAAAACTGTTGTTATTGAAATAAAACAGGATTCTAATAGGAATGTGCGCTCCCATAGGTTTTATTGTGCCAAAAGATTTTTTTTTTCAGAATTTTTTAAGTTTTGATACGAAGAGCCCAAGTATAGTAGGTGCTATCTTTTTATTTTTATAACTTTTTTCTTTTTCAAAAAGTTTTTCAAAAGTGCGTAGTCCGCCATTTTGGATTTCTAAACTTTTTTATTTTAATTTTCCGATCCAATTCCCTTTTATTAATTTTTTGTTCGTTTAAAGAATATGTGTAATGATTGTGTAATTAACAAATTAAATTTCTCATTTTATAGAGACGTTTTTCAGTATTCTGAATTACATAAACAATATTTAACAATACATTTAATCAGAAGGATTTTTCGTTTTAATAATAATAATTTTTTTGTAATTAATTGTTTATAGCGCTACAAAGTAGTACAACAAATATTTCAGATGTCTGACGTTATACATATGGGCATTTTTGAATTTTGTAATTTTCAGCATTTTATGATATGTTATTTTTTGTTTCAAATAAATAATTATATACTAATTTTTATATTGTTTAAAAAGTTAAAATTGTAAAGATGGCAACGCCTAAAGTACTGCGATGGGATCGGAAATCCAAAATCTAGATTTTGTGTTTTTCACACGTTTTAGAGGTTGCAGATTCTGAAAACGGAGATTCTGAACATTTGTCCATCTGTCAGTCTGTCTGAAACTACAGCTCTAACTAAAAAAACAAATCTACGGTTTTGAAATTTGGTACACCAGTTTCCAGTCAAAGTCGATGTCAAAATATTAAGTTCGAGAAATAGGAAGGCTGTCATAGAACTGTTTGGTTTTAAAGTTATTGCTAAGAAACAAAAAAAAATATATAGGTTTAAAATTTGGTTCACAAGTTTTAACCATTTAACCAATTTTTTTCTTTTACTTTTAGACGACTTCTTTTGGATTTGTTGTTTAAAAGATTGCAAACAATATTTTTCAATCCTATGTCCTCGTACATTCTTCCATTTTGTTTTTTGTTTTTTTTCACAAATTAATGAGCCAAAATCAAACTTGTCTGGTGATGTTTTTATGTAATTTAATGTCTACAGCACTGTAAAGCCCCTATTTTTCATGTGGCGTCTTCCGCCATACTAATTTTACAATTATGAATATTTAATGATATTTCCTCCTCAAACTAATTTGGTTTCTTGGAAAACTTTTTTAATCTGAATATATTATATTAACAAAAGCTAAAAAGAAAATATTAAAAGCCCTGTCATTAAGAACGTTTCAAGTTTCAGGTGACGTAAACAGACATGCATTTTATGCGGAAATAACATATATAATTATTCCGAGTATTTTAAATAGTCCATTGTTTATGCTTATATTTTTAGTGTTTTCGTTTTGTCATTTGGACTTATTGTTTGGTGTGGTACCGATTTGCGTAAATTTTCTTCTAATATTTAATGTAGTAAGTTAATTAAATTTTTCTCTCGCGCTGATTTCAAATATTTAATAGTACACAAAAAGTTTTAACAACAAACAGTTTATATCTTATTCAAAATAAACATTTTAAAATAATCAGAATTATCATGAAATAAACACAAATTTGGCAATTCGTGTGTCTTATATTTTCGACAATGGCAATATTTCATCCTTTCCTTATACTTAGATATCTAATTTTAAATGTTACGTGTCACTCTTTACGAAATATTTTTATTCTAAATTAAAAAGAATAATCGAGAAATAAACACAAATTTTGCAATTCTTGTGTCTTATATTTTCGACAAAGGCAATAATTCATCCTTTCCTTATACTTAGATATCTAATTTTAATTGTTACGTGTCACTCTTCACGAAATATTTTTACTTTTTAGTTAGAGAATGCTGGTGTTTGACTTGGATGTCTAATCATTTTTAAAGGTTTCGCGTCAATTTTACGAAAGTTTTTTACCCTCCTACCTATTAATTATTAATACCTATTAATAATTATATCTACCTTTTAATTAGTAAAACCCAGTGTTTAATTTTGGAATCTTTTCATTTTTTAAATGTTTTGTGTCATTGTTTTAAGAAACTATTTTAACGCTTTTATGAGAAAAACCTAGTGTTTGGCCCAGTACTGCCTTTGAGGTTCTAAACCTGAATGCAATTATTCTGGAACATCCATCCATCGAGTTACACTGTACAGAAATCTGTTAATTTTACACAAAAATATCAAGTATTTACAGACAAACTCTGTTATTTTCTTTCAAACAATTTTTCTGTTAAAATAAACTGTTTAAGGTTAAAAATCCTTTTCTGGTTTTAATCTTGTAATGAGAATTAGACTGTAACTGAAGAGGCATTTCAACTGCTTGTGGAATCATAACGTGAACCACATTAGTGCCGACCCGGCGGCTAAATGGTTAGTGTGCTAGCCTTTGGAGCTGCTGGGTTCGGGTTCGAATCTTGGTCAGACATGGATGTTTGTGACCGTAAATAAATGTTGCTCTTTGTCTATGTGTTTGTGTTGCCCTTTTTTTGTGTGTCTCTTGTGCTTGTAAAAACTCTTTCTGCGTCTGTCCCACTTGACGAAAGCTTATAAGTGGTTGTCTGAACAAGTACTCAAGCTGGAATAGATATGTTATGTACCTACCATATCACATTAGTTGGACTGGACATCTGAAGGTTAATGGTTTGAGGCCGTTGTAGGCACTTCAGTGTGGTAAGGTATGGTACATATATATTCCAGCTTGCGTGCTTGTTCAGAGAACCGCTTATAAGCTTTCGTCAAGTGGGGCAGACACAGAAAGAATATTAACAGTCACAAAGAAATGAATAAGTCATAGACAAATAACAACATTTATTGACTGTCACAAACATCCTGGCCGGGATTCGAACCCTACCCCAGCAGCCCCAAAGGATAGATACTGCAGTAGTATTGTGCTTAGTATCCGCTGTTCACTGGAAGAAGGTTAAGTTCCGTTTTTTCGTTAGAATTTGCCAGCCAAAAAACAGGATTTTTGGTGAAATTACAACGTATATAGTCGAACCCCGTTATTGCGAACACTCAACGGACTTACTCAGGGGATCGTTATAACCGAGGGATCGCTACATCCAAATTCGAAAAAATTTATAATTTACAAGCATGTTACGTTTTTTTTTTTACCTAAGCAATCACATATCATGAAATTTCCATCAATTATAATAATTTAATTAGCTTAATATAATAAAGGCATATTAGAATTAAAAATAACATTTTAGACATTCACTCAAAAACATTAAAAATTCAACTTACTTATAAATTTATTTATCAATTATTCCGAAAATAGGACGTAATCTTAGGTTGGAAAGATTTTGATTTTAAATACATTTCTGCAATTTTCTTATCCACGATTTCAAATGAATCCAATACACATTTATCTATATTTTCTGTAGCAAAAAAGTTGTTTAAAACGTTAACAGCTGCCTTTGCGTCAGCAATTGAAGGACCTGGAGTTACATCATCTTCTTGTTCTTCGATGTCCGAAGAAGGATCTACAATAATGGAGTTGCTCTGTTCTTTGATAGATGTTACGATATCTTCTTCACTTATTTCACCGGATGTCGCAACTTCGTCATCGCAGCATTCGAAGTGTTCAATCTCGCTTTCGGAAAAGGCATTCACTCCGTGTTTATCCAGTCATTTGGAGAGGGGCAGATTGTCATCATCATCGTCGCTTTCATCTCCTTCATGTGGTGTTTTCTCAAGGCCTGCTCGACGGAAGCAATTTCTGATGGTAGAGTCGGTTACCATCCTCCAAGATTTCTCTAGTAAAACAATTGCATCAAAGAGGGAAATGTTGCAATCAGTGTTATTGTCGTAACATTCTAAAATGCGCAAGATAAGCTGCTTCCGGTAGATGCATTTTAGACTCCGGATCACTCCCTGGTCCATCGGTTGCAAAACGGACGTCGTATTTGGAGGAAGAAAGACTAACTTAATCCATTGAATGTTCTTGGGCTCAATGTGGGCAGTACAATTGTCTATCAACAACACAATTTTCCGTTTCTTTTGCGACAGTTCTTTATCCCATTGTCGAAGGAATTCCTGGAAGAGTTCCGATGTCATCCAAGCCTTTTTGTTGGCCTTGTAAACTACAGGGAGTTTTTTTGCATTCTTGAAGCATCTTAGCTTTTGGGATTTTCCAATCACTGTCAATTTTCGTTTATCCGAGCCATTCATATTTGCACACACAAGAACTGTAATTCTTACTTTGGACAGTTTCCCACCAACACATTTTTCTCCTTTCAGCTTCAAGGTTTGGTTTGGTGTCATCTTATAAAACAAACCTGCTTCATCCGCGTTGAATATATCCTTCTCTTCATAATTGCGGATGATGTCAGGCCAGACATTTTCCATCCAGTAGGTAACGTCAGAAGTGCAGACACCAGCGGCTTCACCCACAATTTTGCCGCAGTTGATATTGTTACGCTTTTTAAACCTGTCCAACCATCCATTTGAACACACAAAGCCTTTTTCATCAAAAAGTTCAGCAAATTCATTGGCCTTAGCTTGGAGAATGGCCCCCGTTATGGGTAAATTCCTATTTCTCTGCATGGTAAACCACTTAAACAGAGCATCATCCACGTTTTCTCGTTCAGCTTTCCGTAATTTTTTAGATCCATTTCTATTCTTCTCGTATGCTGAGTTAATAGACTCGCGATTCTTCCAAATCGTTGCTACAGTTGATTTTTTGAGTGAAAATTCTTTGCAAATTGAAGATTGGCTCTCCCCGCTTTCTAATTTTCGAATAAATTTAATTTTGTCTTCGATAGAAAAAGCTTTTCGCTTGCCTGTACTAGCCAGGGTGATTTCGTTATTGCTTGACACAGAATTCAGTCAATTGAAGCCAAAAATGCTAAGGACACCACGTGACTACGTCGTTTGTCCAGAACCAGTTGAACCACACCTTCCCATAAATATCCCCCACCTTCCTTTTCGTAGAATAAGCTATTCTTTTGGCAATAGAGCAGAAGTATGAAAGTGGTCTAGCATGTGTACTTTGTCCAGTTATCCAGAAACATTTGTTGAATAGCGACTTCAGACATAGATGCCCCAATAAAGGGGCTACCACTCCCCTTTACCTTCTTATGAGGGCGATTTGACAAAGGGACAAAAGACGTGAATTGTATCTATGCTAGCGTATTTCGGAGAAAAAAAAGGTGCGTATGTATGGTTGGTCGGTTTGCTTAGGATCAAGGGGAAATGAATGTCACTGGGAAAAAAATTGGTACCGATAATGAGAAATTTTTGAAAATTTGGGATCGCTATACCCGATTCTCCTACTTTCGATGATCGTTATAAGCGTTTCAGAATGCATTAATGGTATAGGGTTTTGGTTGGGATCATGTGAAAGGATCGCTAAAACCGGGGGATCGTTATATCCCGGGATCGCTATAGCGGGGTTCGACTGTAATAAATAGATTACCTCTGCAAATTTTACCGTATTTTTTTTGGCTCAACAGCTGTTATTTTGTCTGTAAAAACATAATTATTTTTTTGACGGTGTAGCAAACCAATCTTTTCTGTGCCGTTGAAATGCCTCTTGGTTTGTAACCCCGTAATTAAAAACAGAAGAAAAACTGTTTCTACTTGAAACAGTTTATTTTTTGAGAAAAAAAAAGCGCTAAAAGGAAAATAATAGTATTTTTTTGTAAATATATGGTATTTATATGTAAATACATTATTTTTCTGCAAGTATATAATATTTTTATGTAAACCTTTGGTATTTTTATGTAAAAATAGGATATTTTTCAAAACTAACAGACTTTCTGTCATAGTTTAGCGAATCCGATCTGCAGTTCTTTTCAGAAAGAACCCGTTCTCTCTTCGTGATATAAATGCTGGGAGACTCAGCAAACGACAAGACCAGGAATAATTCCATCACCGTAAATAAGTAATTATCTGTAAATTTATAGTACTATTATCTGTCAAATTATGGTATTTGACAGTTTAATGTACAAAAATGTTTTTTTTTTCTGTAAAAAATTATATTTTTCTGTAAATCTATGGTATTGTTCTGTAAAAATGTATTATTATTCTGCAAAATTAACAGACATTTTGCTACGGTGTAGCAAATAATATATGTAGTTCCTTTCAGATAAACCCGGTTTCTTGTGATATAAATGCTGGGAGACGCAGCCGACGACAAAACCTGGAATCATTCCATCACCGTAAATAAGTAATTCTCTGTAGAGTCATTCATCAGGATGCGCATCATCCATTTTCAATCAGCATTCACACAGTCCCGTTTATTAAAACGAATATACTATTCACCTGAATGCTGTAAACGTACAAATAGGTAAGAGTTCTCATAAAAGATATCTTTGAGTATTATCCTCATCATGGGTTTGACAAAAATGTATTGAATACCTTCTTCGGTACTGATTATTTTTGAAGAACTCTGTTTAATTCCTCTGCTAAAATGATGCTTAAATTATTTAACTTTATCGTAAAACTTTACTGATGCATGCTTATGAGTTATAATGGATTGTTTCTCTTGATCTTGAAATTAGCTCTTTACTTTTTTACTAAGTTTATACCCTCCTGAGAACTTAACAAAATCATTTTCAATCAGCATTTACACAGTCTCGTTTATTAAAATGACTATACTATTCACCTGAATGCTGTAAACGTACAAGTAGGTAAGAGTTATCATAAAGGATATCTTTGAATAATATCCTTGTCGTGGGTTTGACAAAGTTGTAATGGATACAAATGTTTAACGTTCTCCAAGGTTTATTTTTCTTAAATAACCGCCTCAGTGTCGGTCTCCACCACACTTCTGATGTTAATACTTTTCTTGAATAAGAATATAAAATATTTCTGTTTTGATATTTTAGATCTTGCCTTAAGATACACCTCTACTACTTCATAATACTTTATAAACGCTTTCTACAAGAAGTACAACACAAACACTACTATATCATTAATTTGCCGTGTTTCACCACATTGCAGCAAAAAATAGTGGTCCTCTACCTTTCTTCTCTGCCCATTACACGCTTTGACGCTTGTCCTCGAGAGAACTTTTGGGTTTTATGCTGCGAAACAAGGCAGTCAGTTAAAGGATACTAATTATATACAGATGGACAATAATGTTTAAACTTTTAAGAGCTTTTATATCATTAATTTGCGTTTGTCACCTTTGTACTAAAGTACTGAAAATATCCTCATCCTCTAAATTTCTGTTCTGCCCATTAAACATTTTGACACTGTTTCCTCGACTGATCTTTTGAGTTTTAAACTGTAAATACAATTTTTTCATTCTTCCAAATGAAGGCATTGTAATATTTAAGATCCGTTAGCACCTATGTTTTTATTTTTCTTGATATAAATATATAACAAGTTATCTTTATACATCGAATACCAAAGTACATACAAATCCCTTTCATTTACCTTTCGGCTCTGCCAATTACACCTTTCGACAATTTTCCCTTTTTTTCCACTTTTGAGAATTTTTTTAGTTTTAAACTAAAAAAAAACAAGACCTTCAGTTAACGATCACTATTTATGTATACAAAATTCAATATTGTTTTGAGCTTTTCAAGTTTTGCTAGGATTTAGAGTAAAATAGACTTACACATTTTTGTAAAAACCTCCTTAACATATAGGATTCATATAAGCATCAGTTGTTTTGTTCTTTTATTTTAGGTCTTGGCTTATGACAAACACACCCGCGACTCCAAAATACTTCACCCTTATAAGGAAATCAAGACACAAAAAACAACGCAAAAAAACTACAATATCATTAATTTGCGTTTGTCACCTTTGTACCGAAGTACCCAAAAAATCCCCATCCTCTACCTTTCTGCTGCGCCCATTACACGTTTTGACACTTTTTCCTCGAGAGATCTTTTGAGTTTTAAACTGCGAAACAAGGCGGAGGGAATCTCGGACATGAAACGTCCATTAGCCCTCATACGCCCGTAGGCTGAAGGGGACGTTTCAGAAGACAGGGGCATCAGTCATTATATAAATGGGGGGAATAATCCGAAGTGGATTTTTTTCACGACTGCGGAGGATGGGAATGTAAAAGAAAGAAACTTTTCGTTCTTTGTTGTATGTTTGAAACTGGAATGGTTGAATGTGAAGTATCAACTGATCAGTTGCCTCGTCTTCCTGAATTCACCACGGGCATTTTTATATCCTAATGTGCAACCACCCATAGGCAGACCCTAACGCAGGTGGGTCGACTGCCCGGTTGGAGTACCTCAAAGTCTTGAAAGTAAAGAACTGGTGATCGTTGGTCAAGAACAGATCGGAATGGGAAGGACTTTTGAGGAAGGCCAAGACCCATCCTGGGCTGTCGTACTGAAGAAGTAGAAGAAGCAACCAATCATGCATGGAAAGTTCAAGAAGAACTAAGAATGAATTTATATTATTTTTTTTAACTTCTTTTCGCTTTATCTATACATAGTTTCACTGTTTTGCAATGTAGAGAAGTTCAGATTGATGGTTAAAACATGTTAGAGTTTACGATATCTCGACTTGATTTGGAAGTATTTTATTTTATCAATGATATTTTCTATATTGCATGCTTTTTTTGTAAACCCCCTCTTTGGAACTGCTGTTTAAATGATTCCTCTACTAGCATGAATATTATCTTTGTTTTTCTTACCCCTTTTGTGGTGTAAAGGAAAAGGAAATTCTGCGTAAATTAGGTTAGAGACGTATTAACCACATGCAGCCACCTCTATTAAAGACAATCGAGCAGAGATTTTGTTATGTAGATTAGTAATATTTTTTGTAATCTTGATTTGATGGTTTGCTGGGATTTATTCTTATTGATCTATGATATCGAACCTTTTCCATCTGAACCCCAATTGAGCACCATACACGACACCCTCTTTGTTGTGTAAAGGAAAAGGAAATTCTGCGTAAATTAGGTTAGAGACGTATTAGCCACATGCAGCCACCTCTATTAAAGACAATCGAGCAGAGATTTTGTTATGTAGATTAGTAATTTTTTTTGTAATCTTGATTTGATGGTTTGTTTTGAATAAAAGTTTACTTTAGCTTTCAAACTGCTGCCATTTATCCACTGACTGTACTTATAAGGAACAGATTTAAAAAGCCGCTGTTTAACTTTTTACTGTTCGATTTGGAGAAAACGGGAAAAAGTGGTACTTTTTTATTCGACTTTTTGTTTTATCACATTTAAGTCAATAGAGGTAACGTAATTAAAATTAAATTATGTGCATAATGGGTTGAGAAAGTCCACTATAGGCGCGTTTACATGAGCCATCGAATCCATGGATTGAAGAGCAAACTCAGCAATTTTTCCTTCTTGGGGATTTTCTCCCAGACAGAACCGGAATTAGAGGGTTCGTTGGGGGGTTTCGCAAACCCTCCAATGAAGGATTGTTTGATGTTTCATACATATGGATTTGGCTACAGTCTATTATTTGTGTTAGAAATCCTTCTCAACCTCTTTTTCCCTAATGGGGATTTTTGCATTCCATTTATTCGATGGCTCATTTTAAAGCGCCTTATAATGTACATTTACACATTTTCTATTTATAAAAGCTAACTAGCTCGATGTCAACTGCTCATCCTGAACGGTAACAACATCCTCGTCAGAGAGAGATCGAATAAGAAGCCAATTCTCTTTTTAATTTTAGATTAAATGCAATTTCGATTTAATTCGTAAAATGTAATTTATATTTTAGCGGTTAAATGCAATTTCTGTTGTATTATTTTGCGTAAAATGCAATTTTATTTTACTCTTCGCAATTTCTATTAAGTTCGTTAAATGCAATATCTATTTTACTCATCTAATTCAATGTAACTTTTATTTTATATTCGTTAATTGTACCTTTTTTTATTTTATTCGTTAAAATTCATTTTCCAGTTTGTTTGTTAAATGCAATTTCAATTGTATATTCATTAAATATTGTTACTATTTCTTTCGTTGAATTGTTCTGCTTTGTTCGTTGAATTAAATATTAATTTTATTCATTGAACACGCAATTGCATTGCAATTTAATGTTATCACGTTTATTTTATTCTTAATTACATTTTAATCATGTAAAAAAGTAACAAAATATCACAAAACTACACTTAAAAAATTGCATATTAAACATATTTAATAAACATATATCAAACAAAATCTTCTGTTATTTTTTATGACATTGTTTTAATTACACCATTTCTAAATCTTAATATATTTTAGATATTTATTTAAGTTCACATTTCTTTTTATTTTCACCCAAACTATGCTCGTGATTACATCATTATTAAAAAATATTTAGTTTTAAACAGATTTAAGACATAGTTTGTAGTACAATGCATTTATTAAAAATTAAATAGGTTGGCAAATGTATTATAATACAGTTCACAAATTCCATTGCGTAGCCATAACATAAACAAGGTACTACCGTTCTGTGAAGTTAACTTTAACTTTTCTGTTTATTCAATCTGGTATTAGGGAATCTTGCTAGGGACAGGGATTTAAAATGTATAGTGTCCTGTAAGTAGATCAGAGGATTTCTATGGTACGGGAATCATTTTTGAGAGACCTGGTTTTTGAGGGGAAATATAATGTAAAAATCGTGTTTGGAGTATGAGAGCGCTGTATTAAATTATTGGCTAAGAGCTTGTAATGAACGTATGCAGTAGTAGTTATATTACAGATATGCGTTTGGTAATGTATTTCTTGTTTATAAATGCTTTTTAGAAATTTTTTGGAAGTTTTCATATCTATGTTTTTTAGCTAAAAGTTATAAATATAAACAAGTAATAAGTAGATGAGGGATACACAAGTTACTTGAAAACATAGAAATAAAAATTTAAACTCATGTTTTTAAAACAAAAATATTAAAATCTAAAAACAGTCATAGATGAAGTACAACTAAGTGCATCGCAAGTACTTTTCATTTTAATTGGAAGATCTTCTTAAGTCATTTAGCAAACACATAACATTTTTGTAATTGATAATCTCAAAAAAGCGTGACAAATAAATGAAAGCTAGATGAACTATCACCACTCTAAAACCTAAAATATCAAAGTTCAAAAATATTTTATATAATACCACTGATAAATGCATTAAAATACCTTATTTATATCGTATTAAAAATAAACATTATAAATTAAAAAAAATATATATATCGTAAAATAAACAAAAAATATGCAATTCTGGTGTTTTATATTTTCGACATTGCCAATACTTCATCCTTTTCTTTTATTTAGATATCTAATTTTAAATGTTACGTGTCACTAATCTTAAACGTTACGTGTCACTGCTAAAAGCCATTGCAAATAACTTCAAAATACCACTCTTTCACAAATCACTTAACATCAAAATATTCAATTGTTCATTCAGAAATGAAGAGCTTAGTGGAAGAACGTGCTAAGATGCAAAAAGATAAAACCGAGAAAATAAGCCTTAAAGTTTTTCTTTTGCACTTAAATCTATTGTATACGGTACTTTGTAAAGCGTAAAAATATACTAAACTCAATTTTTATGAAAAAGGGGAAACTTTTGTTATCGTTAAGAAGTTGATAATATGTTCATTGACACAAATATCTCAATTTTTACAAAGATGTCACTTAGCACGTTCTTCCACTAAGCTCTTCAAATGTCCTTAAAAATCTTTTAATGAACTGCTTATCGAAAAACAGCAAGTAAATAACAACTACCACAATTTTTCTCTGAAAAACAGCTGAAACTGATGTATTGTGAGCGTGTCAGGTCACCATATTTTCGAAGAAGAAAATATCCCCCATCTAAAACATTTTATTTATTTATTACTTTTAACATTACGTTAACAACCATCCACAGCACTACACGTGTAAAAGGCGTATTGAACTACAAGTGCCCTCGAAGAACAGCTTGAAGTTCCAAATATTGTGATAAGAAATATTGGATTTTATCATGTGACCATTTACTGCTTTCTTTGTTTTCCTTGTGTGTTTTCCGGGATATTTCATCAGAAATAAAAGATCGTAAACATTTCATTTGTCCCGTTTTTTTTTTTTTTTTTTTTGTGTTTTATTTTTCGTGAAACGAAGTTTTTCCTGTCTTTGATTTGATACGGATTGTGATGTGGTTGAGTGTAATGAAAAAGTTTGTCGACGTGATACGATTCTTGATTTCGTGGTATTTATAAATGTTACTGAATGACACTATGATGTAAATAAATAAATTAAGAAATTTAATGAATAAATTAATGAGTGATGAATGATTGAGTGAATGAAAGAGTGAGCGAATGAATGAGTGAGCGAATGAATGAGTGAGCGAATGAAATAGGAATTGAAAGAAAGAGTGAAATAGTGAATGAGAGAAATAATGGTGAATGAATGAGTGAGTGAGTGAGGTAGTGAATGAATGAGTGAGTGAATGAATTGAATAGATTGAATGTATGAAAGAATGCATTAATGAATTGAATGAATGAGTTGAATGAATGAATTGAATGAATGAATTGAATGAATGAATTGAATGAATGAATTGAATGAATGAATTGAATGAATGAATTGAATGAATGAATTGAATGAATGAATTGAATGAATGAATTGAATGAATGAATGAATTGAATGAATGAATGAATTGAATGAATGAATGAATTGAATGAATGAATGAATTGAATGAATTGAATGAATGAATTGAATGAATGAATTGAATGAATGAATGAATTGAATGAATGAATTGAATGAATGAATTGAATGAATGAATTGAATGAATGAATTGAATGAATGAACCGAATGAATGAATTGAATGAGTGAATTGAATGAATGAATTGAATGAATGAATTGAATGAATGAATTGAATGAATGAATTGAATGAATGAATTGAATGAATGAATTGAATGAATGAATTGAATGAATGAATTGAATGAATGAATTGAATGAATGAATTGAATGAATGAATTGAATGAATGAATTGAATGAATGAATTGAATGAATGAATTGAATGAATGAATTGAATGAATGAATTGAATGAATGAATTGAATGAATGAATTGAATGAATGAATTGAATGAATGAATTGAATGAATGAATTGAATGAATGAATTGAATAAATGATTTGCATGAATGAATGAATTGAATAAATGATTTACATGAATGAATGAATTGAATAAATGATTTGCATGAATGAATGAATTGAATAAATGATTTGCATGAATTAATGAATTGAATGAATGAACGAATTGAATTGAATGAATGAATTGAATTGAATGAATGAATTGAATGAATGAATTGAATGAATGAATTGAATGAATGAATTGAATGAATGAATTGAATGAATGAATTGAATGAATGAATGAATTGAATGAATGAATTGAATGAATGAATTGAATGAATGAATTGAATGAATGAATTGAATGAATGAATTGATTGAATGAATGAATTGAATGAATGAATTGAATGAATGAATTGAATGAATGAATTGAATGAATGAATTGAATGAATGAATTGAATGAATGAATTGAATGAATGAATTGAATGAATGAATTGAATGAATTGAATGAATTGAATGAATTGAAAGAATGAATTGAATGAATGAATTGATTGAATGAATGAATTGAATGAATGAATTGAATGAATGAATTGAATGAATGAATTGAATGAATGAATTGAATGAATGAATTGAATGAATGAATTGAATGAATGAATTGAATGAATGAATTGAATGAATGAATTGAATGAATGAATTGAATGAATGAATTGAATGAATGAATTGAATGAATTGAAAGAATGAATTGAATGAATGAATTGAATGAATGAATTGAATGAATGAATTGAATGAATGAATTGAATGAATGAATTGAATGAATGAATTGAATGAATGAATTGAATGAATGAATTGAATGAATGAATGAATGAATTGATTGAATGAATGAATTGAATGAATGAATTGAATGAATGAATGAATTGAATGAATGAATTGAATGAATGAATTGAATGAATGAATTGAATGAATGAATTGAATGAATGAATTGAATGAATGAATTGAATGAATGAATTGAATTGAATGAATGAATCGGATAAATGGATTGAATGAATAAATGAATTGAATGAATAAATGAATTGAATGAATTAATGAATTGAATGAATTGAATGAATGCAATAGCTAATGAATGAATGAATGAATAAATGAATTGAATGAATTAATGAATTGAATGAATTGAATGAATGCAATAGCTAATGAATGAATGAATGAATAACTAAAACAAACATTGACATGCTTGTTCGTTCATTCTAACAACTGCCTACACATAAATTGCAAACTAAATAATATTCTATCAAATTCAAACATTGTCTGGAATTTATTGAATAAGGGAGTTGCCAATATAATTTTTTATTCATGCTAAAAGCAATGACATTTTTTATTGGCCTTATTTCATTAATTTAATACATGATTGATTTAGGCTAGCGGGCATTTATTAGGATTAAATAAACACACAAAAAACTAATGGGGGCTATATGTTCTTAATTTTTATCAAGTTCATATATCTACCTTCATCTCTAAAAATCATCGAGTTATTTCTTTTAATGTAGTTAGTAGAAAATTTTATAATAATGTTACCTATCCAGATGGTTGTTTTTGATACCAATTATAATTTAGGCCTTAATTATGTGAATTTAGAGAAGAAATATGCAGACATTACTCATATAACTCTTAAAGCTTTCTATACATATTAAAAAGTGTACCTCCAGTTGTAGATATCCACCGCGTATTATGAGGCACACAGACTAAGTCCGAAATTACAGACGACTCCGAAATTATAAAAGCATTAGAAGTGCAACCTCTTTACTGGGCACACTAACGACTACAGTATCGTGGCCACAGAAGTATATTGTATACGTAAAATTTTCTTTTGTTATCAAACAGAAAAATTCTGTTCTCAACAGATATCAACTCAGGCGTTGAGCACAATGCTTGTTTACAGAGAATGAAGTGAATGAGAGAAATAATGGTGAATGAATGAGTGAGTGAGTGAGGTAGTGAATGAATGAGTGAGTGAATGAATTGAATAGATTGAATGTATGAAAGAATGCATTAATGAATTGAATGAATGAGTTGAATGAATGAATTGAATGAATGAATTGAATGAATGAATTGAATGAATGAATTGAATGAATGAATTGAATGAATGAATTGAATGAATGAATTGAATGAATGAATTGAATGAATGAATTGAATGAATGAATTGAATGAATGAATTGAATGAATGAATTGAATGAATGAATGAATTGAATGAATGAATGAATTGAATGAATGAATGAATTGAATGAATGAATGAATTGAATGAATTGAATGAATGAATTGAATGAATGAATTGAATGAATGAATTGAATGAATGAACCGAATGAATGAATTGAATGAATGAATTGAATGAGTGAATTGAATGAATGAATTCAATGAATGAATTGAATGAATGAATTGAATGAATGAATTGAATGAATGAATTGAATGAATGAATTGAATGAATGAATTGAATGAATGAATTGAATGAATGAATTGAATGAATGAATTGAATGAATGAATTGAATGAATTAATTGAATGAATGAATTGAATGAATGAATTGAATAAATGATTTGCATGAATGAATGAATTGAATAAATGATTTACATGAATGAATGAATTGAATAAATGATTTGCATGAATGAATGAATTGAATAAATGATTTGCATGAATTAATGAATTGAATGAATGAACGAATTGAATTGAATGAATGAATTGAATTGAATGAATGAATTGAATGAATGAATTGAATGAATGAATTGAATGAATGAATTGAATGAATGAATTGAATGAATGAATTGAATGAATGAATTGAATGAATGAATTGAATGAATGAATTGAATGAATGAATGAATTGAATGAATGAATTGAATGAATGAATTGAATGAATGAATTGAATGAATGAATTGATTGAATGAATGAATTGAATGAATGAATTGAATGAATGAATTGAATGAATGAATTGAATGAATGAATTGAATGAATGAATTGAATGAATGAATTGAATGAATGAATTGAATGAATGAATTGAATGAATGAATTGAATGAATGAATTGAATGAATGAATTGAATGAATGAATTGAATGAATTGAATGAATTGAATGAATGAATTGAATGAATGAATTGAATGAATGAATTGAATGAATGAATTGAATGAATTGAATGAATGAATTGAATGAATGAATTGAATGAATGAATTGAATGAATGAATTGAATGAATGAATTGAATGAATGAATTGAATGAATGAATTGAATGAATGAATTGAATGAATGAATTGAATGAATGAATTGAATGAATGAATTGAATGAATGAATTGAATGAATGAATTGAATGAATGAATTGAATGAATGAATTGAATTGAATGAATGAATCGGATAAATGGATTGAATGAATAAATGAATTGAATGAATAAATGAATTGAATGAATTAATGAATTGAATGAATTGAATGAATGCAATAGCTAATGAATGAATGAATGAATAACTAAAACAAACATTGACATGCTTGTTCGTTCATTCTAACAACTGCCTACACATAAATTGCAAACTAAATAATATTCTATCAAATTCAAACATTGTCTGGAATTTATTGAATAAGGGAGTTGCCAATATAATTTTTTATTCATGCTAAAAGCAATGACATTTTTTATTGGCCTTATTTCATTAATTTAATACATGATTGATTTAGGCTAGCGGGCATTTATTAGGATTAAATAAACACACAAAAAACTAATGGGGGCTATATGTTCTTAATTTTTATCAAGTTCATATATCTACCTTCATCTCTAAAAATCATCGAGTTATTTCTTTTAATGTAGTTAGTAGAAAATTTATAATAATGTTACCTATCCAGATGGTTGTTTTTGATACCAATTATAATTTAGGCCTTAATTATGTGAATTTAGAGAAGAAATATGCAGACATTACTCATATAACTCTTAAAGCTTTCTATACATATTAAAAAGTGTACCTCCAGTTGTAGATATCCACCGCGTATTATGAGGCACACAGACTAAGTCCGAAATTACAGACGACTCCGAAATTATAAAAGCATTAGAAGTGCAACCTCTTTACTGGGCACACTAACGACTACAGTATCGTGGCCACAGAAGTATATTGTATACGTAAAATTTTCTTTTGTTATCAAACAGAAAAATTCTGTTCTCAACAGATATCAACTCAGGCGTTGAGCACAATGCTTGTTTACAGAGAATGAAGTGAATGAGAGAAATAATGGTGAATGAATGAGTGAGTGAGTGAGGTAGTGAATGAATGAGTGAGTGAATGAATTGAATAGATTGAATGTATGAAAGAATGCATTAATGAATTGAATGAATGAGTTGAATGAATGAATTGAATGAATGAATTGAATGAATGAATTGAATGAATGAATTGAATGAATGAATTGAATGAATGAATTGAATGAATGAATTGAATGAATGAATTGAATGAATGAATTGAATGAATGAATTGAATGAATGAATTGAATGAATGAATGAATTGAATGAATGAATGAATTGAATGAATGAATGAATTGAATGAATGAATGAATTGAATGAATTGAATGAATGAATTGAATGAATGAATTGAATGAATGAATTGAATGAATGAACCGAATGAATGAATTGAATGAATGAATTGAATGAGTGAATTGAATGAATGAATTCAATGAATGAATTGAATGAATGAATTGAATGAATGAATTGAATGAATGAATTGAATGAATGAATTGAATGAATGAATTGAATGAATGAATTGAATGAATGAATTGAATGAATGAATTGAATGAATGAATTGAATGAATGAATTGAATGAATGAATTGAATAAATGATTTGCATGAATGAATGAATTGAATAAATGATTTACATGAATGAATGAATTGAATAAATGATTTGCATGAATGAATGAATTGAATAAATGATTTGCATGAATTAATGAATTGAATGAATGAACGAATTGAATTGAATGAATGAATTGAATTGAATGAATGAATTGAATGAATGAATTGAATGAATGAATTGAATGAATGAATTGAATGAATGAATTGAATGAATGAATTGAATGAATGAATTGAATGAATGAATGAATTGAATGAATGAATTGAATGAATGAATTGAATGAATGAATTGAATGAATGAATTGATTGAATGAATGAATTGAATGAATGAATTGAATGAATGAAATGAATGAATTGAATGAATGAATTGAATGAATGAATTGAATGAATGAATTGAATGAATGAATTGAATGAATGAATTGAATGAATGAATTGAATGAATGAATTGAATGAATGAATTGAATGAATGAATTGAATGAATTGAATGAATTGAATGAATGAATTGAATGAATGAATTGAATGAATGAATTGAATGAATGAATTGAATGAATTGAATGAATGAATTGAATGAATGAATTGAATGAATGAATTGAATGAATGAATTGAATGAATGAATTGAATGAATGAATTGAATGAATGAATTGAATGAATGAATTGAATGAATGAATTGAATGAATGAATTGAATGAATGAATTGAATGAATGAATTGAATGAATGAATTGAATGAATGAATTGAATGAATGAATTGAATGAATGAATTGAATGAATGAATTGAATGAATGAATTGAATTGAATGAATGAATCGGATAAATGGATTGAATGAATAAATGAATTGAATGAATAAATGAATTGAATGAATTAATGAATTGAATGAATTGAATGAATGCAATAGCTAATGAATGAATGAATGAATAACTAAAACAAACATTGACATGCTTGTTCGTTCATTCTAACAACTGCCTACACATAAATTGCAAACTAAATAATATTCTATCAAATTCAAACATTGTCTGGAATTTATTGAATAAGGGAGTTGCCAATATAATTTTTTATTCATGCTAAAAGCAATGACATTTTTTATTGGCCTTATTTCATTAATTTAATACATGATTGATTTAGGCTAGCGGGCATTTATTAGGATTAAATAAACACACAAAAAACTAATGGGGGCTATATGTTCTTAATTTTTATCAAGTTCATATATCTACCTTCATCTCTAAAAATCATCGAGTTATTTCTTTTAATGTAGTTAGTAGAAAATTTATAATAATGTTACCTATCCAGATGGTTGTTTTTGATACCAATTATAATTTAGGCCTTAATTATGTGAATTTAGAGAAGAAATATGCAGACATTACTCATATAACTCTTAAAGCTTTCTATACATATTAAAAAGTGTACCTCCAGTTGTAGATATCCACCGCGTATTATGAGGCACACAGACTAAGTCCGAAATTACAGACGACTCCGAAATTATAAAAGCATTAGAAGTGCAACCTCTTTACTGGGCACACTAACGACTACAGTATCGTGGCCACAGAAGTATATTGTATACGTAAAATTTTCTTTTGTTATCAAACAGAAAAATTTTGTTCTCAACAGATATCAACTCAGGCGTTGAGCACAATGCTTGTTTACAGAGAAAATAAATGACTCTTTTAACAAACCGTGGTTTTATTTTACAAAAACTGCTGTAGTTAAAAAAAACCCGGATATTTAATGTAGGGAAATTTAATTTTTTTTAATCAAACAGAAAAATTATGTTCTTAACAGATGCAAGTTTAGGGGTTAAACGCATATTGACAGTTTACAGAGAAAATGGTTCTTTTGACAGACAGAGAAATAATTTTAAAAAAAAAACTGCTGTAGTTAAAAAAAAAAAAACGGAAATTTAAAGCAGGAAAATAACAAAATTTTTCTTTTGTAATCAAACAGAAAAATTCGTTCTCAACATATGCTAGCTCATGGGTTGAACATAGTGTTTGTTTACGGAGAAAATAGTTCCTTTGTCAGATTGAGATATAATTTAACAAAAAAACTTCTGTACCTAGTTAAAGAAAAACGGAAGGTTAATGTAAGAAAATAACAAAAAATATTATGTATGACATATACAAGCTTGTACACCAGCGCCCACATATCGTCTTGCCAAAACCGCCTTTTTGTCATTAGAAGAGGTGTGAGAGTAACGAGAGGATGTAATTCTTTGTCAATTGTAACTTCTGCTTTAATTAAATGGCTCATTTTCACATTGAGTTGCTTTCTTCTAAAAATGCCCCTCCTCCCTTCTAAACAACTATTTTACAGATTTTTTACAGAGTATTCCACAACGGTACACATCATATAAATGCAACTCTACAGGGTGGTTATAAAATAACGATTGCTATTCGGATTGGTCTGTAGCTTGAATGAATAATCAAAATGTATCAAACATTGAGACACTTACTAATCAAGAAGGGGGGGGGGGAAAGAATGGAATCATGAAAAAGATAGAATCATAAAAAATAATCATAAAAAAGAATAATCATAAAAAACAAACTCGTCTCTTGACCAGGGTCTAAATTACGAGGCGTCGTCAATTATGGCCAAATACGGCCAACACACCTAATTACGCCTCGTTATTTAGAACCCTGGTCAAGAGACGAGTTTCCTTTTTGTTCCGAAAAAGAATTTAGTCCTAAAAAAGTAACTCGTCTTTTGACGAAGGTTCTAAATTACGAGGCGTAGCCAATGATGGCCAATTACGGCCAACACATCCAATTGCGCCTCGTTATGTAGAACCCTTCTCAACAGACAAGTTTATTTTTTTATGATTCCATTCTTTTCCTTTCTTCTTGATAGTAAGTGTCTCGAAGTTTTTTTTTGCATTCGGATTATTCTTTTAAGCTACAGACCTCTCCGGATAGCGAGTGTTATTTTATAACCACCCAATACATTCAAACAACACGATCACGTTGACTACAACACATATCAAATATTAATCAACCTCCCAAACATCTAATCCAGCCTCGCTTTGACAACGCACCCACCATTAGTTACCGCGGCCAAATGAAGACGAGCATCGCTCAAACATCTCTTTGTAGTCCGGCGAGCTAATCTCGCACAATGCAAATGCGATTGGCTCGTCTCTGAGCATCCCTGGTGCTCTTGCGCCTCCCAAGTCATCCTCAAAGATGGAGAGAGAGAGAATACGTGTCTACTTGGATGTGGGTGATCCTTTCTTAGAGGGAATGCGAAATGGTCTATTGTGAGGCTAGTTTGAATTTTTAGATGTTACTCAGGGATTGGGAAGTTACTTTTTAAATAAGTAACTCTGTTACAGTTGCTGTAACTTAATTAAAAAGTAACTCTGTTACAGATACAGTTGACAAATGACAGTAAATGCGCCCTCTAGAAGGGAGAGTGTAGGCTTTATAGCCCATTACCCAGCTCGCCAGAAGAGACAGTCACAAGAGACAACCAAAGAAGGACGACACATAAACACATAGGCAAATAACAACGTTTATTGACAAGCACAAACATTCATGCCTTTACCGGGATTCGAACCCGAGCCCAGCAGCTCCAAAGGCTAGTACACTAACTATTGTGCCAGTGGGCCGGCTACAGATACAGTTACTAAATTAAAAAGTTACTATGTTACAATTACAGTTAATTAATTTTAAAAAGTAGCTCTGCTACAGTTACTTAGGGGCACCGATGGCAGAGTGGTTTGGACCATTAAGCTAGCATTCTGCGTGCTGTAACTTGTGCGGGTTCGATTCCCGCCTTCGCCCTGGGTGTCCTTTCCTTTCTCTGTGACAGTAAATATACTTCCTGTGTCTGTCTTACTTGACAAGGTTTATTAAGCCGGTCTCTGATCAAGAACACAAGCTGTAATATATATGTATCTACCCCTACCCCGTACAGTTACTTAATTATAAAGGTAACTATGCTGCAGTCATAGTACTTTATAGTAAAAGTAACTAGTTACAGTTACATAATACTAAAAGTTACTAATCATTTTTTATTAGAAATTTAAAGTTAAAAGAAATGTTGAAATTTAGCCAACTTACCGGTTTTCAAAGAGAACGAACAAACGTTTAAAAAAAATGAACGAAAATGTCTTCATAATATTACATCCATAATGTGTATTAATGCTGAAACATTTCATTTTCCTTTGTATTTTAATTTGAAATAATCCATTTTGTCATAAATTTAGCTCCAGTATTGATTGATTCCTCCTTTGAAGTTTACTTTTCTATATTTGATGATTTAATCTTGGAAATGGTCTAGACATGTTTTTATACCATAAAATAAGAACTAGGATATTTTAAAAAATTAATTAAGTATTTCACAGAAGTAAAATTAGAAGAATGTTAGTTTTTAAAACGTGTGATTAATATTTAAGCATAAATGAATTATTTAATTATGTATCAATATTTGTTTTTATATTATGTTACCTAAATATATATAAAATAATGAAGATATTCTGTGAGTATTTTTACGAAGCTATAAATAAAATGCATACTTACAAGTGTAGTTTGAAAAAAAATGGCAAACAAAAAGTTATAATATATTTTCATTCAAATTAAAGGAATTATATTTTTCCAAGAACACATATAGCTGCCAAAAATAAATTTTATAAAAAAAATGCTTCAGTTTATAGACAACATTACAGAAAATCATGTACTTCCGACTTTGAGGAACCTGCGCCTACACAACTTGACTAGGTGAAAATTTACAAAGCAGCCTTCAGATAGATACTTTGCACCTTTCATATCCGACTCATTTCAACTCTGAAGCGACGCTCATTTCTGAAACTACAGCAAAGGAACGTGACAAATTAATCAGACTTTCTGACACATTTCAGGAATGTTCAGGATTGTAACTCATACGTGCAGTCAAATATATTGAAAAAGTATGTCGACCAACAAATAAATTCTTGTCTATGGGACATAAATTATGTCGTGATTTAAAATGTTGGAACTATCTACAATATTACGTTGCGTGTCGGCCTTAACCCTTGACCGAGGCTAAAACTTGTATGACACGTCTCTAGTAGTATCCATGTATCTCTAGCGTGGCATTACTTTAACACAAGTTAACAAAGGTTCCATGAAACTGCTCCCCGTCCTCATATTTGACACATTTCATTCTTCGTTAAACAATTTAATTATTTCAAAACAAACTATGAAGAGAAGTTCATTTCTGCTGTTCAACTGCAGCAAAAGCGCGTGATAAACTGCCCGTACTTTGTGGCACATTTCACAGTTCAGGGATAACTTCACGGATAAAACCCATTCCTACAGACTAACATGCCGAAAAATATTTCTATTAACAAATAAAGTCGTGTATATTAGGCTAATGCACTAAAGTACGTCGCGAAAAAATAATCACGAAACCGCTCTGCAATATAACATTGCATGTTGACCAGGCGTCGCCCTCGACTCTTGACCGAGGTTAAAACTTGAAGACAAGTCTCTAGCAGCTCTAGCGTGGCATTACTTAAACAAGTATATCATGGAACTGCCCCCGCCTTCATATCTGACTCATTTCATACTTCGTTAAACAATTTAAATCTTTCAAAACAAACTCTGAAGAGACGTTCATTCCCTGAGACTGCACCAGAAGCGCGTGACAAACTACCTGGACTTTGTGACACATTTCACAGTTCAGAGATAACTTAACTGATAGGACCTATTCCTACAGACAAATATACTGAAAAATGTGCCTACGTACAAATAAAGTGGTGTATATATGACTTGTGCACGTTAAATTTGTCATGATTAAAATCGTAAAATCACTCAGCAATAGTACGTTTCGTGTTGACCACTTGTCGACCTCGACTCTTGATCGAGGATAAAACTAGAAGGGCAAGCCTCTAGTAGATCTAGCGTGGCATTACTTAAACAAGTATTTCATGGAACTGCCCCCGCCTTCATATCTGACTCATTTCATACTTCGTTAAACAATTTAAATCTTTCAAAACAAACTCTGAGGAGACGTTCATTCCCTGAGACTGCAGCAAAAGCGCGTGACAAACTACCCGGACTTTGTGACACATTTCACAGTTCAGAGATAACTTAACTGATAGGACCTATTCCTACAGACAAATATACTGAAAAATGTCCCTACGTACAAATAAAGTGGTGTATATATGACTGGTGCACGTTAAGTTTGTCATGATTAAAATCGTAAAATCACTCAGCAATAGTACGTTTCGTGTTGACCACTTTTCGACCTCGACCCTTGATAGAGGATAAAACTAGAAGAGCAAGCCTCTAGTAGCTCTAGCGTGGTATTACTTAAACAAGTATTTCATGGAACTGCCCCCGCCTTCATATCTGACTCATTTCATACTTCGTTAAACAATTTAAATCTTTCAAAACAAACTCTGAGGAGACGTTCATTCTCTGAGACTGCAGCAAAAGCGCGTGACAAACTACCCGGACTTTGTGACACATTTCACAGTTCAGGGATAACTTCACGGATGACACTCCCCACTCTGGAAGTCAGTTGTTTGTGCCCCCTGTTACCAAACACACTGCCTCAGTTCAACTGTTTTGTCCCCCGAAAAGTCCGTGAATTTAGTGTCTTCGGTTTACTCTAGAGATCTAGAGTCAAAATTTACGGGGTCCTTTCGTTGTAAATAACGTCGTAAACCGTAAGTAATTCTTTAGGAGCAGAGAAAGATTTATAGTAGTTTCGGTATTTTGTCTTTTGTTTAAGGGTTTTATGTAATTGAATGGGCCGCGGTAGGTCAGTCTTGAGAAGCGATGTGCTCGCATCGGAAGGGTTGTGGGTTCTGTCCTCGGCGGTGCTCGGTATTCTGTATTCTGATGGTTGCCGGGTCGGCTCTTGTATTCGGCTTAAGACCGCCGTGTTGACTAATGGTGGCTGGGGAACGTTAACTATGTCGTGATAACAAAGTCCCCCATGTTCCTACACTCTTAAAACAAACACTCCTAATTTAACTCGGTCTGAGTGGATTTCACTCCTCCAGACTGGAAAATGCACTTCTCCTTTTGGAGTGGATCCTTTGTGTGTTAAACCTCCGACAGGATCACTCCAAACGAGTGATTTTAACTCAGTCTGAGAAAATATGCATGCCTTTAGGGTGTCGAAAATGCACTTCTCCAACTGGAGTGGATTTCACTCTTTTGTTTTAAGAGTGTATACGAAATAATTATATCTCTGGGAGTAACAGATCAGGGGGTTATCGGCTTTTGATCCGAATCGAAATTCCGATATGTGAGTGAAATTGGATGTGTAAAAGTGACTTTCCTGTATAACGAACGTGTCATGCTGGCGAGCAAATAGTCAGACTTCCTCCTTGTGGCGTTCAATAGAAACAGAAGACGCCCCTCTTCGCCTTAAAATTGGGTAGTTCTCTACTCCGGGCTTGGTTACAGAGTGGCACATTAACAATAATAACAACAAATTATATGTAATTAAATACCGTGTATAGCAGAAGTAAGGTTACATGAAGCAATTTATGACCTAACCACATTCGGATAACCAGAAGTTCGGATAATTTGATTGCATGTTAAAATAATATACTATTTTTATAACTTATTCTATGTATATTTACGTTGTGAAATCGTGCTATTCGAGTTTCGGGGTGATCAACCACAACCTAAGTGTAAAGTATGCCTTTTGGATGATTGAGTAATAGTTTTTCGGTTTTTGTTTTTAAGCTAAATTTTTGTAGGAATATTGACTTCTAGATTGCTGAACAACATCTTAAAAAAGTTATTTACATACATTACAGCTGACTTCATAAAATAAAAGAATTTAGACTCAATAAACAAAATTTATACGCAAGAGATAAACTTATATATCCGGCATATTTGTAATTTTTAGTCGCTGTTAGGTGTCATGCCTATGTTTTTTTTTTTTGTCGGTCCCAAAAACCTACTATGAATGAAATAAAACAAAGATGAACAACAAACCATAGCTTTGGGGGAATATCTGTTATTTAGATAATTAGCAAGACTTCAGATAATCAGAGTTTATAAAATTAAAATTCTTCTGTAAATGTTTATCTTGTGCCTCTGTTTTTTTACATCAACTACATTTAGTACATACGCTTTTATATTGTTAATAACTGGAAAGCAACTGCCCATGCAAGACATAAGGATTCTTTTGTTTTACCGTAATTTAGAATCCATATTCAACTCTGAGTAAAAAAAAAATAGATTCACAAATTTATCACACTAATTCAATAAATTATCCATATAATTCCCAACAGATAAAACAACGATTTTCAAACCATAGTAGGATTAAACTTGAAAGTCTATTACGCAATTTTCCGCATAATTTGAGCTTGTTTTTAGTCAAATTACTAACATCAGATCCATACCGTAAATCAGTAATGGTTTTGGACACGAAAATTACAAGTTAAACTACAATTCGCAGAATATAATTTTTTTAAAAATTTAATCCATAATAATGTTGCGAAATAATTATGAAAATTACAGTGCTATTTAAGGCGGTGTAACACGATGGTCAGTGCAGCGAGAACTTTTTCATTTTATTACAATCATTTTGACAATTTAGTTTGCAAATTGATCAATTAGTTATAGAATAATAAGTTATTTAATAGACTAGCTTGTATTGTGTACAAAAAGGGGGTGAATCCGCAAAGAATACAAAAGTTTTGATTAGTTTAGTTTGAATTTCGTCGCACTAGAGCTGCACGTAGGCTATTAGCGACGGGCGTCATATTTTGGAACATATTCAAATGATGAGCCGACACCTCAGTGGGCACCCCGACGCAACCGTCAAGTTCGACATAACAGCGTTAGGACTTTGAAGGATATTTAACGTGCACTCCCTCCACACGGGGTATTATTCAATGGACATTTTTGGCTCCATGGGCCGTTTATAGGTCGGCAATTATTTTGGCGATGCCCGGACCTGGGACCTACCGCATGCTACACTCTTAAAACAAAAGAGTGAAATTCACTAAAGTTGGAGAAGTGCATTTTCGACACCATAAAGACATGCATATTTTCTCAGACTGAGTTAAAATCACTCGTTTGGAGTGAGCCTGTCGGAGGTTTAACACACAAAGGATCCACTCCAAAAGAAGGAGAAGTGCATTTTCCAGTCTGGAGGAGTGAAATCCACTCAGACTGAGTTATATTAGGAGTGTTTGTTTTAGAGTGTAGGCGAATGCCTTACCGACGGAGCTCCCCAGCCCATGTTTTGTATTTTTTTGATGCATTAAATGAAGATTTAGCTAGATTGACAAAAGTTAAGGCATTTTGTTATAGTTCAAATATGTACCCAAACAATTTGTAACGTTTGAAAAAGTGATATTTATCGCATCCGTATTATAATTATTAATTTTACCATCTAAAACTTTAATGATATAGTATAATATTGTTATTTTTTAAGTGGTAAATTTAAATATTCTATTTTAAGAAACAAATTAAAAACATTTAAATAATACATTTACCTTCATTTAATTAATAATTAAAATAAATATTTATATATGAGGCTTTCTATTATTAGAAGAATATACATTTAGTTAGTATTTAAATAATACATTAAATTAAATGCATAAATATAAATATTTTAATAATTGAGTTATACATAATAAATAAATATTTAAGTAATAAAATCAATTAATATTTCGGCAATAAATTTAATTAATAATTAAATTATAAATTTAAAGTATATTTAAACAGACAAACATTTTCGTATTTATTTATTTAATATTTAAATAATAAATTAAAATTTATTTAAACAATTAATTTAATTCATAATTAAATAACAAATTAAAATTTTATTTAAACAACTAATTTATTTAATGATTAAATTTTAAATAAAAATGTTATTTAAACAATCAATTTAATTAATAATGAAAAGCAAGGCTTCACATTCTACTAAGGAAATATTAGCAACGAAGTTAAACCAATTGTAGCCAGAAGACGTCGACCTACGCTACGTTCCACTAAAAATGCATTTTCAGGCACTATTGCTCCAAGTCAACTTAACATCACAAACCGACAAAATAAAATTTAGGATAGATAGGCAAACGACAGGCTTAACCGATATGCCTGGGAAAGCACGTAATGCATTTTGGCAACTTAACTTTCTTTTACTGCCAAAATGTAAGTCTTAAAATAAAATCCGGAATTTTGAAGGCATCCTACGACTTTTAAGTAATCACTCGAATGTAAACAATATAAATCATTTCTACCATTAAAGTATGACCTCACATATATTTGCATACTTTATTCATGCACATATTACTTCATACTTTATTCCTACATATATTACTTCATACTTAATTCATACATATATTAATTTTCAACGAATATCTTTATTTCATTTTTCAACACTCTGCTGGGGTTTATTAGATCAAGTGCTTCATATCTGTGACCATAAAATGAATTTAACATATTTTGTTTTTACTATGTTATTAAAAAAATCCATAATGATTTGTAGCAATTGTATCTGTGGCTTCAAATGATCATCATCGTGTTAATAAGAAATAATACATGCTATTTCCTTCTTATAGATGATAATACAATAGTTTTACTAACGTGTTAAAAAATATTTGGTTGAAGTTCACTAAGTATGTAGAATTGCGCATCATTGAAATTAATCCTGCAAACTAATAAGGTTTAAAATAAATGTGCGTATCAATTGTTATATGATTTTATGATAACATATTCACACACACATTTGTTAAAATAAAACTTTATATACAGGGTGGTTATAAAATAACTCTCGCTATCTGAGTGGTCTGTAGCTTTAATGAATATTCCAAATGCAAAAAACTTTGAGACACTTACTATTCAAGAAGGGGGAAAATAATGGAATAATAAAAAACGAACTCGTCTATTGATCAGGGTTCTAAATTACCGTAACCAATTACGCTTCGTAATTTAGAACCCTGGTCAATCCTGCGTTATCCGTAATTAGCCATAATTGGCTATGCTTCGTAATAGAACCCTAGTCAAGAGACAAGTTTTTTTTTTATGATAATATTATTTTTCGAAGAAACGAAACTCGTCTCTTGGCCAGGGTTCTAAATTACGAGACGTAATTAGCTGTGTTGGCCGTAATTGGCCATAATTGACGACGCCTTAAATAGAACCCTGGTCAAGAGACGAGTTTGTTTTTTTATGATTATTCTTTTTTATGATTAATTTTTAGGATTCTATCTTTTGTATAATTATATTCTTTTCCCCCTTTCTTGATAAGTAAGTGTCTCAATTTTTGGTGCATTTTGATTATTCATTAAAGCTACAGACCACTCCGAATAGCTAGTGTTATTTTATAACCACCTCTGTATAACAAAATATATTTGTGTGTTGTAGGGACATATAACGCATCAATTGTTTAGATCTCTGATAGTTGCATAACAGGTTGCTTAAATGAGATCCAATCTATATAACTCAAAAAATATGTGAGTTCATGTTTTTATTTGAACTATGGGATATTACTTATAAAAACAATGATAGAGATTACGAAGCAGATTAAGAGACATAATTTGTTAACCAATTACTTACATCACTCATTTTGTATTACACTCACGTATGTTGCAACTAAATTACTTGTAATTATTGCCCAAACTAATGTTCCGCTTAATTTGTACAAATGTTCAACCGCTAAAAGTTAATGGGGCAAAACCGAATTATGCTAGATTTAAAAAAAATAGATTTATAATGAATATAATTTTGTAATATAAATCTCCAAAAGCGTTTGTGGGAGTTAAATTATCAAGGCACTAATTGTTAACGCACATGTGTCAAAAGTTATTGGGGTGTTTACTATTTAGGCTCATTCTGTTTAAATGTAGTGTAAGTCACAATTTAAAAAGCTTTCTAAATTAAAAAAATTAATCAAATCAAATAAAGAACTTTATGTTAGTTAGTTGCAAAAAGTGTAGATCACCTATTCCGCTATTATTTTTCCATTTAAATTTAAAAGTTGTACTGATAATCGCTTTTTGAACCTACAAAGAGTGCAATTTTGTATGGAATTAGCGAAAATTGTTATGTTGTACTAAGTACTGTAACACAGTTTTGGAGTGATTTGATTTGTTGGTTTTAAAAAGTGTTACATTTCAAAGGGAATATTGCTACAGCTGTACTGAATAATAATATAATATATATATATATATATATTTTTTTTTTACAATTACACATTAATATAATGTTAAAATCGGTAGTGAGAGCCGTCTAGAGGGTGTCACAAAAACGGCTCTTTGTATCGGGTAACGTTTTAAGTCTGTAAAGGAGGCATCGTAAGAAAAAAATATCTCTGCTATTAACCCTTTCAGTCCCAGTGATGCCATTTGGCATCATCACTTTCAATATTTTTTTTCTAAATGTTTATGCCCCGTTATGAAATCCAACACACATCATTCGATTCTTCACACTATGTTCTATTAGAAAATATTTTACATTAATCTCAATAGAAATCAGAACTACGATTTTTTTTTAAATTCAGAAATTAGCTAACAAGCGTTTCACCTGATTTTTGAAAAGTTCACTTCAGTTCCTTATATTTAAAACACAATTTAAACTATTTCGGTTAAAATAATTATTTATTTTTTTAATAATATGGTCAGATACCTTAAAATATATAACTCGAAGGGTTTTTAGGTAATATATATATTTTATTTTGTTGTTTTTCACAGTTAAATTTTTTTTGCATTATTTCAAAAACCATATAAAAAATTTAAATGAATTTTTTTTCTTGTGGAAATCTTATATTTGACCTAAAATAAGCTTATTTTGTGAATATCAGATGTTTCTGTAGTGCAGTAAATTTTTGGGACTGAAAGGGTTAAAAAAGAATTAATTGCTATATTAATTTACAAAATAACTGTAATGATAAAAACTTAGGGCTGTTTAATTTCGGCATATTTAATACTTGATAAAACAATAAAAAAATATTAGAGATGTACGAGAGCTTTTTTTTTTTAAAATTCCGATGGGCTGTAACAAAAAGACAGGTAGAAAAGTCGGGAAAAAGAGTTTATTTCACCAAAAGTAATGTACAATACTGCTTTATTCTCCTGATAATCACCTTGACGATTAAAACATTTGTCATATCTGTAAACAAGCTTTGAAATACCTTGTTCATAAAATGTTGCCGCCAATGATTTGAAGGGTCAACTCGGAAGCGCTACAATCCAAGCCACTATGTTTATCTAAAATTCACTTATTGTAAGTTACTAATGTTCATGAAGTGTACGTATGTCTACTTATGTTCATGAAGAAGGGGACCAAGGAAGGAAGTCTGTTGCTAAAGACGGTATTGTGCAGTGAGTTGACCAAGTGTTTAGGGAAACTCAAGGGTTCACCATAAGTACATTATAGACTAGCAGTGGCTTGGAAGATAGAAAAAAAATTGACTTGAAGTCTCCAAATGTACTTTTTTTAACGAAACCGTCACAACTCTCTCCCAATCATTGGCGGCTACATTTTTTGACGCGAGCCTTTCAATGCTTGTTTACAGGTATGGCAAATGCTTTAATCGTCAAGGTGATTATGTAGAGAAATGAGCAGTATTGTACATTACTTTTGGTAAAAAAATCTTTTTCGTATTTCGATCCTTCTTTTTTTGTTACTGCCCATTGAATTTTGAAAAAAAACCCAGCCCTCGTACCTTTTTTCTTCTAGAGATGCCGATTATATTCGCTGTTCTTATATATGGGAATGGTCGAAATTAAAGACAAGATAAAATGAACTCTGAAATTAATGGCAAATGTCTGAATATGACGAAAAATAAAGCTGGTGCTCAGGAAAGCCAATAAGTGGTTTAATATTTCAGATAAGAAACCTTGTGCTTGTGCATATCAAAAGCACACATGTTCCCTATTCCCATATGGGTCTGTGGTCTACTACTTAAGTCTGATTTCGAACATTTGTGGACATAAATGAATAGAGAATAAGTCAAACTAATGGTTTCTTATTTGGTATATAGTTAGTTTACTGTCTAACCTTCCTTTTCTTATTTTATTTAGTACCAGCTTTTAGTGTAGTCCCCCTTTTCTAAGCATTTTTAAAATTATAAAATATTGTTTCGTTTTTAGATTGATGCATACGTCTTGAATAAGAAACTTTGACACTTATAACAAAATGTAGTTATGTAGCTTTTACTTTTTGTCATACATTGTTTAGAAGCGCCCATATAAAAAGGCAAGGGGCATAATGATACAGATTTGAGGGTTTGACAGTTTATATTAAAACTTAACTTAACTTTGCCTATTGCTGTTTTCAACTTGGTTCTTTTACCGTTTTCGTAATAGTCTTCTTTACTACATAATACGTTATCTAAGTGAATATTTAAATATGACTATAGACTTCGATTTGTAAACAGTTTCCTCATTTACATTACAAACACAAATTTACCTTCTGATTTGCACTTTCATTATCACCTAAAAACCGTTTCCCTTTTATTTTCCCAAAAAAATCTCCAAACCTAATGAGCTCAAAAACGAGAGACCGCGATTACTTCCCACTTTCTTTTTTTTCTGTCTATTTAGAATAAAACGCCACCTCTTAAAACGAATCACACCACCGTGAAATAACCACTTCTAAAGCGAAAAAAAAAACCTTAATAAACACCGCCAGCAAGAATAAGAAAACCATGCCTAAAAGTGATGGTTTCAACGTCACGGTCTAAATTTATTTTCAAAAGCTATTAACATGTCATTTTCCAACCGTGAGCCGGGAGTTTTGCGTCCTGTTTATGAGCATCTCAAACGTCCTAAATACATGCATAAGTGAACGATGTCGTTACTTATTCGCATAGTTTCCATAATTTTTCCCTTTTCTCCCTTTCTTTTTCCCCTTTTTCTCGACACCCTACGTCATTTGCGTGTGTAACAGCCGGGGGGTTGAGTTATTGCCGGATTTGCCGGATTCCGGCAGAATTATTCTTCTGCGATTGCTGCGTGGGATACGCGGTGGCTTCGCCTACTGCCGTTGAAGAGGGGAAAAAAAGAAGACGTCATGATATATTTTTGCTGGGGCATTGTGATTTTTGAAATTTAGTTATGAGAAAATATAGTTATGATGCTCACCCGGCGGCGCAGTGGTTTGAGTGCTAGCATCTGGAGCTTCTGGGTCACGGCTCAAACCCCGATAAGGCATGGATGTTTGTGTTTGTCGAGTATATGCGGAGTACACTCTTAAAACAAAAGAGTGAAATCCTCTCAAGGGGGAGAAGTGCATTTTCGACACTGGAAAGGAGTGCATATTAACTCAGACTGAGTTAAAATCACTCGTTTGAAGTGATCCTGTCGGAGGTTTTACACACAAAGGATCCACTCCTTTCGGGAAAGTGCATTTTCAAGACTAGAGGTGTGAAAATTAACTCAGACTGAGCTAAATTCGCTCGTTTGTTTTAAGAGTGTACGTGCTCGTTAAATCTGTAGGGTCCGAAAGTCCTTTGGGAGGTCATTCATCAGTTTCCCACGGGTTCAAATCCCTGGAGACTATTTCCTCCCCTTCAGGGACATGTCTAAATTGTGGAGGTGGCGCGCTATAGATGGCAGCATCTGTATTGTATGTGTGTGAGTGTGTTGTGTCTGTATTACTTGACGAAGGTTTATAAGCTGGTCTCTGGCCAAGCGCGCAAGCCTGGAAATATATGTCTACCTGTAAACCATACGTATGTTGTATTTTTGTTATTATTTACGTAGTTATGTGTAGTACCGGAAGGCAATGAAACAAAGCACTTTGGCTATTAACAGTAATTTAATTGATCTAAGTAAGTTCGTACGGCCCCCAAAAGACGCCTTTGCATATTTATATTAGAGGTTTTAGGAGCTGAATCTGGTTTAGGTTTTGCTTAGCTGAATCACACATTTATAAAAATTTCCAAAAATATACTACCTCAACCAATCTAAAGATGCGCAGGACTTAAGTTTAAGGTTTTAACTTGCTAGGAAAAAAACCATTTAAAGGTTTTTAACAACCATGTTACCCCTAAAATTTTATCTTTGAGAAAGTTAAGAATTTTATGCAAGTGAAAAGAATTGAAGAAGAATTTTATATCACAAAATTTTTTTTATTGAATTTTCTCGACTCTCAACGCTCTTTGTGTTAATAACTGAAAGAAGTTTGTGTTTTTGCTGGATTCTGGCAGAATTATTCTTGCCATTGCTGCTCAAAAAAAAAAAAATGCCTACAGCTGTTTCATTCCTCATGTTGAAGTGGGAAAAAAGTAGACGTCACGATAAAATAGATATTTTAACAGGATAAGCACATTGTGATTTTTAAAATTTAGGCAAGAGAAAGTTTGGTTAGGTCATCTTTTCTTTTTTTTTATTATTTAGGTAAGTATGAATCTTCAGAAATTTACTACCTAGATCAAGCTGCTGAGCATCGAGGCTTCAGTTTAGGGATTAGCTTGCTTGGATAAAAGATCATTTAAATCTTTTGAACAAAAACTCTGTAATCCTAAAATTTTCTCTTTGAGTAAGTTAAGAATGTTATGATACATTGAATCTCTAATGTTAATATTAGAGATTTAATGTAAGAGATGAGTAATATAATGTAAAAGATGAGCATTAATAATAGAGACTTATTGTAATGTAAATATTATAGATTTTATGATACATTAAATCTATTAAAGTTATGATTCATTATTACACACCAAAATTTATAAAAGTTATCGAACTTGTTGTTTTTTCTGGACCCTTAACGTTAATTGTGTGTATATTAGCCGAAAACTCGAGGTTATTTCGGATTCCGGTATAGTTATTCCTGTGATTGCTGCTTTTGATATGCGATGGATTCGCCTACACTCCTTGCCAACCTAAGTTGGGTAAATAGAAATATGCTAAGGAGAAGATCCTTCAGCGGATGTAAAGAGTTCCATAAATTATTTGTGAATCCTTCCAGAAAACATGTTTAAAATATTAATTTTGTTTAAGGTCTAGCATATTTTAATATTATTTGAGACAATTTCACAATTTTATCAGAATGAAAAGTGTAGTTTGGTTAAATTGTATTAATATCATTTTGTATGTAAACATTACCTTGCAAGAGTTTCCAGCTAACGGACCAATCGCGCTTTCCTACTACCTTTTTACTATTTGTTTTTACCCAAGTCAGGTTGTCACGGAGTGTACTGCTGTTTCTTTCTACACGTTGAAGGGGGGAAGGGAAAGATATACGTCACAACGATATAGATATTATAATCAACCATGTAACCCCAAAAATTAGATCAATTTAACATGTAGTTTACAATTTTGTTCAAGGGCCTAACCTAAAACAAAACTTAAGCATGTTATTGAAAACATTATTTTTTTTCTCGACTCTCAACATTATTTGCGTGTATAACTTCAAAAAGTTTCAATTTTTGCTTTATTCCAGAAGAATTATTCATGCGATTGCTGCTAGGGATATGGGACTTTGTCTACTGGTTTCGCATTTTGAGAAAGAAAAACAGCTGCCACAATATATGAAAGAACGTGATATTTTTACATGAGACGTTGTGCTTTATAAACTTTAGTTACGAGAAAGTTTGACAGGTTGTTTTTTTTTCTTATTACTTAGGAAAGTATAGATATTCAAAAATCTACTACCGCGATCTAGCTCTTGAATATGAATTATTCAGCTTTAGGGATTATCTTCCTGAAGATCCATTAAAATTTTGAAAGCAACTGCGTTGCCTTAAAAATTAGGTCATAATTTTATTGTTTATTTTTTTATGGTGTTGCTCCCACCCATTATTTGATTACCTTATTCCATACCTTACCCATTATTTTACCCCTTACCTTACCCATTATTTGATGCCTTAAAAATTAGGTCACATTTTCATTATTAAAATTTTTATGGTGTTGCTTCCACCCATTATTTTATTACCTTATTCCATACCTTATCCATTATTTGACCTCATAACTTACCCATTATTTGATGCCTTAAAAATTAGGTCACATTTTCACTATTAAAAATTTTTATGGTTTTGCTTCCACCCATTATTTGATTACCTTATTCCATACCTTACCCATTATTTTACCCCATACCATGCCCATTATTTGATGCCTTAAAAATTAGGTCACATTTTCATTATTAAATTTTTTTATGGTTTTGCTTCCACCCATTATTTGATTACCTTATTCCATACCTTACTCATTATTTGACCCCTTACCTTACCCATTATTTGAAGCCTTAAAAATTAGGTCACATTTTCACTGTTAAAAATTTTTATGGTTTTGCTTCCACCCATTATTTGATTACCTTATTCCATACCTTACCCATTATTTGACCCCTTACCTTACCCATTATTTGATGCCTTAAAAATAAGGTCACATTTTCATTATTAAAATTTTTATGGTTTTGCTTCCACCCATTATTTGATTACCTTATATTCCATACCTTACACATTATTTTACCCCATACCATACCCATTATTTGATGCCTTAATAATTAGGTCACATTTTCATTATTGAAATTTGTATAGTGTTGTTTCCACCCATTATTTGATTAGAATCTTGTGCAAAGGGTCATTATCACAAGTAAAAACTTCAATATGTTATTGCAATATTTTTTTTTTCTTTTGTGACACTCAACTTCATAAGCGATAACACTACCATATGCCATCCTGGTGGCGCAATCGTTAGGATACAAGCCTTTGGAGCTGCTGGGTTTGGGTTCGAATCCCAGTCAGGCATGGATGTTTGTGACCGTCAATAAATGTTGTTATTTGTCTATGTGTTTGTGTTGTCCTTTCTATGTGTGTGTCTCTTGTGATTGTAAAAACTTTCCGTGTTGGTCCCGCTTGACGAAAGCTTATAAGCGGTTCTTTGAACAACCACACAAGCTGCAATATATATGTACCTACCATACCATACCATAACACTACCATACGGGAGAAGGATGAGTTTTGTTTGGATTTTGGCAGAATTATCCTAGAGATGACTACGGGAGAGAAGAAGGTGATAATTTCTTTTACGCTAGCAGTCTGCGCACTGTAACGGGTGCGGGTTCGATTCCCGCTTTTGCCCTGTAAGTACTTCCTTTCTCTATGGCAGTAAAAATTCTTTCTGTGTCTGTCTTACTTGACGAAGGCTTATAAAGCGGGTCTCTGATCAAGTACACAAGCTTGAATATATATGTATCTACCACTACCCCTTCTTTTACTGCTGCATTTGTTTTCGTTTTGGAAGAAGAAAAAATACTTTAATATGCAACAATGAAAGAAAAGTGATAATTGTATGCATGTAATTGTGATTTTTCACCATATACATTATTTTTTTTTGTTATTCTTTCTATTATTTTTTAGCTAGGTGTATGACCACATCTAAGTCATCAGCTTACAAGGATTGATCTCTCTAAAAAATCATAATTGAGGATGATACAACTATATCTTACAATTCATACTAACTTTGATACTTAAACAATTCTAAAAATCAGTGTCATGTGTCATTGGTTCATTGTGTCAAATATATCAGTATATTTCGAATTCCCTCGAATACCAACGTAAAAATATCACATTTTGAAAGTTCAAGGTTAGGTTACTAATTAGATAAATAAAGTCCGAAAAATATTGTAGCGGCCTCAGTCACCCATAGTCTACCAAAATGATCCTCAAGGTGTAGATGAGTTTAACTCGATTAGTTACTTACCGAGGTTATTCAGGATACTGGTAGGAACGTAGAGATAAATCTGCGCCTCAAAGCGAGTGGATGATTTATTGAGGTTCGTGCGTGTGGTAACTACCACATATTTTTCGATATTAAATATATTTTGGGAAGCTCACATATAATTAAATTTTATATGGTTTAATTGAAAATGCAAGCTGTAAAGAAAAATTAAAACATAGCAGGATTTTTATGAATAAATCTCAAGATACTGCAACCTAATTTACGACCCAGTTTTATTGTCATGGGATTTCCGATATATAAAAGCAAATAAATGGAATTCGAAACCAATATCTGAATAATGCAGCTTCAAATGCACCATAACTATTGAAATGCAAATTTCTAAAATTGTCCTATAACAAAATATTTTTTTGTTTAGAATACGCAAGTAAATGCAATTGTTAAACTATTGTTCATTTCAATGGAAATATTGCCACTGCTTCAGCTTTTTATCATTGTATTTATTTAACTTCTGCCAAAATATTTTTAACTATACTTATGCATGCTTAAAGTATTTTACGTACTTACGATTTGTTTTCAATACACAAAGGAAAAGAAATAATTTTTCTTTACTACTCAAAACTTAAAGTAATAAAATATATGGATTTAAACACGAACATTATTTTTTTGAAGTCAAGTACCAAACAACTTAAAACAGGATGTTTCTAATACAATATTATTCAAGAATTGCTTTCATATATGGTCCATTAAACTAGTTCCATTATAATGGCAGTTAACTTGAAATGTAGATATAACCGGGCTATAAGGAAAAGTGAAGTTTTCGAAAAACCGAATTTTGAAGATTATTGTTTAACTGTTTTTTAAGTCTACATTGAATTTTATTATGATAAGTTAATATTAGTATTTATTATTTATAGTAATAGTAATAATTGGATTATTACTACTAGTATTAATAATGATAGTAATAATAATAGTAACACCAATAATAATAACAGTAACAATAAAATAACAATAACATTAATATTGTACATAATCCTACACTCTTAAAACGAACAAGCGATTTTAACTCAGTCTGAGTTAATTTCACTCCTCTAGTCTGGAAAATGCACTTACCCGGAAGGAGTGGATTCTTTGTGTGTTAAGCCTCCGACAGGATCAATCCAAACGAGTGATTTTAACTCAGTCTGATTTAATATTCACTCCTTTCCAGTGTCGAAAATGCACTTCTCCAACTGGAGTGGATTTCACTCTTTTGTTTTAAGAGTGTACCCACAAAAGTTTTAAGAAAATTAACCAAAATAAAATAGTAATTAAGTAGTCAGAACTCCACGGGTCATTCGAACCATATTGGCGAACATAAAAAGAAGATAATATTAATTTGATGATGATGATGTCGTGTCCATGGATAAAGATTATATTGGAACAAATGTATCATAGACAGATTCAGCGATCTGCAGACAATGTCCTCATAAAGGTTTTCGTGGGGCGAGTTGGTGATTTGCTGCAATTTTGCCAGGATTGCTGGACAAGAGAAAATATGTTTTGGATCCAGTTCCTAGTCGGGGCAGTTTCTGAAGATGGAATATTTCCTAGTTCCAACTTTTTTGGAATTCCATCCCTCTGAAGTATCTGCCCTTAATCTGGTTAGGGTGGTCGCAGTTACCTTATTGGTGTTTAATTCGAATAGAGATACTAATTCCGAGACTATTCCTAGACTAATTCAGCGATCTGCAAACAGTGTCCTCATAAAGGTTTTCGTGGGGCAAGTTGGTGATTTGCTGCAATTTTGCCAGGATTGCTGGACAAGAGAAAATATGTTTTGGATCCAGTTCCGAGTCAGGGCAGTTTCTGAAGCTAGACTATTTCCTAGTTCCATCTTTTTGGATTTCCATTCCTCTGAAGTGGTTGTCCTTAATCCAGTTAGGGTGATCGCAGTTTCCCTATTGGTGTTTAATTCGAAGATTTGGTGTTTAATTTTAACACTTCTGCTGTTACATTTTGCTTTAGCCACTGAGTTGATGGTATGGTAGATACATATATATTCCAGCTTGTGTGCTTGTTCAGAGAACCGCTTATAGGCTTTAGTCGAGTGGGACGGACACCAGGAAGAGTTTTTAAAAGCACAAGAGACACACAACGAAAGTACAACACAAACACATAGACAAATAACAACATTTATTGACGGTCACAAACATCTATACCTGACAGGGATTGGAACCCGACTCCAGCAGCTAAAAAGGCTAGCATCCTAACGATTGCGCCACTGGGAGGGGGGGGGGGGCACTGAGTTGATGTCATTAAGAGTGATTTGGGGAAGAACATTAGTTTTAAGTTTTCTAGCTCCTTTTTTCCAGAATATCAGCAGACTCGTTTGTGTCGATACCAACGATATTATTAATTTACAAACACAAAATAAAAGCAAATAATTTTACCTAGTATATATTATGTGTTATTTTTTTTCTGTGGAAATATTAATTTACAAACAACAAGAAAATGACAAATATTAAATATTATATCACAAATAACAATGTTATTATTGTAATAACGGATCTTTTCATTGTATATAGTAACAAAGTTACCATAATGTTATTTAAACATTCTTCAAATATAATCCTTTTCTACATGCAATTTTTAATAAAACTCAAAATGTAGTATATAAGTGACTAACGTCATTTTACCGATCGCGTTACGTTGCTCTTTAGTATTTTCAACGAAATCGTGCTTTCCAGACATTTGAAACGGATTAAAAGATTCTAGACGACATAACTATCATAAATATTTTGAGACATCTAGACAAGTAAAAGGTATCTTAAAGTCTAGGACATGTCTCGTTTGCATTCCAGTGGTGGCACTATTTTATATTGATTGACTGAAGATGTATCTGAATATCCAAATATATTTCATTTTGGAATTTCATCAAAATTAAGTTACAAAAATCTATATGTATATACAATTATGTTTTTAAATATTTAATATTTTTGCACTAAACTTAAGAAAAAAGTAAGAAGAAATTTGTATGAAATTTAAACTTCATTCAAATTTAATTTTTAGGTAACTTTGGTAAGATAAAGATAGGTAACCTTGCGCTAAAGATTACTTTGATTTCAACATCAGACACTTTTTTCTTTGTTTCACTTCAGTTATTGCTTGTTAATAAAATATGTGTTAATCGTCAATTTAAAATGCTTCTGTTCTTTTAAGTGAATAAACAAAAAATAAGAAAAAATTTTATGTTAGAAATTGAAGTTATAACCTTTAGCTTTTACATCAAAAATGCAGCCACAAAAAATACTGCATTTATGTCTAACATAATAGTACCATTCTCAAATTCCTACCTTTCTTCAGATCAAAGCCCTTCTGTGCGTGAGAAAGGGTCTACTAAATTACTGCACACACAAAACCGTTAACATTAAAATGGTACCTTAACATATAATAAATATTAACTTATATCTTTTGAATATGCATTCGCCCGAATTTGAATATGTGTTAATAGCAATTTTTTTAACTATTGTGTTATTTTTTAAACTGAAACTATTTATGCACGAAGTTCAAAGTAACCTTCAATTCAAAAATTATATATTTTTCTATTTGATTTCTGATATCTCTAGTAAGTAAAAAAAAAATGCGTTAATGAGCAATTTGTGACTTTTCTGTTCATATCAGTCATTATTATATATTTATGAAAACACTTTTTATTTGAAATTTAAGTTAACCTTTAGCCTTCCAAACCAACACCAAAAATGCAACCACAAATTATACCGACATCTTACCTATTTAACATTAAGTTTGGTAGGTTGGCTGATACCTATATTTCAGTTTTGTCTACTTGATGAAAGTTTATAAGTGGGTCTCTGATAAAGTACAACAGGAAAACACAGAATTTTTACTGTCACACAGAGAAAAAAGTTAACCAGGACAAAAGCGGTAATCAACATTAGATATTTTTTTGGCTAAATATATCACTGGTTAATAAACCATACGTTAATGGGCAATTTAAAAAGGTTAATGGGGGAATGGGCGCGCAGGAACGGGGATCTCCAAACTCAACTGCCTCAATGTTAATCCAAAGGGGAAAAAACTATTTTCTTTGCCACATTTCTCCGGCTGTATTGAATATTTTTACAGTCGAATTTTTTTATGTGATGAATGTAACTGACTTACAGGTCTCTGACTTCCCACTTTTTGAAATTGCTTCGAATATTTTGAGTAAAATAATTTATTGAATATTAAAAAAAATATTCGTACTGATTTCAAAAAGTGGGATTGTCGGGACCTGTAAGTCAGCTACATTTATCACATAAAAAAATCCGCTTGTAAAAATATTCAATACAGCCGGAGAAATGTAGCAAAGAAAATAATTTTTTCCCATTGGATTAACATTGAGGCACTTGAGTTTGGAGACCCCCGGTCCTGCAAGCCCATTCCCCCTTAACAATGGTTGGCAATGGTTATTACAATAATACTATTACGTAATGAAAACAATCCATTACAAGGGTACTTATAAAAATATATTGTGTTTGATATTTTAGCTAACTTTTAACATTTGGCCTTTACACCACAAATACAACCACAAATCCTACCGTCATTATGCCTAACAATAGTACCATCCTCAAAGTCAAACCGTATTTCAGACCAAACCTCTTCTTTTTGTTACCTGAGAATCTCATGAAATTTAATATAACCTTAATTTTAACATTAGTTGGTAGGTAAGTTGATACTTATATTTCAGTTTTGTGTGCTTGATCACAGACCCGCAAAAACTTTCGCCAAGTTCAACAGGAAAATACAAAATGTTTACAGACACACAAAAAAAAGTATTTCCAGCGAAAACGCGTGAATTAATATTACACTCTTAAAACAAAAGAGTGAATTCCACTTCTATAGGACAAGTGCATTTTCATGAACTTCTAAATTGCTCCTAATCGAATTAATATCACTCGTATTTTGTTAAGATTGATGGAGGTTCAACAAAACGTAAAAGTGAATTCCACTCTCATAGAGGAAGTGCATTTTTCATCACCGAAAGGAGTGAAAATTAACTCAGACTGAGTTAAAATCGTTTTTTTAAGAGTGTAGATACTTTTTTTTGACTCAAGAAATCACTCGTTAATAAACTATGTGTTAATGGGCAATTTTAAATGATTCAGTTCATACAAGTGATTATTACATTAAACAGACTATTTTTTTTGTTTGATATTTAAGCTAAGTTCTAACCTTTGCCCTTTACACCCAAAATACAACCACAAATCCTACCAACATTATGCCTAACAATAGTACCATCCTCAAAGTCCCACCGTATTTCAGACCAAACCCCTTCTTCGCGTTATCTCCATTCCAGATATCGCTCCCAGGAGCATTACGAATACATATCATTGGCATACAAAGCAGGACTTTCGATTCAAACAAAAATCAAAAAGCGACTGTTCGACAAAAGACGATTTTTACTTATTTTTTTCGGATGTCGCTTGCTCCCATTTTTTTTTCTTTTTTTGCTGATGTTCTTGCCCCTCACTCAAATATGGACCATTGATTTTTCCATCATCCATTTGGACCAGGATCTATCTGCCCACGTGTGTTCTTAGGTTGTTCGATGCGTCAGATATACTGAAAACAATTTTAGAATTTTTTTTCATCTGGATTGCGTTAAATATAAGATACCTTCCATTAATGGTTTACACTCTTAAAACAAAGGAGTGAATCCACTCTTATATTAGAAGAAGTGCATTTTCGACACTGGAAAGGAGTGAAAATTAACTGCTAAATATCTCGTGATCACCCTAAATCACTCCTAATCGCTTTAAAAAATCGATCTTTTGTAGTTAAGATTGTTGGAGCCGAACCGGTGGCACACTCGTTAGGATTCTAGCCTTTGGAGCTGCTGGGGTCGGGTTCGAATCCCAGTCAGGCATGGATGTCTGTGACTGTCAATAAACGTTGTTATTTGTCTATGTGTTTGTGTCGTCTCTTTCTTTGTGTGTCTCTTGTGCTTGTGTCATTTCTGGGGCTTAGTACAATAGACTTAAAGTCGCAGTGCTTGGCGATCTTGCCCCCCACCAAGAAAGTCATAAGATTGTTGGAGGTTTAACAAAACAAAAGAGTGAAATCCACTCCTATATAAGGGAAGTGCATTTTCGACACCGAAAGGAGTGAAAATGAACTCTGAATGAGTTAAAATCGCTCGTTTGTTTTAAGAGTGTATCTATAAGAGTATTTAAGAAATGTTTCCTTTATTTTCAAACTTAAGCTTCTAAATGTCTCTGACCTGACGCTTGCTGAAAAAGACTCAATCCCATCTTTCTCAACACAACCCCGAAGTGGAAAGAGGACGTCATTGTAACCCTTCTGTGGCAAAGTGCTTAAATAAAGGACGAAATCGACATGTTCGAATATACCTAAAAGTTTGAAGACAAGTGCAGGCTTAGTTAACTTAAGCTACACAGAATTAAGTACTGAAGAAAAGAATTCAATAGGAAAGATTAGGATCTAAGTTTGTTGATTTATCCCCAGAATCATCAAACTCCCAATTACTATTAGTTTATTCACATGTAGTATTTTCAAATTGAATAATTATTCTTTTAACCTCTTGCCACCTAGCGTCCTCTTTTAGGGACATTTTTGGGGCATCTTAAAAGTATAAGGAACAAAAAGATACATTAAAACTTTTCAGTTATGTACTCAAGTATTTTCGAAAAAAAAAAGTTTAAATATTACTTGTCTACTAATTTTTTTTAAATAAAATTTCGAAAAATATTATTTAAAAAAAAATTTGAATCTTGGATAAAACTTGGATGTATAGTTTTGTTAAGATATTATTGGGGAACTTATATAAAAAATTTGGTGGTAAAAAGTCGAAAAACCGGGGAGGAGTCGGAATTTTAAAATTGTTATAAATAATTTTGAAAAAAATTAAATTTTTGGGAATAATGAGTTATTTTGATTTTTTTTGCTAATAGGTTTTATTAATGATGATGCAATAGTTTATAAAATCTGAATAGTATAAGTTCATAAATGAAAAAAAAAATGTTGTTAAAGGTACTGGACCCTCTTAAAGTTATTGAGTTCTAAGAACAGCAGGTCCAAGTCCTAGGTACTGCTGTTTACCTGCCCACGGCAGCATTCCTAGAAATAGTAGTGGACTTAGTAGCCAACCGAACCGACCTAAACTGGATTTGGACCTTTGTTTGTTCAACGTTAATTTACTGACCCTTTATAAATTGCTGCTTGCTATGCGTTCTCCAATTTCAGAATCAAACATTCAACTAATCTTAGAATATAAGAGAGCACAAGCTTTAAAGATTAAAGTTGAATTCAATTGAATAAATTTTACGAATTAGAAGTTAGGATGACTTAAATTAAACTTTAATTGTTAAAGCGGATTTCCTCTGTCTTATAAATAGCGCCCAATGCGAATCTATTTATAAGACAAATCGGCAAGCTTTAAAGATTAAAGTTGGATAGAATTAAATATTTTACAAATTAGAAAGTGGTATACATAGTTTCATCATTGCTAGGTGGGCCTTTTTACCGAACTTGACGTTCATTGGTAACAAGAAACTACAGTAGAACTCCATGCATCCGAACTCCAATTTTCCGAAGCGTTGCTGATTTTTCCAACTACACAAAAATACCAAGCAAATCTCTCCCCATCCTATACCTTTTCGCCTGACCTATACTTTCGATAACTGGAGTTCTACTGTAGATAAAATTATATTATTTTTTTAATTTGAACTTTCATAATCAGGTCATAAATACAATGTGTGAAAGACGATAAATATCCACTTCGATTCCCAATAAAAAGTATTACAGAAAATGAAAAATGCATAATACTAAAAATTAGTTTTAATAAACGAAGAAAAAGTTTAAAGAACATAAAGTTTTATGAAATTCTCTATCTTTATAAGGATTGAAAAAAAAGTTCAAACAATTATATTTTAATTATAATCATTCAGAAAACAATTTGCCTGTGTCTGAAATACAATAATGATTCTTTGCGCTTTATGGTCTTGTATAACATGTTTAAATAATTGTATGTATACTGATAATGCATTTAATTATACGTTTAAGGCGTTTCATTCCTGATAACTAATCATTTTAAATTTCTAATTATCACCAGTAGCATAATCAGAAAAAAAAATAATTCTCTATTTAAAGGGAAAGATACTTGTTTAAATATTTTGTTTTTGCGTTTCAAATGTTTTTAAATTTTCTTAACGATCATTTATTAAAGTTTAGACAATTAATCACTTCTTATTTTATATTCTTAACATTTTTATTCACAAAATGCAATTCTAAGCCACTAATAGTGTATATGAGAGCTTCTAAAATGTTCTTTTTCGTTTAATTACATCACTAAAAAGTACTTTCCTTTGAAAACCTACTTCCCGACTACCTTTTCATCGAATATGGTTAATTTAATTTTCTTTCAAAAGACGA